>OX465262.1:7323426-7923426 GCA_949987775.1 Aproaerema taeniolella
GGAAAGAGTTAATTATTTAATTGAATAGGCTCTGATACTACTTAACCGATTTTAATAAAAATTTTTACAGAGCTACATTAGAACTTGAATTTTAACATAGGCTACATATTTTTCAAATACGGGAATAAAGTCCCGCGTGGAAAGGAAAAATGTACAGGAATGCTCTTAGTATAAGGCTTTTGAACATATCCATGTGATTCTGAGGTCTGGATCCCTCGTATAAAATAATGGGAATTGTGTCAATCTAAGTGCCTAAATAAAAATAATTATACGTGTTTTAACATCTAAGGACACACACGGCTACAGATAGCGCCTTACTAACGCTAAGGGCCAAATCCTCCAAACTCTTTCGCGCGACAAAGATTTTTTTCAGGATTTTTTTATATGAAAACTATAAATAAAGTTTACATTTTTGTATTCTACATAAACAGCGCTATTTAATCTTATTTTTTTAAAAAAGCTTATTCTTATGGTTTAGTTGTATACTGAAGTTTTGTAAAAAATTTTTGTTTTGTTTTTCTGTATTTTTGCGAATAACTTTTAATTTTTCTATGAACGAGTGAAAATGTTGTTCCAGAAATGAATTCCCCGTCCTTAATTTATACGAAAACGATACCAAACACGACCTAATTGCTCAACTGATGAAGATATAGACGTCAAAGTCCGGCGCGGTAAATGCGACTTCTCAAGTGCATGGTGGGGATCATTGGGAACAGGGCCAAATCAGCTCAGACGACCTCTAGGTATGCCCACGCAAAGCGGCTTGCTTGGTTATAAAATTGCAAGGTGATTCACCTTATTCCTTCTGCTACAAGATTTGTCAAGTGACTAACCACTGAGCCAATCTGGTTGAACCATACTGCTTTACTCCTAACCAGGGTTCGAAATTATCAAGATAATTACGCTTCTTGATAATTATCTGATAATTATCGGATAATTATCACCAGTGTAAGAAATTCATTTTTATTGGTTCCTAACAAATTGTAACAAAACATTATTAAAGTGAGTGTGGCTGTATGGATATTTGTTACTCTTCGCACAAAAACTACTGAATGGATTTTAATGAAACTTAACAATAATATAGCTTATGCATCAGAATAACACACAGGTAACAAAATTTTCGGAAAGAGCGAAGTCCCGGGCAGAAAGCTAGTCGTAAATAAATTAACTTAGATTGACCAAAGGAGCCAAAGGAATATCTTCATCCGATGATGATTCTATTTCCATTGGCTTTGTTGCTTGTTATTATCAATCGATAATTATCCATATGTTATTATCACGATAATTATCAATGATAATTATCCTTTCGAACCCTGCTCCTAACCTAACTTAACCATGCTAAAGCTCAGATGAAGTGTCACACAAGTTACGGGATAGTTTATTCATTGAATGTTACTTGAACATTGTTAAACCCTTATGTTCAGTTCCTGATCACTTAAAGTGAAGGTTGACCTACTTTATAGTTTACTCATAGGTGTAAACTATAAAGTAGGTCACCAAAATTCCTATCGAGGTAGGCAGAGCATCAGTAGTTTTAAAACCACTTGAGTCACGTTTGATATAAATTCAGAGGGTTATTAGATGAAACATGATATACAGTGGGGAGAGGTTGTCAGCCTTTCGTCCACTATACAGCAAAACCCCCGTGTCCCACTTACAGACTTTTCTGGGAAGAGTAGGCAGCTGGCACATTCTATGTGTCTTTTACTCCCAGTCCAGCATAGAAGAAAATGTATTATTTTAAATTAACTATAGTGGTCGTTATTTATTTTATAGATTTGCCAGTTTATCTACCAGTGATGCATCTAATGTTCCTAGTACATCAAGTACATACAACTCTCAACAGTACTTATTGGATTCCAACTTGGTAAATTGTGTTTTATTTTATTTTAATGAGACATTTAAGGCCTTATTGATAAACATGTAGTTTTCAAGTCTGTTGAAGTTACTTTTTTCTATAGAAACTTCAATAGAAAAAGATACTCCGACGGTACGGCTTGTTTTTTAATAGAGAGTTAAGGTGGCGAAGCTAGTCTAGAGGTGCCACTTTATAAAAAATATGTAGAAAATTAGTAAACTCTGAAGTTATGTACAGGCACAGACATATTTAAGTATCTAACATGTACTAATTAAACCTGAGCTGAATTTAAACATCTCTCTTGTTATAGGTACGTTTATATGTATGTATATGTCGCCGGAAAATAATAAGAATCGTAAGTTGATCAATTATCGAGGTAGTATATCAACTATCGGAAAATCATATACGGCTTCTTCTTCTTATCGTGTGGGTATAGTCAAGTGTGTGGCTAGCTTGTCTAACCCTGATGTCAGAGTTTTCAAACCGCCAAATGGCCTCTGATTTGGTTTTAACGACTGTAGTCAATCGACAACAGCCGGGACCGACAGCTTAACGTGCCCTCCGAAGCACGGAAACGCTCGTGATAAAATGCCACTTTGGTCACCTATCAGGTTCCCTGCCTCTGTGTACGTTGCTTATCCTCACTGATCGGTCGAGATCAGCGAGCGCCACTGGACTACGAGCGCTCACACACGACAGTGAAATGTATTATTTAACGCATTAAATTTTAGTCAATTGATCAACTTACGCTGCCTGGCTGTAAGTTTATCAACTAACGATTTTGCCACACGTCAAATCATACACGAATGGACCAATCGCTGCTCAGTGTACATTTTTACGTTAAACTAACACCCGTAATATAATACACTGTTCTCTGATTGGTTGATGCGACAACCGCTTAACGCAACCGCAGTCGAGTCGTTCTTCGCCGGCCGCTGCCGTGGTACGCTCGTTACGCTCGCTCGGCTCGTGCGTTGGGGTCGCAGTTCTAACTTAATCTAACCCGACCAACCCGACCAACCGTTATCCCAACCAACCCTTATCGTGTTGGTTGGGTTCGGCTACTAACAAACCTACTTGTAGCATTTCCAAGTGAGACATTCAACCAATCAGCGTACACCTCGCGTTTCAACCAATCAGCGTTCACCTCGCGTTCGTTGGATCATTTTACCGCGAGACGCTGTATACGTTAAATAATACATTTCAACTGCCGTGTATGATTTTTCGATAGTTAATAAACTACCTCGAAAATTGATAAACTTACGATTCTTATTATTTTCCGGTGACATATATACTTAGATGGTGTAATATTGTCTTCTCCACACCCGAAGGTTGCCGATAAGATATTGCTTCTTAGCAATGGAGCCCCCTTTTGTACCCTAACTTTATTACTGTCCATAATGTAACTTTTACTCTGTATCATGTTCTGTAATGTTGGTGTGCAATATTATATTTGTATTGTATTGTATATTTATAACAGTATATGTAGTATAACGGGTGTAAGGAAAACGCTTCCGAAGCCGTGACATATACGTTACACTAATTAAATGTGATTACATGACATTAATCATTTACTGTAAATTTTTTACATCTTAAATTAACATTTAATTTACGAGAAATAACTTGAACACGTTAAAAAAACATGCAATTTCAAATAACTCTAATGACACACGAAATAAAGTTCTATTTTGAATGAACTTGAATAGACTCATTATTGAAGGCCCACATTAGCAAAAACATGCAATTTTTATTTATTTATTTTTATTAAACAGACGTACACAACAGTTAACAATTACATTCACGTTACAGTTTAAACTAGATAGGTTATATTCTAGATCAGGGGTTCCCAACCTTTTTTTGTCTACTGCCCACTTTAAGAATAAATTATTTTTTAACGCCCCCCTTTTTAAACATACTTAAAAACCGCTAAGTACTTATAACTGATTATTGAAACGCAACTTTATAGTATTCGGACAGAGTATCTTTTATTGAAAATAAAACAAACATAATCAATTCTTATATAAAAACTAATGTGAAGGTTGAATCTGATGCTGTTCAATAAGTTTGTTGATATCAGGTTCCAATTTACTCAAAAACAGCCGCAAGTCGCCACGTTCGGTAACACGCAAACGATTTCTCTTTTTAGTAAGCAGCGTTGCCACAGCACTAAAACCACGTTCACACAAATATGACGATGGGAATGCTATCAAGAATCGTTGAACAATTGACCACAATCCAGGGTACAATTGCAGGATCGGTTTTTGAAGCCAAAATTCTTGATATCCATTTTTGAACTTGATTTTTATTTCTTCGTTTGTTGTCAATTCTATAAGTTCTTCTTCCAGCTGAGGTGACATTGCTATGTTGACATTTGAAAACGGATCTAACACCCAGTCTGGTATTTCCAAGTTTAAAATGTCCTGGTATCGTTCGGTGAAGTCAATGTGGAGGTTTTCCAAATGTTGGCAGTAGGCAAACAAGTCGTCGTTACTGCAGGATACTGATAAATTCGGAAAATTGTGAAACTCACGTCTGCCCATATTCTTTTTGTGCAGAAGCAGTTTGGCTGCGAAAGCAGCAACGACATTTTTTGTTTTAATTAAATTTAGTTCATCGCCTTGCAGTTGGAGGTTCATGTCGTTGAACAATTTATACAGGTCTGTCATGTAAGCTATATCATTCTTTGATGTTATGAGCTTGTTGCGCAGTTCTGTATCTTTAGTTTCCAAGAACTCTATCACAGAGTCAAACAGGTTGTAAAATCGAATCAGACAATTGCCTCTTGACAGCCAACGAACTTCAGTATGAAGCAATAAACGGTTGAAATCTTCGTCATTAGTAACACAAAGCTGATGAAATAATCTATCATTCAAAGAGCTGCTACGGATTTTATTGACTGCTTTGATGACATATTGCAGTGATTGAAATAGTCGTTCACTTAAGTTTCTAGCAACCAAATGTTGTCTATGAATAACGCAATGTATAGCAAGGACATCTGGAATTTTATTTTTTAAGTACGCTATGAAGCCTTTATGGCGCCCTGTCATAGCCGGAGCGCCATCCGTAGCAACTGATATAATATTTTTCAAAGGAATCTCTTTCTCTTCACAAAACTTTTCCAATGTATTGAATATGGTTTCGCCTTTTGTATCTGTCTCCAAATTTCTGGCAAACAATAGTTCTTCACGTATTTTCTCATCTTTAATAAACCTCACGTAAGATAGCAACAACGCTTCATTAGTTGGTAAAGTGGACTCATCGAGCTGAATTGAGAATTGACTAGTCCTCAGATGATTGCACAATGATTCTTCAATGTTTTCAGCCATTTCATCAATTCGTCTTTGCACAGAATTATTACTCAAAGGAATTTTTCGGATAATATCTGCGGCCGGTTTATGAAGCACAGTAGTTATTACTTCCTTTATTGCTGGCAAAATTAACTCTTCTCCGATGTTGTGTGGTTTGCCTTTTTGAGCAATTAACAAAGAGATATTGTACGAAGCTCGAAGTCCGTCGTCATCTTGCTTAGCAGCCGCCGAAAATAGTTTTGATACACTTGGCTGAGTATTATGCTTCTTCTCTAGGTCTTGAAAATATGCTACATTCTTGTCTTTCTTATCTGGATGCATTTTATTCAAATGATCTTGCAGTCTTGAAGGCTTCATTGCTTCGTTCGAAAATGTTTTTAGACATAGAAGACACAAAGGCGACGACGGGTTTGTGGGATTTTCAATAAATCCGAATTTAATATATTCCGCAGAGTATTGCCGTCTCTTCTTTTTTACTTCCGACATTGTTTTGTTTTGAGAAATACGTAAGTGTTATAATGAAGTACTGCTTATCTATTATGCGCGAAACCGCAAATGAAAATAAAATAAATTTACGTCGTTTATATAGGATTGCATAAGCAGCACGCACCAACAGGAATAAGACAAACGTGCATAAACTCGTTTATCTCATTCGACGCCCAATCGTACTCGACAAGCAAGAACAAGTATTATAGAACCAGCCGATTGATACAGGAATGTACAAATCGGATTATTTAACAAAAACTTGTTAAAACATGATTGCCCGCGGTCTATTATATCGAACCGAGTTTGAGCTATATCTTAATTAATATTAGTTGATGTTCACAAGATGTAGTCGAGAGTCGAGAGCTCAGTCGGTGTCTAAGAGTCTTCCTAGCTAGGTAGATGAAATTATAAATCGACCCCAAAGCCCTACACAACGCCCCCTTTTTTTTCTGGGTCTCTTACCGCCCCCCTTTAGGCCTGCAGCGCCCACAAGGGGGCGTTATCGCCCACGTTGGGAAAGACTGTTCTAGATTGTTTAACCAAAAAAGTGACGTACCTACGGCATGACAAAAGGTAACTGTGTTTTACAGAAGTAAAAATTTTATGATAATTACATGACTACATCTATTAAATCTATTAAACATCGGTATAGAAAATTAGTTAACATTAATTTTAGAATAAAATATATAAATTTTTAACTATTTGAACAACTTTAAAATGGAGCGTTTGTAACGGCTTTCATTTGAATCAAAGATATCTATATCGTTTTTATTTTTGATTAAATCGTTATAACAACGACATATTCTGGTGAGGGGATTATAGAAATACGTGTTATTTTTATAGACTTTTAAATAACTCCTGTGGCACACGAAATAAGGCACTAATTAGAATGAACTTGAATAGCCTCGCTCACGTTAGCAAAAACACGCAATTTAAAAAAAGTACCTTTTAAAGAAACATCTGAATTGTTAGGTATGTATCTAAAATGGATAATAAATCTAGAAAGCAACTTACTTGTCTAAACTGGGCGTGATCGCCTTATTTCTTTGACATAACCCCACAAAAAAAGTCTAGCGACAACAAGTCTGGTGATCTAGGTGGCCCTGGGTGTGGACCTAAATAAGAAACATTGCCGCAAGCTTCTCCCAAACACATGAGCATTGCACAATACTCCCGAGAACCGCAAACGTCACTTAACACAACAAAACAAACAAAACGTAAATAATAACAAAAAACTTTCCGCAAACACTACCGAGTTAATAATAAACAAAACATACGCGCATTCGCAAACCGAGTCGGCAACGAACTAAAGAGTGAAATTAAAAGCGTCCCTTATTTTGGCACTGGCCAGGTCTCAGATCTTGATTTTAACTAGACAAAAAAATCAGAACTTAATTTGTCTAAATTTGTCACCAAAGGAGACAATTTGTACGCCTCCCGTCACTGAGCTATAATAAATTTTTTGGGGCAGTGCCGAAATAAGTTTATTTCGGCACTGCTCAAAAAAACTGCACGACCTAGCGAAGATCTGATTTCACCCAGAACTAGTACTTAATTTGTCAAATTCAAATGCCAAGCATCAGATTTGCTCGACCTTCCGTTAAAAAAGTATGTAGGTAGCATTATTTAATAAGCATTTACACAACTTAATTAAGTTGATAATTAAAAAAAATTGATTGATATACATTTTTATATTTAGGCTTAAGTTTTTATGAAATAAAATATATTATCTTATCTATCTATAATATAAATATATTATATGTCATTTCGCAGGCATCACAGTCCACTTTGAACGAGATAGATGACTCGTTCAGCCGTCAGACTAGCTACAGGTACTACAGGCAACAGCAAGAGGATCCTATATACCAGAACCAACAACAGGTACCTATGTTTTTTTAACTTATGTAAAGTTTGATGGTATTTTATAGCACATTAACAACTTTCCAAATACTTTTTTTTTTATAAGATTGGTTAGATGAGGTCGACGATGGAGCGAAATAACCCAGAAAATGCCTATAAGGCACTGGTACTCCTACGCACCGATGGAACACAGCAAGCTGTTTGGCGTCGGACTTCGGTAGGAGGGTGGTCGCGAACCAGACGGCCTTTCACAGAGCCTACCACACTTACCTACTACTAATTTAATTCAATTTCTTCAATTATGGCGATCCTGTTGTAGATTTCACCGATATCCAGTGTTGCCAACGACGGTATTTTAATCCTCCAAGATTATGTCGAACTTACTATTAAAATAATCTGTTTTATTCATTCATAATTTATTCGTTTCAGGCTGTAATAGCCCATACAAAATAAATTAAAAACCATTTGTTAAAAACTTTTTATTACATGTAATGTTTTTTTTAATTTTGTCACTTAAAATACAATGAACAACATTGTTTGCACGATCAGTGTTAGAACATAAGGTTAAGGTCTTGTATTGTGAATCAAGTCTAAAGATTTTTGTATAAAAAACGCTATGTTCTAGTTCTAAATATATTACAACGAAAAAATATATATATTGACAGGTCCAACAGCAGAAACAGCAACAGTACGGGTCCCGGGAGTGCAGCATTCAGAGCCTATCTTCCAACCTGCCTCGTCTGCACCCGCCCTCGCCGCGGTCCATTACACTGCACACTTGTACTGACTGTACGAATTCTTTTATACTTAGTCCGTCATATCAAACTATGAATATATATTTTTAAATCTAGGGAAACCTGTAAAAGCTTTGTTTTTAAGAATTTCTGTCATACTAATATTTAAGAAAGTTGCTGTTTTTTTCTAAATGTATAAAACTAGCATTCCGCTCGGGACTTCGTTCCCGTGAGAATCCGGAAAAATTATGTAGCCTATGTTAAACAAGGATAATGTAGCATCCTATGGTGAAAGAATTTTTGAAATCGGTTCAGTAGTTTTTAAGTTTATTCGTTACAAACAAAAATACATTGCCAACGTGAAACAGACAGGTCGAACATGATGTAGATAGGTCCAACGTGAGACAGCTAGGTCGAACATGATATAGACAGGTCCAACGTCAAACAGACAGGTCCAACGTCAAACAGACAGGTCCAACTTCAAACAGACAGGACGAACATGATATAGACCGGTCCAATATAAGATAAGGATGCAATAAAACATTGAGTATTGAGTACAGAAAGGCCCAGCATGAGACAAACAGGTCCACAGTAGTTCCAACCATGGGCGTAGCCACGGTGGGGCTCTGACCTGTAAGGTACCTAACCAGGTACTAACTACAATACATATCCGTAAGCAAGTTCACACTCGATAGTTGACACAAAAAATGCGATCAGAACAAAAAGCGCGCGAAATGGATGGAAGATTTCGTGGTGTAGGTATATACCAAGATCCCAGGGCCGCCAGACCTTACTTATTTTCTCATAAACCAAAACTTTAAGACAAGTGAGTAATTTTTGGAAGTACCTTCAGAACCTGATAGCTGAAAATTGGCCGTCGGCCCAGGTTAGCTGGTATTCATACATTACTAGTACGTACTAGCACTACTATTTCCCACACATTTGGTTTATGAGAAAATAAGTAAGGTCTGGCGGCCCTGGGATCTCCGTCTAGTAGGTGAGCAGTAAGAAAGTGTTTTGGATAATTCGAATTATACATACAGATACCACCAACCCGTATTGGGCCAACGTGGTGGGCTATGGCCTAAATCCCCTTCGAGTTTCGAAGGGAGATCCGTGCTCCACGGTGGGGACGTATATGGGCTGGTAAAAGAAAAAAAATACAGATATAGGATGCTCTTTTTGTATGAAAAAATTAACCGGGGTAAGACCGCGGGTATAGTTTGCTAGTTACATATTATTTTAGACTGCTGCCCCACCCTGAGCTCATGGCTCGCTATGCCCATGGTTCCAATATGAAACAAACACTTCCAACATGAGACAGACAGGTCCAACATTATATAGACAGACTGGTGTTACAGGAGTTAAAAGAGTCCAATATAAGACAGATATTCAGCTGAACTAGGTCTAAAGTTTTGTATAAAAAAATATATACTTAATTCCACATTGAATTTGACTTGGTAATAAAATCTGTAAACTATTGAGGTGTAACAAAGTATTACTAGCAATATCTGTGTTCATATTTTGTTGCTTATTTTGTAGCGTACACGACTGGCAGCCAATCCTCACCAATTTACTCAAACTACATGAACACGTCTGCTCTTCCATATCCGCCAAAGAGTCACGGAAGCAACATCATTTCAACTAGTCAAGGTATGACAGTTCATATATTAATTATTCAGTAATCTTCGTAGGCTTCTTCTGGGTTAGCTTGCCTTATCCTCGACCACATTTTTTCCTCTTAACTAGATAGTGGTCAAGAGTGAACCCATTTTTAAATGACTATTTTTTTATCATCCCAGCCCATATACCGAGGGGCACGTGCGCAGGAATCCCTTCGAAACACGAAGGGGATTTAGACCATAATCCTCCACTACGCTGGCCCAATGTGGGTTGGCGGACCGCGCGCCTTACGAAAACGAATTTTCTTAGACGTGCGTTTTCATCACGATTTTGAGCAAGTGATAAAATTAATTAATTACAAGCCTGGCTCATTACCAACTGGGCTAGCTATCACAGCTTCTTTCTTAACATTAATTAAAAAAAAAACATCTTAAAAAAAATTGACGGCCGGTTTGGTCGAGTGGTAGTGGTGCTGCCACTTGATCGACAGGTCCTGGGTTCGATTCCCAGATGGGGCAAATATTTGTGTAAAAAGCAGATGCTTGTTCTCGGGTCATGGGTGTTTGTGTCTGTCTTTATATATGTATGTTTATTTAAACTAGCAGGTTCAGAGGAGTGTGAACTGCCGCTGCCGCCGGGCTGGTCAGCGGACCGCACGCTGCGCGGGCGCCGGTACTACATGGACCATAACACGCAGACCACGCATTGGACGCACCCGCTGGAGAGCGTGCCTCAGCCCTGGCAGCGCGTCTCCACTCCACACCACGGCGTCTACTACTTCAAGTGAGTGGATCTTCGGTTTAACGCTGTGAAATCGTTTTTTTTATTGTGTTATTATTAGCATCCACAGACTTTATGTGAAATACTATTTACAACATGTACTCGTGCTATACTACATAACCGATTTGATGGGGGGTTACACGGTTACAGTCGAACCCCGTACAACACAGTAAAATTAAATGATTGAATAGGACATTTAGTGATCTGCCTCGTCTATTCCTGGCTCCCATTGTCCCCCCCTACAACCTGGAACCACCTGTTTATAATACGCAAAACACGCACTAGTTACCAATTTATTTTTTGCTTACCTCTTTTTTTTTTACTAAATGTACTCTTTTTTACTTTCTAAAAGAATAAAACAAATCACATTGTAAAAGACGTGTATTATTTATTACTTTTATAACAATATAAGAGATAACTTAATAAATAAATATCATGTTTATGTAGTGAAATCACTCATCAAACGACGTACGCGCACCCCTGCCTAGTCGGCGGCTGCTATCTAGTGAGCCCGTTCGTGCCCACCCTAGTGCCGCCGTACTTACTGGAAGAAATACCGCACTGGCTTATTGTTTATTCCAAAGGTATGTACATTGAATATTAAGCTATTATTTACTGCAGTATTTAAATTCTTAGGGCGTCTTCAAATTAATCGCCAAGTACACCAGCGCTGAGCCCTTTTTTATTTAAAGGATTTACAAACTAGGGCTGCAGCCACGCGTGTTACATGTATCGTCATCATCATCATCAGCCTGTGTCAGTCCACTGCTGGACATAGGCCTCTCCTATGGCACGCCACTGAGCTCGGTCTTCAGCTCTCCTCCTCCAAGCACTGCCCGATACCTTACGAATATCTTCACCCCACCTAGTAACAAGGCGCCCTACGCTACGTTTGCCGATTCGTGGTCTCCATTCTAGAACTCTTCTGCCCCAACGGCCATCGGTTCTACGACAGATATGACCAGCCCACTGCCACATAAGCTTGCTAATTCGCCTGGCGGCGGTTTTCTGGCGGATTATTTCATTTCGAATCCGATCCCTCGAAGGAATACCGAGCATAGCCCTTTTTAATGATTTTTAATGCAAGATTGATCTTGCAAAAATAGTGCGAGATCTCGGAATACCGAGATTGCACTCCCTAGTACGAATTCAAGATTCATTTCTACAGTCAAAAAATTTTTGAAACAATAGACTTCCAATTCGCATACGAATTGACAAGATCTTGTCAATTCGTATGCGAATTGGAATTCTATCGTTTCGAAAATATGTCTCCAGGTCTTCTGTGAAGTGGCGTGTGAAGGTAGCTCGGTGGTCGTTATTTTGAGATTCAGGTCGATGTGCGTAGGAGGCGTAGAACTGGCTGTAGAAGTTTTTAACTTCCGTGTCATGAATAAATGTATTTCTCTCTCTCTCTCAGAGCACTGGTGTAGCGCGGCACTTGGCAGCAAATGATTTAGAAGGCACTTGTAATGACTCGCGAGTTCTACCGTAGACTAAACGTTTTAACACAGTTTAGTTTTTACATTATTTGGTGTTTTTACGAGGTCTTAATATGTGTTTGTTCGGGTCAACCTTTAACGGATTGCGCTCAAACGCATACTAGTTTGGAAGAAAATGTATGGTTAGTTATGTGACGTCATTCTAAATCTAATATGGCGGACCACCCAAGATGGCGGACTAGTTATTTTATTTTAAATTTCCATGATATGGGTATCAAATAAAAAGGTTTGCTGAGAGGAACACGAAAAAAAAAACATTTAAATAAAAGCTTGTTTTTAGAAATGATTTAAAAAAAAACCAGCCAAGAGCGTGTCGGGACACGCGCATTGTAGGGTTCCGTAGCAGCATGGTTCAAATATGCAGCTGGCTTCTTAATTCTACGAGCATATGGACGGTTGAATTGATAATAATGTCTAATAAAAACGAGGTCACAAAGAAAGAAGGTAACTAAAGGAGAAATATAGATTCCAGCGCCACAAGGAAAAAAATCATCTGTTTAATAACCACCTCGCGTGGATGCAAATGGTTGTATAAAAATTGTTTACTTTTTTTTTATTTAATTTTTTTTTTGCGACAATATTATTAGAAATAATATAGACCTGCTGATAAAATACTTTTGATGTCGTTTTCGTAATTAACACCACCAAAAACCTATTAAACGACACCTAAAATGTCAATATGTTACAGCTTGGCTTTCGACCTCGCCTCACTTTTAGTATTGAACCTTGTAAACATATTCTTATTAATTCCAAAAACTTTTGGCACTTGGTCGACTATCACTCGCAAACTTGAACGGCCAACTTATGTGTGATAGTTTTTCTTTTAATTTTGTTATATATTCTACCAATGAGAATTTTTTCACATTTTTAGAAACAACCATTTAGCTGGTAGAGGGGGGGACATTAACTTTGGTATTGGGCTAAACACAACAGAATGGAAGTATGAAATCCGCGAGCGAAGTGAGCGCGAATTTTTTTTTATAAAAAAAAATATATATATTTTTTTAAATTTTTAAGCAACAAAAGTATTGTTAGGAATAATTTCAAGCTGGTGCTAAAGAGCAGGTCGCGTGGCGATTGTGTTTAATTTTGATGTCATTTTCGTAATTAACACCCCCAAAAACCTATAACGACACATGAAATGTCAATATGTTACAGCTTGGCTTTCGACCTTGCCTCACTTTTAGCGTGGAACTTTGTATGGCAGTTGTTTTGGATTAGGCTAAAATCGTTCAAATTTGTAAATTTCGTAAATGCTAAATGCTCGTGAAATATTTAACATTTTTTTTTCATTTTAAAAATTAATTTTTCGCAAACGGACTGCTGAATCGAAAAACGTTCGTAGTAAACCCCTTCTATCTTTTAAAAAACTATCCTATGACATCCCACTCGATGATATCGGCGAGAAAAAAAAACATCGCCCTTTCACATGTATGGGAAACACCCGAAAAGTTTTTTTTTACAAAGTTTTATTTTTTCTATTGGTCGGCGCAATTAATATGTATGAACATGCCATATTGCAGCTCTGTAGTACCAAGGATCTAACATAAGTAAATATATTCTTATTAATCCCAACAATGTTTGGCACTTGGTCTACCATTACTCGCAAACTTGAAGGGCCAACTTATGTTTTATAGTTTTCCTTTTAAATTTGATGTACAGGGTGTCTCATAAGTACCCAACGATTTCAAAAGTGTGTCTAGACTAGCCGGCGCCACAGAGGGGAGCGGGGAGTGCGGCATTAGTTAGAGTGTTCCGAGGATTTTTAGTTGCCGCCATGTCGTTCAAGGGAGAGCAACGCGCTTTTTGCGTTCGCGCCTATTTTGAAAACAATAAATCGCTTATTCGTGTACGGCGCCTGTATCGTCTCAATTATCGATTGAGGCACATTGATGAAACGCCCAGCAACTCTACCATACTCTCATGGATCCGGAGTTTCAACACTACTGGAAACACAACAGGAAGCAAGAAATCTGGGCGTCCAAGAAGTGTAAGAACGGATGAAAACATTGAGTTGGTGGCAAGTTCGGTGCGACGTCAACCTCAAATAAGCATTAGAAAACGGCAGTCACAATTAGGCATGTCCAGAGCGACTGTTCATCGAATTTTGCGTTCTGATTTGAATTTGAAGCCTTACAAAATTCAGATCGTACAGGAATTAAGAGAAACCGACTTTGATTTAAGACTGAATTTTGTAAACACAATGTTGGAGGAGTTTGAAGATTAACAGAACATCTTCTTTAGTGACGAAGCTCACTTTCATTTGGACGGCTATGTCAATCGGCAAAATTGGCGTTTCTGGGGCAACACGAAACCAGGGCTGCTCCATCAACGACCTTTGCATAGTCCGAAGGTAACCGCATGGGTGGCTATGTCGGCGAAATGTGTCATCGGACCTTATTTTTTTGAAGACGCAAGAGGCAGAACTGTCACCGTAAATTCGGCGCGTTATGTGGCCATGCTACGCAACTTGTTCGAGCCAGAGCTTCAAGAATGTGAGCATTACAATGTCCGGACATGGTCCCAACAGGATGGAGCCACATCCCATACAACTAACAACTCAATTGAAGCCCTACACCAATTGTTTCCCGAAAAAGTCATTTCAAGAAGGGGTGACATTGAATGGCCCCCCAGAAGCCCGGATTTGACGCCACCCGATTTTTTTTTAATAGGGGTATCTTAAGTCAAATGTGTATGAAAATTCTCCGCAAACTTTGAACGACTTGAAGACCAACATCAGAGAAAAAATTGCGTCCGTAGATAGACCTCTTCTTCAGAAAGTTTTCAGAAACTTTCACCAAAGACTCGAAGAATGTCGCCATCGTAATGGACACCATCTCAACGACGTAATCTTCAAAAAATAAAAATTCCTTTTGTTTTCTATTAAATTTGTCAATATTATATTTTGAAACCAATAATTAGTTTAATTTTTTGCATCATGAAATCGTTGGTTACTTATGAGACACCCTGTATATTCTACCTCTGTGAATTTTCCCAAATTTTTAGAAACAACCGTTTAGCTGGTAGAGGGGGGGGACACTTGTGTTTGACAAAAATTTTCACTTTAAAAATTTATGATTCGCAAACGGAGTGCTAAATCGAAAAACGTTTTTAGTAAACCCCTTCTATCTTTTAAAAATCTATTCTGTGACACCCCATTCGATGATATTGGCGAGAAAAAAAAATTCATCGCCCTTTCACGTCTATGGGAGACACCCGAAAAAAATTATTTTTCTAAGGTTTTACTCTACAATTCTGTCGGCGTGATTAATATGTATAACCATGCCAAATTTCAGCTCTGTAGTACCTAGGGTTTCTTAGAAAACCCGCGGACAGACGGACAGACGGACATGGCGAAACTATAAGGGTTCGTAGATTACTACGGAACCCTAAAAAAAATGAACTTATTAATATGACAAACAAAATACTCTTGAACCCAGATTGGGCGAGGGCACTTAAATTTTAAGAGAAGGTCTTAAAGAACTTATTGAGACCGGCAGTTTCGATCTCATATCGGGCCGGCTGACTCTAATGTTGTTGAATTTCGCAGCGGACCAAGAATTGGACCACAAGCTCCGCTGGAACATGTTCCGTCTGAGCGAGCTGGATTGCTACTCGGACATGCTGACGCGACTATACAAGCAGGAGTTGCAACTTGTTGTCATGAAGTACGAGCAATATAGGTAAGCTATTCATTTATTGCTGATGTTGCCTTTAAATTTAACTGCTACACCATAAAAAAAAATATTGGCGGGTCTTAATGCGGTATGTTTCTTATCCTTACTTCATACTATATTTTATAAGACAAAGACGGGTCTGTCTGAACGTGATGAACTCATAAACTACTGAACGGTTTTTCATACTGCCGAGATTGGCTAGGTTTCCGCACCAGGAAAAAATCAAGGAAGATCTCTACCCAGCTGCGAGACAATAATAGCTAAAATAATACCACAGAATAAATAATAGTACTAACGTACAGAAGTCTCACTCCCTAAAAAAAGTCAACTTTAGGCATAAAAGTTTGCCTACTATTGCAAACGGCACAGGCTTGCAAGTGAAATTGAAACTTATAGTCAGCCGCCAGCGTTTATATTCTATTGCGCACCGCCGACTCGATGCCGCGTTCGCGACAACGAGAGCTCAGGGTTAACACTCGCCGCAGATTTAGAGGTAAAGTTTTTATTGAAATTAATTAAGTAAGATAACAATGCTTATAAAAAAAAACTTTAATTAGGAACCTTGTTATATTTGATACCTAGCCTACATACCTACTAACTATAGACACCTACAGACTATTGTGATGGCAAAACGTGTCCTTGTCTGGTTTTGATATCTATACTAATATTATAAAGAGGAAAGATTTGATTGTTTGTTTGTTTTTACTACTATGAAGTTTCTCTGTTAAAAAGTCACATTTAGTCATGCAGTATTTTGATGAAGATTCTCTATCTTAAACTTTTTAGTTCGTTGTTTATCTTCTTTGTGAGGTAGTCAGTTTAAGTCGCGTAGTCAGGGCTTGAAAACGGTTAAAGTATAAATGTATGGTACAGGTATAAAATTTCAATACCGTATCATATCAATTTAAAGGTAGAGTCAAAACGGTTAAGAATTACGGTTACGCTACCGTTTATACTGATACCTTAATCGATATCTTTATCATTTTTTTTTATCGCTACCGTAACCGAAATTATTTCGGTATACCGAAAAAACGCCAGCGCGACGTTGCCGGCAGCGGTGGGGTGTAAAGAAAACCTTTATTTAATAATTTATGTACAACAAAAAATAACGATACCGTTACTTAGCGCTAACAAATAATTTCGCCACCGAAATTTTTAGCTACCGGAAAGTAAAGGTACCGTTATTTACGGGTACCTAGAATTTAAAGGTATGACGTCATACCGCTAACCGTTTTAACCGATATTTTTTCGGTTATTCAAGCCCTGCGCGTAGTTTTAAGAGTTTTCCCTTTAAAATAATGCTAACATACGTTACGTTAAGGCGATTAGATCCCTCAATTTCCGAATATTGAGCATTTTGTAAAGCTTACTTCTCATTTATGACTGGCCAGGGAAAGTTGAAAAAAAAATATGTGAAACATCTGTTCAAGGACTACATGTGTAACGTCAGTATTTTTTTTTTACGTCTTTGTATTGTATTTTAAAAAAATACCACGAGACATCGATTTTTGACTTAAATTCCTTACTGCTCCTAAACGGCTATGATACATGGAAATATTCTTATACTAATTAATTAAGAATCCCTTTTTCTTGAAACACAACGTTAAAATTTTGTAAATCGAACAATATTTTCATTCAAAAGTTACGAAAAACGGAAATCCGAACGTTTAGTTGCAGAGGGTGGTCTGCGCGGGCGCGGGCGGCAGTCCTCCGCTGGCATTCCGACGGGACGGCTGTGTCACTCGTATCCAAACTTTTACGAGCGATAAAGCGTATTTTCTGTTTGCCTGTGTGCGTTGACACAGTATATTTATGTATTAGTGTGCTTAGAGAGTAGTGCAGTCAGACGATATTATTGTGTTACGGTATAGCTCGCGCGTGGACGCTAATTGTACCTACTATTATAAGTTTGTAATCTAGTCGTAATATTTGATTATTTTGCGCTTATAGACGTTTGACGAAATTTAATTGTATTAAGTACTTATGCGGATCTAAATCTATATGATTGAATATATATAATATGTATAGGGTGTTAAGTAATTCGATCTTATCCTCTCAGGTGGTGAATCAGCCCATGACACTGAACAATTTTCGAAAATTCGCTTGCCACACCCGGAATCGAACCAGCTAAAATCCAAAAAAAGCACCCTGTACTTTAATAGTATTGATCGATAGGGTCAATCGTAAGGATAAATCTCCCTAACAAACATAGTTAATTAAGTGAAAGGAAGACCATTAAATCTAAGCTTACAAATTTGATGGGACGTGTTAAAGCACTTTTACTTAAGGGTCCCATCGTTAGGTTTTATGTAGTTTAATGGTTCTCTTTTCATCTGATTTACCATGTTTGTTAGAGACATTTGATCTTTACGATTGACCCTATCGATCGATACCATAAAAGTGCAGGGTGTTATTTTTTTGAATTTAAGCCGGTTCGATTCCCGGGTGTGGCAAGCGAAATTTCGAAAATCCTTGAATGCTGTTTTGTTTCTTATAGAGCGGGACCTATTCGTAAAAAAGTCTTCAAATAACGATTTTCGTGGGACTTACCTCCGCCATACGAACTACTGGTATGTACTTATTCGGCATATTTTCCTGAACACAAAAAGTGCGGTAGTCACTTTCTAAGGGTATGGAGGGGGTAGCTATGACGTGACGTATTTTATTTACGCTATATTTAGATAACTACTGGACAGATTTACTTAAATAGGGTCTCAAATGAAAGATAATTTAATGAACATTGTTTTATTCTGAAGATTCATTAGTGTAAACCTAGTAACAAAATAAATATTTTCAAAAAACGACATTATGTAAAATTAAACTTTTTTTATTGTGTGAAAAGAACAGAAACCGTTAGGATTACGGTAATTTAGCTCATTATAAAAAAATAGCTACACTTATCAGCATTCTAATGAACCTAAAAACGTTTAAGTCGAGCTATAAACAACGGAACTGCAGTCGTCTAAGTGAGCGTGGGTAGCGCGTGACAAAACGGGTAGAATCACAGCAAAATGAAAAAGTATTATGAACAGGCATAATTTTTATTAACAGGCATTTCTTTTTGTCAAAAAATTTTCTTCATTTTGTTACGAACTATTTTCAAAAATTCTCGTAACCAAAATAACGCTTCGTATCGTATCGAAATAAAACTCTTCATACTTGCACGTACTTGCGTTATATTTTAAAACAAAGGACTCAATGGTACTGGTCTGTACTGATGGGTATGAGAGTGTAAACGTACGCACTCGAGGCAGAGGCAGGTCGCTGGCGTGCGAGAGTGTACAGCCGCCATTATATTTTTTACATCGGCAACACTGAGATTCATTCGGAGGAATCCCTGCACCGTGCTGCGACGTGAACTTTGGCACTTGTCGCTTCATTCATTTGAAATCATTTGGTCAGGCCTATGACACTGTTAGTACCAATAGCTGCGAAATTGCGCTGATATCGCCTTTTAAAACTAAAAAACATAGTTGATGTTTGATATGGGTTCCTATAAAAAAGTTCTTTAGCTTCATGAGGAGCCCTAAATTTTGCTAGTTTAAAAGCATTAATAAAGCTTTTTTTATTTGAATCTTTGGCCCATTTTAATAAATCATACATGAATCGAAACAGACTCTTGAGTAACTGTTGCCTTTATGTTGTTGCTACGTAACAGCTACTAGTTTGGTACCCTCTAAGTTTAATTTTTTGCCTGTTCTTGGAGGATGATTGCACATTAAACAGACATAGTTAAAAATTCTAATGCAATTGTTTTAAGCATCTCCTTTTCAGATAACTAGATTATGTAATATGACATGCTATGGTTAAAGTTACATTACACGAATCAAATGTTTTTGACCCTGATTGATTTGTTAAATACATAGTTTCATTAAATAATAAAATAAGATAATAGATACATATCCAATCGCAGGGAATATTTTGTTATGTTGTTTGTGGTATTATCTAGATATAACTAAATAAACCAGAACATTAATGAAAATAAATCTCTGACATGCTGCTAGGTAGTAATAAGTAACATTTTATTCATTTAAAAGCAGTAGGTACAGTTTTAAAGTACAGTGTGCAATAAATATGCCTATTGGGTTTCTTCATGGGACAGACTGTCAGCCGACTCACCCTGCACTAGGAATAAATCTGTATTGCAGTGGTAAGATATCTAGTCAGTTCACGAGAGGTAAGGTTATGGTACTTATAGTTGAGTTTCCTTTACAAGTGAATAGGCACTTCGCTAAAGGCTTAACCAATTTCCAGAACTAGTAAATAAAAGTGAATAGATAGATTCTCAAATATAGACCCATATGTGTTGCCACAATTCCGTCAATATCATGTAGCGCAGAACACTTTACTTTATAATAAATGGTAATCAGCCATTTTGTGAAAAAAATGTGGATAATAACTTTTTTGAGTTACACCCAGGTGACACTTTTAACACTCTCATGTTTTCAAAATGGTTCAATGATAATCAATGGAAAAGTAAAAGAATAAATAATATTTTTCAATGACTATAATCATTGAAAAAATTTGATAGCTATCAACGTCTGACCCTTTTGGCGGGGGCTGTCAGACAACTTGAAAGACTCCTATAATTATTGAATTGTTATCTTTTTTGGTAACCCCAGTGTCATTACACGGTTACACATTACTCTCTCTGCTCTTTGTGGTGGAAAGTTTTGAAAATTTAAATAATAGGTACAGTGTGTCCAATTAAGAATAATGCGTAACAGATTTTATGGACTTCCCTACTTTACTCAGTGGTTCGCCCAGAGCAATTCCGTATTCAGTGAAGAGACATGGGTAAGAAAAGCGAATTCTCTTGCCTTCTTCATCGAATTGGGTTTTGTCAAAATAAACGCTACGCTACACACTCAAAGGCCCACACTAAGGTTTTCTCTTGTGTCGTGGGTCCCTTGGAATACACACAAAGACAAACACCCATGACCCGAGAACAAACATCTGCTTTTTACACAAATGGTTTGATTTAAAGACACCAACTGGCTGTGTTTAAGAAGCTGTTTGTTATTAAAATCTTTGGTCACATTTGACCCAACTTAAAAATTTGCATAGACTTACTATTGATATGAATGCATTATATTCATAATTAATTAACTTCAAATTAATTGAAAAAGTTTTATAAGAAAAATATTTTATAGAAATGAGAAGCGACCAAAATTGGTGCCATTTGTTATCATTGTCAAACACAAACACTGACCAAGAATTTGTAAATAAAAAAAAATATCTCATTCCTATATTCTGTCCCTGCTACTTCAGCTTTCTCCGAAAGAGTTTTTTCAGTCATTAAGACTAAATGGAGAGACGACAGAAATAAAGCCATGTTAAATTTAATTAAAAATTAACTCTTAATATGTTCAATTATAATTTTGACTGTATCGAGGCAGATAAAAGTTTTAAAAAGACAACAAGTTAATAAAATATGCAAAAAGTTCAAAAAAAACATGTATTTAAGTAAAACAATAACGAACGTGTTTTATTTTATCTAATACCTTTTTTTTACCTTCTCCCACCTTAATATACTTTATTTCATGAAAAAAAGTTGGTTACCCTAGCGTGCACTTAACTCAGTGACAAGACGCCATCATGACAGTTTGAGGTTATCTTGACATACAGCATGACGTCACAAGATGGCGAATTAAAGGCGATAGCAGCGCCATTTCGCAGCTATTGGTACTAACAGTGTCATAGGCCTGACCAAATGATTTCAAATGAATGAAGCGACAAGTGCCAAAATTCAAGGCGCAGCACGGTGCAGGGATTCCTCGGAATGAATCTCAGTGTTGCCGATGTAAAAAATATAATGGCGGCTGTCCACTCTCGCACGTCAGCGACCTACTTCTGCCCCGAGTGCGTACGTTTACACTCTCATGTCCATCAGTACAGACCAGTACCATTGAGTCATTTGTTTTGAAATTAACGCAAGTACGTGCAAGTATGAAGAGTTTTATTTCGATACGATACGAAGCGTTATTTTTGTTACGAGAATTTTTGAAAATAGTTCGTAACAAAATGAAGAAATTTTTTGACAAAAAAATGATGCCTGTTAAAAAAAATGATGCCTGTTCATAATACTTTTTCATTTTGCTGTGATTCTACCCGTTTTGTCACGTTATTTTCAAGATTATTCGTACCAAAATCTAAGTACCGTAGTCAGTTCGGCGCTACCCACGCTCACTTAGACGACTGCAGTTCCGTTGTTTATAGCTCGACTTAAACGTTTTTAGGTTCATTAGAATGCTGATAAGTGTAGCTATTTTTTTATAATGAGCTAAATTACCGTAATCCTAACGGTTTCTGTTCTTTTCACACAGTAAAAAAAGTTTAATTTTACATAATGTCGTTTTTTGAAAATATTTATTTTGTTACTAGGTTTACACTAATGAATCTTCAGAATAAAACAATGTTCATTAAATTATCTTTCATTTGAGACCCTATTTAAGTAAATCTGTCCAGTAGTTATCTAAATATAGCGTAAATAAAATAGGTCACGTCATAGCTACCCCCTCCATACTCTTAGAAAGTGACTACCGCACTTTTTGTGTTCAGGAAAATATGCCGAATAAGTACATAGCTGTAGTTCGTATGGCGGAGGTAAGTCCCACGGAAATGAACTTTATTTTCGTTGGGTCCCGCTCTATTATTAAAAATAAAGGAATGTTTCCTTTGAGTAAAATTTTCTATCTACAGTATTTACAATACACAATACAATACAATATTCTTTATTGCACACATAGGATTACAGAATATGTTTATACAGCGAATTTGAAATAATGTATACAAATAGGCGGCCTTATTGCTTAACAGCAATTTCTTCCAGGCAACCTTATGGTATAGGAGTTATAGATTGAAATGCGGGAAAGGCGCAAATATTAATTAAATAATAATTATAAATAAGTTGACTATTTATGCACTAAAAATATATCACAAATATATATTTATTAAGATATATATATATTTATTATATTTATTTAGAGTACTTTCCCTCCAGGAGACGTTAAAAAATTCCACCCTGTATATATGCGACCGGTGAGAATGCCAGAATTGTCGAATAATAGCATTACGTCGATTGCGGCAATCAAAATAATTCAACTTAGATTAAGTATAATTACTTACATACACCGACATCTTTTGTTATTAGAAGTACCTAGTTAGATTCATCAATACAAACTCAAATGATAGGCAGTAATGTATGGAGTGCGCTTCTGTACATTCTACGCCTGTATATTCTTTGACCGGTGTTTTCTTGCGGGGTGCGGGTTGTGGCGCGCGGGGCAGAGGGCTCAAACGTCAAGGTCATTGACGACTCTAATCGCCTTAAGTAAGCTGTCGGTCCCGGTTTGTCGATTGACTACAGTCGTTAAAACTAGGGATTGCAACTCGGTATGTTTCTCAACCCGGCCGGGCCCGGTAGCATTCGTCGCCAACTCGGTTGATGTGTTAGCAATGAAATCTTTCAAGTATTTTATAAAAATTTGCTGTATATAAATGGAAAAAGACAATGATTCAAGGTTATGAATTAATAATTGGTTTACCTATGAAATTGCCATTTTTTTAAAATAGGTTTACTTATGAAATTTCCATTTTTCATATCTACAATATTTTTGGAAAACTGTATTTTTCATAAAATTTGTGGGAAGGTTTGGACGATATTAAGTTAATTTTCATCATACTAAGTTTATTGAAAGTTGTGATTGTAACATATGAATCGAGTTATATACGAGATTCGCTTTCAGTAAATAAATACGTATTATACATATTACTCAAAATCTCCGTTATATTGCCAAGCTTTTAAATAAAAAAAAAACTGTTTTAGAGCTGCTCAATCAAACACATTATGAACAAATTTAAGGTTGAGTTATTCAGATATTAAGTCAATAGGGAATATGCATGATTTTTTTGTATCGCATTGATTAACAAAATATGAAAATACCGTACTTGAGATGACAAAAAGTGAAATTAAAATTAAAATCGGCTAAGCAATACGGCTGATATACGCATTTAAAACTATTAATTACGCACCGCTTAGACGGAGAGATCCGACATGGACTGTGACGTCACATGCCACTACGTCCATACAAACTCCCTGTTAAATTTCGTTTTGCTAGAAAGAGATATAAATAAATCTTCGATGGCTTATATCTTTTTTAATTTCATAGTTATTCGAAAAATAGTTTTACTTAACTGTTTATTACATGTATGAGGATTAGTTTTTTAAATAAAAAAGTCATGCATATTCCCTATTAAAATTAGAAGTAAGAAAATTTATATGATTGAAAAGATCGACCCTCGGAGTTTCTTGTCTATTCTTCTCCTGAGGAAGACTGCACCTTTGCGAATAGGCGCAAAGTCAAAAGTGCTAATGTAATTCACTATAGGTATTGACGTGTTCAAGCAACATTTTATATGTTCATATGAAATAAACACTTCTGAGTTGAGGAAAAAACGGCAATTTCATAGGTAAAGACCTATTATTTATTTCAAACTAGCAAATCAAAAATAATCATAATAATGAGTCTACTCAAACTTTCAAAATCACTGGTATATAGAATTGATTTCTTTTACATATGGACGGAATAGTAACGATAGTATTAGTAATTTATTAATTTTTATAAGTTTAAGCAAGCAGGTCTTTTTCTTTACTCCTCATAATGTCTGTTTGAAAATATAGTGTTAGAATAAGAAAATAATAACGCAGTTAAAAGTACTAAACTTGTCTTATTAACTAAGATAGATAAACTTTGGTAGTTTTGGTATAAACAAAACAAATTCTTATTTTCTAAAAGCAAAATATTATGTTTTTTCATAAATTTTAGCTATTAGGCCTTGTGAGTGTTTTATAAGTATTTAGCGAAATGAAACACCCGCTCTGTACGATTGCAGTTTACTGACTGTTTTTTAAATGACGATGAGCGCCGGCGCAGCGGTCGCATAAGTACATCTAAGTATAAGTACACATCAGTGTTACTATTACTATTTAATTGAGCAATTATCAAAAAAGCTGCAGTTGCCATGCCGATTTTCTACGAATTGGTGCTCTCGCGCCGCGGTTTTCATACCTACTGGGTCCGTTGATCGGGTCCGGTAAGAATGGCCGGGCCCGTTAGGTGTCTCATAGGGCAGAGGCAGCAGTGATTATGATTATTTTCCCCTATTATATTTTAATTCCAAAACCTGTACTTTTGAATTTCTTTGTTATATTTATGGTGACCTTTATTTGTGCAGCACTGTAAAGTTTCTCTTTTATGTAGTCAGTCACATAAAGTAATGTAATACAGTTATTTCCCTCTATTAGGTGGTAGTTATCTCGTTTGTAATAGGCGCAGTTTTCTTAGTGCAAATGTGATCTGCTCGCCTAATTGTAATTGTAAGACGGGCTGGTTTCCGCATCTCGACGTCAACATATTTTACGCCTATTTTGCGTGACTTTTGTTTATTAGGATGGCTGTCAGTCTAGCCACCCTAGCTCCTCCAGAAATTGCAGAAGTCCCTTAGGATCCTCCACAACCTCCGGGAGGGACCCGGGTGTGCCCAGGTGTTTGTCCCGGTAGTTGGCCACCTCCTTGCAGTTCAACACGACGTGGGCGGCCGTTTCTTCCTCCTCCATGCATGCTCTGCATAAAGGACTGTCGGTGATACCTAGAGTGTATAGGTGTTTGTTGAACATACCATGCCCTGTTATTACGCTCGTAACCGCTCGAAGTTGAGTCTTCTTTAGCTGGAAGAGCTTGCGGGAGAGACGTGTATTGATTGCAGGTAAGGTTTCCTTTGATTGTCGGCATCCCTTCTGGTTCCGCCAATTTTCGTTACCTTGTACCTTGGTTTGCAGTCTTAGCAGAGATCGAAGCCCGTTAAAAGGCACCGGTACTATCGGTTCCGGACCAATAGCTCCGGCGTCGGACCCCCTTTTAGTTCGTCAGCTGCGTCATTACCTCTGGATCCACTGTGTCCTTTGATCCATTGTAGAGTGATATTGTTGTTGTTGCTACATACCTTCATTATAGCACAGTAGCAGTTGTATATGAGTCCTGAGTTCATTGTATTGCTGTCTAGAGCTATGAGTACAGCTCGACTGTCTGATAGGATCTGCTCGCCCAGCATGCGTACTGAAAATTCACTCTCATGAAAGCTGATTGCTAAGGAAAACATAACCTTATGTGTAACGCAGAAGTTTGCATTTCTTTTGCATTCGATTGACGTTAACAAATTATTTTTAATTGCCAAAAGGACGTATGTCCAAATTCAAAAGCAAAAGATATGAAAACTTCACTTTATACAAATAGGGTGCAATTTTTCTTATGCTGATTTGGAATATACCCTTCATAAGAAAGGTCTCATTGGCATATTAGGCCTACAAACGTGCTTTACGTTGAGTCTTGAGTTTTTTTATCATGTTATTGTGTAGTAAACAGAGCTATCATTGTTTCAGATCTGCGTTACTGCAAGAGTTGGAGAGAAGGCGTCACGGACGCGCCATAGCTTACCACGCTCACAACAATTGTTGAGCTAACATTGATCTGCCTTACTGAGCTGTGATCTTAATCATAAGGATAATATTTAATTATTAAGGATCGGTTTTTACAATCTGTAAATGACGGTAACTATAGTTAGCGAAATTTTTTTTGACGAGATCATCCCATGAAGCAGAATTTTAAAAAATAGTAGTTGTATGGGGAGGCTTATTGAATTATTTTTTTTCCATGGGAAATTAATTTAGTTCCGCTTACACCAAGTTGCAGAAGTTCATTTAAGTTAATGCTTCTTTAAATAGTGCACTGTCTCTTTCCGTCTAGTTGACGTAAACGAGGATGGCGTTACATTTAAAGACGCTTTAACTTTAATTAACATTTTTGCAACTGAGTGTTAGTGGGCTAATTGACATCCTTAATTTTCTCACAAAATTAGGGATCTTTAGGTGCATATGTCAAGATAGAGACTGGTATCAACTTATTGCAGTCATTTGTGAAGTATTTTATAAGTTTATCTTATTACAGACAACGTGTTGTATAACAAGGTATAATAGTGTCAAGAATTGCTCAGCTGCAATACGATACAATGTTCTGAAAATTCATGTCAGATCATGTATCAAGATGTATTACTAAAACATAGTATGTGAAGATTCCTAACATGAAATTATGATAAATTAATGCAAAAAAATATTAAAGCAATTTTTTTCCTATTTGACTTGACTGAAACGAAATGTGATTTGGTATTACACTTATTTTATAAATTTAGCTATAGCTGGTTGAATATTGCAATAGGTATTTGTCTTAAGAATAAAAAAAATATTTTTGGGTATATTTTTTATTTTATTTAAATAATCTACTTATGATTATGATCTACTTAGTTAGAATAACTGTTTTATAAATAGAAAAGTTCCTAGTTTGCTTTAATCTCCAAATTATTCTTCTAATTCTTCTGTATTTTTTTCTTCCTTTTTTGCTGTAATTCTTTCACCGTCAACTATATCATATTCATCTACTTTTGTAAATCCAGATACTCTGTACACTTTGGCATTCTTTATTCCTAAAGTTTGGGCCCAGGCTTGTGCTGAAAAAAAGAATGGATTTAAAAAATTGTTCTGGTGGACATGATAAGCAATAAATTAGATAGATAGCCACTGTTTCTGTTATCTTGGAATCCAAGATGTAATAAAGTTACACCTTTCTAAACTTATAACTGCGAAATTAAGCATGTCGTACTTATTAGTGATATAGGCTCCCATTTCCACATTTAGGCTCTTATGTGGCCCATTGTGTGTAATTAAGCATGTCTCACTTGCTCTGACTTAATGTCCCTGTTCTTTTTTCCACAAAATCTGTTCTCACACTACCTATTGCAAGTTTCTTGTGAAAGAGGCCAGTTCATGGGAGCAACCACAAAATTTGAGTGTGTTAATATGTTCACTTTAGCCGGCTTTATGTTTCCAGTGACTGTTATTTCATCTACCTACATACATATGATTAAATATTGCCGCCCTGACTGACCTTTCTGACTTAAAACTTTTAAGTCAGAAAGGTCAGTCAGGGCGGCAATAGTAAGTACAAGAATAAAGTAGGTAATAATAAACGTTGTATTACCAGGAGGCATGTTTTTCTCATCATCAGACTTGAGTCCATAGTAATGTGCCCAATCGCCTTTTCCTTTGTATGCGCTGTATAACACCAAACCAAAGGCATTCCAGGCAAAGAACCCATACAATAAACTCAACCGCTGCTTCCACAAAAAAGCCTTTTCGCCGGGTATGGGCTTCGTCCTCTTACGAACGAATCTGTGCCACCACTTGTAAATCATTATTAACAATTGAACTCAAAAAAGTTTGGAAAAATATAAATTCAAGTAAGTGCCTACAAAATCTATCAACAATTAATAATTTCGAAAATAATACACCACAAAGTGACATTTGGTAACTGAGTTATTTACCTACAAAGAAATGTATTATTCTGAGAGTATTACACAGTTTTGAGAAATACACATTTTACTGCGGTTCAGAGAGAAGGTAAATAACCAAAATAACCCTAACCCTATTTCCTAACCTCACTTTTTTTTTTTTTTTTTTTTTTTTTTCATGGCGCTTCGCGACTAGCGTTTGGCCAATGACAAGATTAAGGCATTGTTACACAATAAAAAGCGAGGAAACTTTTACAAATTAAAAAAATATGGATCGGAAACGGAATTTGGAAAAAGGATAATAAAGGATCAGGAAAGGATAATTATTATGGAATAAAAGAAATGTTACCATAGGAATATTATACAAGGAAGGAATAAGGTGAAAGTAAGTACTAAATAAATTAAATTCTAATATTATTATTTTCAATTAAATTAGAGAGGCATTTATATACAAAAGAATTATTAGAAGACAAAAGTAACCTTACTGACGAAGGAAGAAGGACTCCAATATTTACAAGATTTTGAATAAAAGAAGAAATATCATGTTGAGGACAATTGAAAACTAAATGATCCAAATCTCCCACCTCACCGCAATCGCACAAGTTACTCTGGACAATTCTCAGCCTGAATAAGTGAGCAGGAGTGCACAGATGTCCCAACCGCATGCGGGTGATGACAGATGTAGCCCTCCTGCCCAATTTGATTTTACAAAACCATGGCTTTACTGGAATTGAAGGCTGTATATTCCAAAAGTGTTTCCCCTTGACTCGACCGCTACAAGCCCAAACCTCACCCCAAGAGTCTCTAAGGTGAACCCTAGGCAAGGCAGCCAAATCATATGCATAAATTTTAAAGTGAGCCATGTCACCACAAGTTAGAGCATCATTAGCAAGTTGGTCAGCTCGCTCATTGCCCGAAATACCAGAGTGGCCGGGTACCCAGGCAAACACTACTGAGAACTGTTTTGCAATACATTTTAATAAGAGATCTCGAATTTCTAAAATTAAAGGGGTAACAGAGTTCGATTTAAAAGGAAACCTATCGAGGGCTTGAAGAGCGCTCATAGAATCTGTAAATATAACAGTTTTTGATAACTTAGCCAGAAGAATATACTCCAAACATTTAAATAAGCCAAAACATTCCCCTGTAAAAACAGAACTTTCTGGCGGAAGTTTGATCTTCTGAACAATATTGTACTGCGAATGAAGAACTCCAACTCCAACCATTCCGCTAGACGAATGTTTAGATGCGTCACTGTACATGTAATGCCAGTCATGGAATTCAGAGTCTTTAACGAAATTAAAGGAGTGTGTTGCTTCGATGTCACTTTTATTAATGCCCAAATTTAAGCGAACCACTGGAGCAAGGATTAAAGCACCAAATGGAACCGCAAAAAGAGGATGATGGAATGAAGTTAAAATAGGTACTTGAATATTTAGATATTTACGATAACTCTTTACTAAACACGGTACCATTTTATGCTTCCAATAAGGAGAAGTGGTAACCTCGGTCGAAAGTTTTTCTAATACATCTAGTAACAGGTGGTTACAAATTTGAAGACGTCGGAAAAGAAACTTGTCTGAAAGGTACTGACGACGCAAGTTAAGAGGAGGCTCAACAGCTTCCACTTGCATAGCATTAATTGGACTTGTTTTCATAGCACCCAAGACAACCCTAAGTGCTTTCGATTGTACCTTATCTAATTTATCCAAAGCGGACATATTACATGGCTCCAACAAAAACGTACCATAATCCAAAAGACTTCGAATTATAGCATTATAAATTAGCTTTAAAGAAAATGAATGTCCACCCCACCAAACACCAGTAAGACATTTAATGATGTTTAAATTCTGTTGGCATTTCTTAACTATGTAGTCAGAATAAGGGACTCCAGTTAGCTTGGAATCAAGGATCATCCCTAAAAATTTAACTTCAGACTTGACTGGGATAGGATTGTTATCATAATTAACTACGACTGTAGGATGGATACGCTTTCTAGTAAACAAAACCACAGTGCTCTTGGGAACCGATAATTCAAGACCATTATCATTAAGCCAGCACCTGAGAAGGCCAAGAGAACTGGTCAATGAGTTACTCGCTTCCTGAATACTAATACTAGAAGAGTATAGAAGTAAATCATCAGCATATTGTATAACTTTTGTTGAATCGTTAAGGGATGATTCTAAGTCATGTGTATAAATGTTGTATAAAATTGGACTCAGAACAGATCCTTGAGGAAGGCCTTTCCAAACACTGCGGGAAAGCCGCGTACCATCTTGGAGATCTAAATGAATAAATCTTTCAGATAGCATATTTATTATGAAAGTAACAAGTATCGTAGGGATTCCCAAGGTTAGTAATTTGGTCTGCAGTATAGGGATAAGAACATTGTCATATGCAGAAGTAATATCCAGAAAAGCAGCAACTACAGAACTATTTACAGAAAAAGCCAACCGTATGTCAGACACAACTAAGCTGATATTATCAAGTGTACTTCTGCCCTTTCTAAATCCAAACTGACCAGACGATAAAAGACCCCTGCTTTCAACAAACCACTCCAAGCGATTCTTCACCAGGTGCTCAGCAAGCTTGACCAAAACTGATGACAACGCTATGGGACGAAAAGAGGCTGCATCTGAAGGAGGTTTCTTGGGTTTTAAAATTGGGATGATGGACTGTGATTTCCAAGAATAAGGGATGTTTCCAGACATCATTATTACATTAACAATGTCCAGATAGTAACTAAGAGTGGAATCACCACAGTTAACTAAGAAGGAATAAGGTATTCCATCATCACCAGGGGATGAATCTTTTACACATGATAAAATACCCTTCATTTCCGATAGAGAAAAAAGAGAGTTAAGTTCAGAATTTGAAATTAACCGAGGAATGGAACCATGAATAGAAGTGAGTTCCGGAACGAAAGGAGGGGCCAGCCTATCCAGAAACTGGTTTCCCAAAGCAGGAGCCATAGAACAATAAGAAGAGGGAGTGACACCAATTCTGAATCTTCGTATATTGCGCCATACAACTGAAGGTGAAATTTCAGGGTTTACTGAAGCACAAAAGCTTCTCCACCCTTCAAACTTTTTCTTCTTTAAAAGCTTTCGAGTGTTGTTGGCAATTTCAGTAAATATATCAAAATTTTCCGATGTCATCACTGAACAATAATTTCTTTCGGCCTCCTTTCTGCTCTTTATGGCCTCGGTACACTCTCCATCCCACCACGGCGGGAATGGTATTTTACAGGCGCCGTTCTTTTTGATAGGAAAAACTTCATCAGCTACCTCGATCAAGACTTTAGAAAAGGCTTCAGAGCACTCTAATCCGTTATCAGAATTAACCAAAGGGAGGGAATGAATTTTCTGTTCTACCCTCTGAGAAAAAATTGACCAGTCCTTCGGAAGCCTATGTCTTAAACGAGGTTCAGGCTTTTTGTTTACCGGACATAAAGACGGAAAATTTATTATAATGGGATAGTGATCGCTTCCACAAGTTGAATTATGAGTGTGCCAAGATAGAAAAGAAGCTAAGTCAGGGGTACAAATGGAGAGGTCAGGTGCACTAGGGCCCTCACCAGGTCGTGTTAAACGAGTGGGAGAACCATCATTTAACAAACACAAATTCTGTGAATCCAAAATATCCAACATCTCCTCTCCGTAATAATTGGAACTATGACTTCCCCAGCACTGATGCTGACAATTAAAATCTCCTAATAATAAGAATGGCTTTGGCAGGATAGACATTAAATGATTTAATTCACTATACAAAGCGGCAGAAGGATTTGGAATATATACAGAAACTATACAAATATTATTTACAAAAATAGCAATGGCTTCAATGCCATCACTTATAGGTGGAAGGGAAAATGGTTGAAAAAAAATATTATTTTTGACGAGGATGGCAACACCACCATACTCGTCACTTCTGTCATTTCTAACAGAAGAATAACCTGAAACTTTTAACAAGTTTTCAGGTTTCAGCCAAGTCTCAGAGAGACAAATTATATAAGGTTTATATACATTTAATAAATAAATAATTTCATGTTTTTTTGGACTGATACTTCTACAATTCCACTGCAAGATCTTTCGATCCATTGTTGGAGTAGTAAGAAGAAAGAGAATTTGCAATAATATCGGCAACGTTGGACGGTAAAGGCTTAGAAGGGCTGAAGTGGGAACTAAAATTGGACAATAACCTGATAAGAGAATTAATATCTTCTATAAAAGACTGTGGAGGACTATCTTCATTTGCTTTTTGAGTCAGCGCAGCGCCATTGGGAAGAGAAGAACTGGTCATGTTGTAATCTCTAGCAAAGGATGCATGAGCTGCCCTATCATAACCACCTAATACTGGACTCGGTGGGATGCGTGGTTTTGAAAAGATCGTTTTTTTATAAGATCTTGAAGGAGAAGCAATAGAAGTAATATATTTGGGGCGATTGTTATTATTATTTATAGAAGACTGGGAAGAAGCAACAACATCAGCATAAGATCGTGAAACTGGAGCATGCATTTTTGAAGCTTCAGCATAAGAAATGCAGTTTTGAGCCATTGTCATTTTGATTTCTTTCTGTCTTACAAATTCAGGACATGATTTGCTAATAGCTAAGTGACCACCAGAACAAAGACAACAAGTGAAAAGATCCTCCTCAATCTCGCAAGACTCTCCACTGTGCTGATCCCCACACTTGTAACAGCGTGGCTTAGATCTGCACAGAGTTTTTGTATGACCGAAACGACAGCAATTATAACATTGAATTGTAGGGTATACATATAGGTTCACCTGTAAAGCTGTGTAGCACATAAAGATCCGTTTTGGAAGAACTTGGCCATCAAATGTAAGAATAACAGTTTCTGAGTTATTAAAAACCAATTTGTCATTAATTGTTGTTTTGTATTTAATTCGCCTTACTTTAAGAATTTTACCACATCCAACAGGAACAGCAATGTTTTCAGAAACTTCTTCGTCTGACCAATTTGCAGGGACTCCTCGAACTACACCCATTCTAGTTACATTAAATGTGGGAATAATAGCCTTCAAATTTTGCGCATTAAGACCGGGATGTTTAATAAAGTTATTGGCATCATCATGAGTAGTAAAAGCAATGGATAATCTGTTCCTGCCGATTCTCTTCAAACTACCATTCACAATATTTTTTAAAAAATTTTTCTTCAAAAAGTTGCCAAACTGAACTGGGTGGAGAGAAGATCGGTCAGCAGGATCAGACTGCGGCTTTAGAACATGAACTACATATGGAGCTAGATCTGTAGGTTCATAGTTTCGAACAAAAATAGGCTGAGAATTGTTTTGAGATGTTGATGCAGCATCAACATTTGAATAAACATTAGATGATGTTTGAGTTGAACCATTAGGAAATTTGAAAGTATTATCATTTTCATCAATGTCACACTTGCAATGGGAATGACCTGCAATTCCATCCTTCTTCTTCCGCTTCTTATTGCAGTGTCTGCACACTTTGTGTAAGGACCTTATTCTTTTTCTTGCTTGTTTTTGAATACCGTCTTCGGTATCCATGGCAGATGACGTATCATGATGTAAATCATTATATGTAATATTTAGACCAACTGTCGGCACCACCGTGCCTCCAGGGTCAGGGGGATCATCCCCCATATTAGAAAAAAGACAACTTACCGAATACGAAGATATATATCACAAACTAATATTTACACTAACCAGTGTTGCCACATGAAGTAGATGTGAAATCTGTATTTTCATTACAAAAATCCGTATGAAATCCGTATTTCTGTTTTTATTGAAATTCCGTATTAATATCCCGTATTTTGATTGAAATTCCGTATGAATTCCGTATAAAAATGAAGCGTAACATTTTTGAGTCAGATTTAAATCGATTTCCCTAAAAGTTGTTTAGTAGTGGCGGGTCCGTTATCGTCGAGGTACATAATTTATTTCTTGGTTTCGTCTTCATTGAAGAAATTTTGCTGTACTGCCGCACTACCGTGGAGCAAACTCACCAGCGTTGTGACGAAATTAGTCAAAATTAGATAAAGAAGGCTCGAAAACGGGGTCCTTTTGAAGCTTATTCTGTGTTTAGAGTAAATCCGTATAAAAATCCGTAATCTTGATTCATCCGTATTGAACTTGCAAAATCCGTACAAATACGGACAAATCCGTATATATGGCAACACTGACACTAACTAATAGAATAATTACATACAATATAATACAAAATAGCTTATCTGATCCTTAAAATGAATCTATAAATCACAAAAATTTTCAGGAGCAAAACCACGTAACCGAAGTTTCCCGCGCTTTTTCCTAACCTCACTTTCCGATTCCGACTGTCTGACACTGTCTGTCATCTGTCAGTGTCAGTATGACTTTATTTTTCTTTATAAGATTTTGACCATTCAATTAACGCACCGACTTGTTTATCGACAAAAATCGAACCAACTTTTCTTTGTAAAAAACACGAGCCACATCAAAATTAAACATTCTGGTATTGTGAAGATTCTATCTCCAGGATAATGATCTACTTTGATCCCGAAAGGGATAAATTTAACAAAAAAAAAAATGATCTACTTTGAACGACTTTAGCAAAAGGTTCTATAATCAATTTTTGCCGCGCTTTTCTATTCAACTGATATACATTTTCTCTCGTGGCTTCGGCCGCGCAAGTCAGGTTCCTCAATAAATGCTCAGTGATTCTTTGTCTTTTCTTGGTCTCCGTCAGCTAGATCCCCGGTACATCCCTCTGAGCTACACTACAGTACTGTAGCGATTTCACAAACAAAAATAGACTAATACGATGTATCCTGGTCACGGCACCAATAAAGTATTACTATATTTTAATTCATCAAATAAATTGATAGTTTTATGGAGGCTTCGTGAGATGGATTTACTTACTATGTAATTAACCCCCGACGCAAAAGAGGGGTGTTATAAGTTTGACCGCTATGTGTGTGTGTCTGTGTGTCTGTGTGTCTGTCTGTGGCACCGTAGCTCTCAAACGGGTGAACCGATTTGGATGCGGTTTTTTTTATTTACAAGCAGGGTTTTTGGCGATGGTTCTTAGATACGTTTTATCAAAATCGGTTCAGCCGTTTCAAGGTCATCAGCTCTTTTGTTAGCTGCGGTAGGGTTCTTAGACTCTTAATGTGTATTTACTTTACTTTCAAACATACATGTGACCTAAAACTTGAAATACTCATGTATGCTTAATAACTATGCAGGGTTATGGAACTCTTGGTCTGATGCTGCAGCCAGGATATCCAGAACACTAGCACACTCTTAAAAAAATAATAGCAGATATGTCGTGTTTGGACTCGTTTTGTTCAGTATTTGATTCTGCATACAATGCAATGGTGGCAACATGGTGAGCTGATGCTGCGGCCAGGATATCCAGAACACTAGGACATCCTTGAAAAAATAATAGCAGATATGTCGTGTTTGGACTCGTTTTGATCAGTATTTGATTCTGCATACAATGCAATGGTGGCAACACCGTGAGTTAATGCTGCGGCCAGGATATCCAGCACACTAGTACACTCTTAATTATTTTGAAAATAAGTTAAAAATTTTGAAATAAAAATTAAATTAAAAATTTAAAAAAACCCCCCCCGCAAAAAAGTAAAGCGGACATTTAAAAAGTAAAAAATAATACCTTTCGTTGAGCCATCAAATTCATTTCAGAAATACCTATATATATATTTTAATTATCGAAATCGATGGATGGCACGATAGGGTTTGCTCATTAAAATGGCGCTATAATGTCGCGTCGGGGTACCGCTTTAGTGAATCAGACCCTTCATTTGATTGACTATTCACTGATTCACTAAAGCGGTGCCCCGACGCGACATTATAGCGCCATTTTAATGAGCAAACCCTATCGTGCCATCCATCGATTTCGATAATTAAAATATATATATAGGTATTTCTGAAATGAATTTGATGGCTCAACGAAAGGTATTATTTTTTACTTTTTAAATGTCCGCTTTACTTTTTTGCGGGGGGGGTTTTTTTAAATTTTTAATTTTGTTACTTGTTTGGACACCTATGAGTTCCAACAGTAGGTATATTTTTCTGCGGACCGTTTCAACTTCTCTGACGATGTCCCGATCATCGATAGCTCGCCTAGCTAGCCGTTTATTATGAATTTATTTTTTGTAATGTTCTGTCTTCAAATAATCACTTCCACTTTGTAAAACAGCGCGATATTGAGAGTAAATCTTGACCCAGCCTAACAATATAATCTTGATAATATTCTCAGTAAGTATGAGAAACTGGTGAGATTTATAGCATGGATTTATAGAATCTTTAGGAGATGAATCTACCCGTTTAACTGATCTACAAGTAATACCTAAAAAAATGACTGTTAGTAATCAGTCGTACGAGTTGGTTTTTTCACATTTCAACCCAAAGTATTCATTGGAGAAAGTTAACAACGAGTGTTCAGCGAGTTGATTCACATCCTTCACTTCATTCGTTACAGACTTGCTGGCGCAGCGACCCAAACTTCAAGTGGCAGGCACGAGATCATATTTTGGGGCCTAACACCTATGATTAAGTCGATGTCGTACATTGCTGCATTTATTTACACCTTCGGTTAAAATCACTTTGTGCAGAAGCAATGTATGTAGAATTGTAGTGTTAAATCTTGCCTCTATGCTTTGCACTACAATGATGTCTGAGGCTGAGGTCTTTTAATAGGTACTTCTCAATTCAGATATCTAGGATGAGCGACCAAGCGTGAGTCGTCGTCGTCTACTGGTCGTCGGCTGTGTTGTAAGTACTTGGTAAACAACTTTTAAATTAAACCTTACACTAGCTTTCCACCCACGACTTTATTCACGTGGAAAAGGATCCAGTTACTCTCCATCAGCCCTACAACTTTATTTTTTATTATAAGATGGGTTAACTCTTGACCTCAATCTTGACCATAAAGGTCAATGATGAGGTCGACAATGGAGCGAGATAACCCAGAAAATGCCTATGCAGGCACTGGTACTCCCACTCACCGACGGAACACTTCGGAAGGAGGGTAGTCACTAACCAGACGGCCCTTTACAGAGCTTACCACACCGCATGAGACCATAGGACGACACCTCAGATTCTGAAAAAAATGAAGTGTCGTGGGATGGATTACTAGGAGGCAGGTCTCAATTGTGTTTCCTTAGTCGCCTCTTAGGACACCCACGGAAAGAGATGGGGTGGTGTTATTCTCAACCGATCACCACACGGCAAAACTATTTATCCCTGCGCAAAAAATCACGTTAATCTGTTGCGCCGATGACGGACGTGGTGGACAAACAAACTGTATAACATTAGTGAAGCTTAATCTCCCAAAAACAGACATAAGGGGTCTGTACTTTAAAAGTTAGTGATTGTCCCCGTGAAACTACTCAATTTTACCCGCTGTTTTCTCATGAACCCACCGGTGGGACCACGAGAGACTCATTTCTCGTGGACCCACTGATTGATACGGGTGCCTAGTTAGCTAGTTACCCAAGACACCAAAAAACCAACATGAAATTCTTGGAAAAGCATTCCTACTATTTACACATAAACTATTACGGCTCTTGTATGGAGGGGGAGGTAAAACAGTATTTTCATATTTCGACCCACTCTTGGGGAAAGTTGTTCAGTTTAGTAAACCAATTCACATGCTTTAGTTTTCGCTAAGTTTAATTCATATCGGATACTTTTTTATTGAAGATCGAAGTTGTGTGTTTTAGCCACCATATCAGAGTTATGAGGTAGGTATAATATGTAAACACGGCAGCACATCAGGCTATACATGTTGACTTTGACGTCGCCCTTATCTCGCTCGTAATAGCGCCGAGTTTCGTAGTGCAAATGGGTAACCTGGTGTGCTGCTGTCTGTACCTAGATTTGATTCAGTAGTGGTTATAAATCGCTGTTGTCGTTAAATCGTTGGTTCCCGAGTTCAATTCCGCGTCAAATAAAACTTTTGTGTAAAATCATTTTTTTTTAAACTCCTTTTCATTTCCTGCAATCTGTCTCAATGTGACATTTAGCTGGAGGTTATGAATGTGTGCTGGTTTGCATGGTACTAGTCCATTGAGTAGTCCATCCTTCTGCTATTTTTTTTTGCTTAGGTTAGGAGATCCTGTGGTGCAGCTCTCTTCAGCCTCCTGAAGGTGCCTCGGGCTTTCGCTTTCATCAACGGTGATGCTAAAACATTTGGATGATTTATTTATTTAAGATTTCCTCTTTGACTGTTGGTATGGATAGGTCTCGGTGCAGTTGATTGTTTGTAATGTACCATGGAGCATCTAAAATCAGATGTTTATTCTCGGATTTATTGTTTTAAAATCCTTTATTGCACATTAAACAAAATAAGTACATTGGAATCAAAAAGGTTATAAATATTACATCAATTCAAGGTACAGAGGTTAGTGCATTTTCATTGCAAAACCACTCTTATCACAATAGCACAGAGTGCACGCGTGTGGTAACCTGAGTTGCGGCCGTCCGTACAAAGGCGGACTTATCCCACAAGGGGATCTCTTCCAGTCAACCTACATTTGTATAACTATGTGAAAAAACTTCGGGCTGTGAGCGATAGATGTCTCTAAAAAAATTCTACGTGTTCCCATCTTCTTAGAACTGACAAAAAATAACATTAGGGACATCTGAAATAAAATTAAGAAACTGTCACATTTGAAAACCACTTAGTAGTGTTTACCTTTTCTCTGGAAACTTTCTGCAAAGAGCTGTAGAAATGTAGAAAAGATAAAATAACCATTTACTTTTTGAAAGATATTGATGAAAAATTTCTGATAACAGATATTTTCTCAAAAATGGAAAGTGCAGGAAAAGCAATAGCAAATCTAGTGAACAATAAACTTTCAGGAGGTTTTTCGACTTACATCACGAATAAATGTATAGCTGTGTTTTCATATTTGTAAGTCACTCTTTTGTTTACATTCCTCGGTTCAAACGGTATGGTATAAGTAGCCGAAATCTTCAGGAAACGCCACAACGGTTTTCTTAGCTAAGTACGGACGGCCGCAACTCAGGTTACCACAACCGTGAACTCTGTACCGTTGTGATAAAATCGGTTTTGCAATGAAAATGGAGTAACCTGATGCGCTGGCCTCTGAACGTATTTTCCTATCCAAACACTAAAGTTTCAAGCTTCATGTCTCTTAGATGTGCATCCTTGAGGGTGGGATTAATAAGGCATTATTGACCCCCCTAACATGACCCTCTGACTACTTAGCTCACATGACCTCTGACCAACCAAATGACTCAAAATTATTACAGATATTCAAGAATATTGCCTAATTATTTAACCTAATATTGGACTGAATATGGTCTTCTATTATTGAGTCGGTGCGATGTTGGTGATGAAAAGATTGCCTAGGGTGTGTTGAGCCTATCATTACATATTCCGCTGCTCGGGGAGGCTCCTTTCATGCACCTCATATGGAAGATCTGATAAAATTGTTTGATTTGAATATTACCAATGAAAGACATAATGTTTATACTAGTTTCACTTATCTTTATGCGAGCGATTTCGATTAAGTATACATCATCTTCAGGCGTGTCTTATGGTCTTAGTTTAAACTAAAACTAATACACGTCTGAAGATGATGTACTTAATCGAAACCGGTTGCATAAAAATATAAAATAAATAAGTGGAATTAGTGTATAAATAATGTCTTTCATTGGTAATAATATGGAGTTCCATCAAGAAGCAACACAAAGTATAAACTACATGAATTTGAATATTGTTTGGTTGTGGTTTTGCAAGTGCCGAGACTATAATTTAGAAATCAATAGGCATAAACCCTGAAATTGCATCGGTATCGTGACATAGTTGCGTAAATAATGACCTTGGGGGTCATTTGGCTGGTGTAGGTAGCATGTTATGTGGTGGTACCTTTACCAGTGCCAGGCTCCACCAGGCACGGGGTGGCTTGTACGTAAATACGAATTTATTTCCATACAATATCCACTGGGTTTCGAGCATATATCAATCTTCTATTGAAAACTAGTTCTGACACTGCACTATCTAAGCTTTACCTGCATCTTCTATATCTATACATATTATAGGAAAGATTTGATTGTTTGTTTGTTTGCATCGAATAGGCTCCGAAACTACTGGACCGATTTGAAAAATTCTTTCACCATTAGAATCCTACATTATCCGGGATGGACATGATTTTCCCAAATTCCCACGGGAACGAAGTCCCGAGCGGGAAGCTAGTTAAGAATAAACCTGTTTGTTACACCTAAGAAAGTGTAGCAGGTTAAATTAGCAAGTTCAGAAGGCATCCGAAATAATTTTTATTTGACTTGAGAGCTTTACATTTACTTGGTGCTGGATTACATAATTATAAATATGGAATACTACTTATGTACCAAAGAGTTAAATATATTTTTTATTTAGCTTGCTTGATGTTTGTGACACGTAAAGCACAAATAATGCAATTACGCACTCCCTAATATTTCCTTATTCCTTGCCTAAGTTATGAAAGGAACTTTTGGGCCTTTCAAGGGCTAGGTGTTGATGAGTCAGTGAGTCAGGGCCTGCACTAGCTTTCCGTACAGGACTTCGTGCCCGTAGGAATTCGGGAAAATTATGTAGCCTATGTCACCCTCTGATTCTTTCAGCAATAGAAAGCTGAGAGAGCTTTCTAATGCTGAAATAATTTTTAAAATCTTTTTAGTAGTTTCATAAGTAGTTTACCACCTACAAACTTTACCTCTTCATATAATAGCATTAGTAAAGTATAGATAAAGATAGAACCAGAAATTACCTCTATATTTCTAATGTGAGGTCGTAAGAGTAAAAGAATCTAAATAGCGCAAGGTCTACTTCATGGGTCGTATTCAGGCTTGGTCAACCCTGAATGATTATTTAGAAAGACCACTCCACATGTTATGTTTATCGAGCATATCTCTTTATTTTTTGAGTTTAACAGAACTATCAACTAAGTATTTAAAAAAAATCGCTTATTTGCCCAACATGAGTAAATAGAGGGTGTTAATATTCACAGATGTTATTAGGCTGGGTGTGTGTGCCATGCTACGCCTCTGTACTGTATAGAGCCTATATTCAATGTTTCTATAGATTTATCGCTGTACTGTAACAAGGGGTGCCAAGCGCAACCTTCGCGAAGGTCGCAGCGTCAGTTCTTTGTTTACATCCCTACCATGTCAGACATCGACTCCGATTCGACTCGGTTTGTGCTTCAGCCTGTTTAAATCTTCGTAATACCAATGAAAAGATCTGAGAAAAAGTAGGTTTTATCTATTAATATAATGAAACGAGATGTATTTTACGGAAAATATATTTTCGGCAAGTACATTACATTAAATATTAAATGTTTGCAGAACTAAGTCGGAGCGCATCACCGCTTGGCGAAAGAAATATGAGTCTTATCTCGAAGAAGAAAAAAGGCGAAAAGAAAGAAATGAATACATTTTGTCCAAATTGGGTAAAATGCGAGATGTCCCTACAGTGCCACTTAAATATTCGGTAAGTGGAATATGCTTTGAAAAATGTGTATTCAAAAAGACACGTCGATTAATCAAATGAGCTATTTATAATACTGATATAATTAATTGATGAACATTAATTTCGATCAGGATCTAAGTATGTACTTATTGGATTTTATATGCTTTTGTCAATAAAAGGCAATAGGTATATGCTTTTGTCATGTGAAAATTAATTGTCTGTAAAATAATTTATCACTGGTAGGTATTAGTTACCTTTTGTAGCCAATATTATTTTTTAAGTTCCACGTTTCTTTTTTCATTATAAAGTTGTCACTCTATCATATGCGATTCATTTCAAAATAATATGAATCTCCCATTGAAAAATACTATTTTATACTTCTATTCAACACCACTGTAACTAACAACATACGACGCGCCTCCGAAACCTCGAGATTATGTTTTCATTTGCAATCTTTTATCATAATTTTATCACCAATTCTTTCGGGAAACTATTCAATAGGTGCATGCTAGGTCGTAGGTATGAATTTCCACGTCCTCCTACCATATTCATTTACATATTTGGTGGTACAAATTCAGGTAGATATACCAGATTACGTAAGTTATTTGGTCTACGTTTTTCTATGTCCTATTTAAATTATTTAGTTCACTTAATATTATTGGTGTATTATTTTGTCAAATACGAAAATAATTCGACAGTGTTGTAACAAGCTATGTTTTTGGTCTTCGTCTCCTAAAAAACAGAGCTGAACTCCCAACTTATAAATAACAAATACATACTTACACTTCATTGACCACCAGCTTGGAGAGTTTTCATATTTTGACGTTTTTCGTGGTAAATTATTTAGCTTTGCAGACTCAATGCCGTCCTCTATTTCTTAAACCGCATTATTAATATGTAAACGGTGAAGTAATAAATGTACCCTCTAATATGGCAATCGAGATGGTACCTAATATATTTGAAAATCTGTTCTTTGCTATTTTCAGTTAAATCGTCGGTACAACAACATGGTAGAAGCCATTAACGCTCCGCAGCAAAGAGTTGTCAACGAACCCGTGTTAAACTCGAATGTAAACAATGACGAAAACACTTTGATACAACAGATAGTAAACAAGTTTATATTAATTCCCAAACGAATGTTCAACGCCGTAAGTGATAGCATGGCGCCTCAGGAACAAATTTTTAATAAAGAAAAAAATTTAGATTGGAGAAGAAAGTATGAAATTTTGGACCAATTAAAACAAAGTGAGAAACAAATCGACGATGGTTGCGTTTATCTTGCCGGTTCGAACGATTATATTGACAATCTGCCTGTAAAAGACGTATCTAATAATGAAGTTAAACCTAAAAATCAAAATGAAAATAAAATAAATACTTTAATTAATTCTGATAATGAAATTGTAAAAGAAAACAGTATTTACGATGGGATTCGCTCTATGGCAACAGCATATGGTTTTACTACAATGGGAAATACACAGCAAAATACTACCTTAACTGCACGCATGGATAAACAACAAAAAGAAAGGCAAGAAGAAAAGGCTATCGCCACTCAAGAACCGAAAGACAAAGATGCACATGCTTCATTTGAACATTTTGGAAATACTCAATTAGGTGTCTTACAGAATTTGAACACTGAAGCACCTATAAAAGAAAACAATAACGACGAACTTCGTTACAACGAAGGTGCAACGTATGGTCCGAAAGAAACGGGATATATCGAATTTTCTGATGAGGTAAATAAACGAAACCCTGATGATGATCCTAAACATCTGCAACAAAAAGGAGAAGAGCAACAGGAACAGGCTAAAGATGTCCGTATCACTCAAGAAGGATGCTTACCAGGAGAAGAAGATGTGCATGCTAGACAAACAAATATACACAAAGAACATGATCAAAAGCTTTATGAAAAACCAAACGTAGAACAACAAAAACATTCCACTTTTGAAGAAGTGGAGGACAAATATATGACTGCGAAAGCGAGCGAACCAGGAAACATAAATCAAGCTTTTGAGGAGGAAATAGATTTGCAGGAAAATTTCAACCCGCAAGTGAAAAGTTCATTTGAAGATCCATTTTTTGATGTACCTAAAAATATAGAGGACTATGATATTGCTGTAGTGACCAACGCTCACAGTTTTGAAGAAAATTTAGCACAAGAAAACTATGAATCAGATCAGACACACTATCAATTTAATCCTGAAACGATAGAAGTCTCTGACTTTCAAACAATTAGTGCAGACATAGGAGCGCCTGTAACATCTACTGACGACATGGAATCAAACAGGGTCGTCTACAGTGATATCCAAGCCCACGTGCAGCAACAAGAAGGCGAGCCAATTGTTGAAGCTGCCCAACAAGGCGAAGATACTAATCAATACTATTATCATCCATCAGAGCAGCCCGTTGAAATAAATGATGAAGAAGCAACAATGGCTTATGACCCAAGCTATGAACAACAGTATCAAGGTACTTTTGAGTACACTGAACCAGTAGTCTATGATCAAACGAAACAACAAGAGGACATGCAAAAAGAATATGAAGCAAATGTTTACGCGCAGCAAGTAGATTACGATAACGAAGTGCGAATGGATGTTTCTGCGTACAATACGCATTTACAGCAACAAGTTTACCAATATGATTCTCAGGCCGGTTATGATCAGCCGCAAGAAAATTACACAGACGAACAAATTGCGCAACTAAGTGAAGGAGCTTACGAAGCCGCACCAGAGCAGGAGTATGTTGATCAGCAACAGGGCCTTAATGTGGTCCAAGGTCAAACAAGCTCCTCAAAATAAATGCAGTCATCCGAAGTATTCGTGAGGTTTTTTTTTGTCTTGTGACTTACGTCGATCCTCATTAACTATATTTATTAGTCATATTGTGTCACAAAAATTGTCGAGTTTATTTAAAGGTTTTCTTTTGTTAAAAACTGCACTCGTTTAAGTAATACATCTGATTATTTTAAAGATAATAAGTAAAATCGTTGCACTAAATTGACTTTTATTGCTTACTTAACAAGTCTTGCCAGGTTGGCAACTACTCTGAGCGTTAAATAGTATTATTATACGGTCGTAAACGTAAATGGTCTTAGTAGCAACTATGTCATGTACATTATAGACGCAAAGTAGCTTGCCTATGTGTTTTCTACAATTTATGCTTTGGGGAGTGTGCTGCACGAGCTCATTCCGCCTGCCTTCTACCGTTTATTCAGTGTCATACTCAGTGTTTTTTAAATTGCCGCATTTTCTCTGTGGACAGCTTTCGTTGGCCAGACTCTACCACCCAAAGCCTACATCATATGACATCATCACATCATTCACGATAAAATTCAAGAGACACGGTCGATTAAGCTATCATAAGCTAGAATCAATAATCGAATTTTGCACCCTGAATTGGCCGGAAATACGAAAAGGTCTGTCACTTCCGGTGTAAAGGTAAAGGTATTATTCTAAATGTAATGTAAATGTATTAAAGGTATCATCTAGCGCCTCAAGTTCAAAGAGAAAACAAGTCTTTTAGTTCCTACATGGCCGAAAATACTTGACAGACTGTCTCAATGGTCCATTATAAATCTTTGTGACATTTTGCTTAAGGCAGTTGTACCACCGCAGGCGAGAAAACGACTATTTTCTCGCTCAAGAAAAGAACAATAGATATACATTCCGTGTAAACAAAAGAGATGCATATACAAATAGTTGATCGCTGACTGTTCACACCGCCGGCGAGGACCGCTTCACTAGTTAGTCGCCGGTCGGTAATAACACTCGCTCAGCGATCAGCCGAGAGAGAAACCACGCCGACGAGAGAGCAACCAGCGGTCATTTCATTTAGTTTGGCCGCCGCGAGCGAGTGATGCGAGTAATCGCTCGTCGCACTCGCACACTCGCTTATAGCCGAGCTACACAACTATCGAAACTTGATCGAAACTACACACTCGCTACCCGCTGCACGCATGTGTGTGTGAACTGAGGACCCAACGGTTTTTAACAGTGGTGATTACGGCAGGCTTTAGTAAAAGTAGTACACATTTTGTAAAACGAATACTGGAATTTGTAAATAATTTATAAAAAAACTGTGACGCATAAAATGTGGTCCATCAGTCCACACACCTAACCTTCCACTTCTAGACAAGTACTTAACTTGCTGGCATATCTTGCTAATAGATATTTAGTAAAACATATTTTAATACTAACACAATAAATATAATGCATTTTACAGTTATTGTATTATTATTAATATGTGATTTTTGTGGTCCCTGAGGGACCACTTCAAAATAACGTATAAATAAGTAAATACATTATAAAAACACAGCATTTCTCGGCATACGTTTAGTAAAAGTCATGAGGAATATTATAAAAGTAAAACAAAAGTATGATCACTAGTAAATTTTTTAAATTTCATATTTCTTTGTGGTCCCTCAGTTCACACATTACAGAAATGTAAATTAATTAAAATATCCTAAAATATAAGGAATACTTATCGATTCGTCTTATTGAGGGTTAGTAAGACTTTAACTTCATAAAAGTATTTTTTATTATTGATAGATAGCTTAATAGACAAGATATTTGATTTTAAAAATTTACTTAGCAGTGTATGTAGTAGGGTGACAATACAATCAAAAGTTTATTTACTCGTATCACATCTAGGCCCATAGATAAATACCTTACAGACTAACATACATATGAAATATAATTAAATTAAAACAAAACTAACACTATTTTCCGGGTGTTTTGTTGAAAGAGGATTTAATCGGGATTCGTAACTATGGCTGGTTGTATGGAAGTTGACGTGTGTTTAAAGTGTAACAGACAGAATAAGAGAAGATCATGTTTGTGTGTCACTCGGTGAAAATGAAATAAAAATGTAACATGATTTTGTAACAATCAATACAAAATAAATACTCAAGTTTCACAACAAATATCTGCTTATATTTAATTTTAACAAGTGTTCATCACAATCACAGGTTATGAGCGTTTAGTGCGAATTGTTCCGCTGTAGCCAAGTGAAACGAGAGGAGTAGGAAATGTCAAACGAAAGTCCAAGTGGAAGTGGATCAGGACTGGCTTCTGTAGAAAAATTAGAAGGGTCCAGTAACTACCAAGGTTGGAAGTTTGATATAAAATGCGCGTTGATGCACGATGATTTGTGGAAATACGTCGAAGAAACGCCGGTCGATTCTGACAAAACAGGACTTAGAGGAGACCAAAAGGCATTCAGCAGGATTTGCCTGTCGGTGAAAAAGGACTGTAAGGTACATGTCAGATCATGCAAAACTGCAAAGGAGGCATGGAGTGCTCTCCAAACAGCCTTCGAAGACAAAGGCTTGAACAACCGATGTCGACTATTGACTAAGCTAGTAAGTCTGAAACTGAGTCAATTCAACAGTATGGGAGCATACGTAAATGAGATTCTGAGTGTAGCACAACAACTAGGAGATCTTGGCAAGACGATAGATGATGAGCTCCTAGCTGCAATGATGTTGGCAGGACTACCTGAAGAATATGCACCAATGAGACTAGCTTTAGAAAATACTAATATTACCTTAACTACCGATTACATTAAAACAAAATTATTGCAAATGGGTGACTACAAAGAGAGTGGGTCTAGTGGAGAGACAGCCCTTACTGCTAAGAAAAAGACATTCAAGCCAGAAAATAAGAAGCAAAAGCAGAAGACTGTCAAGCCTAGCAAGTGCTTTATCTGTGAAGGTCCACATAAGATGATAGAATGTCCAGATAACCCTAGAAATAAGAAGGATAAGCAGAAAGAGAGAGCACATACTGCTACTGCACTATCAGCGACATTTACTCATGACGAAGAATGGATCTTGGATTCTGGAGCATCAGCACACATGACTAGTTGTAGAAATTTGTTAAATAATTTTGTAAAGCATGAGGATGTTGAAGTAGCTTGTGCGAATGGAGGTAAGGTTTTTGGTAAAGGTTTTGGTGATGTAGAAAGTAAAGACTTGACGATAGGCAACGTCATGTATGTACCAAACTTAGCTTCAAATCTTTTGAGTGTGAGTGAGATTACGAAGAAAAATAAAGTCATAGTTTTTTCAAAAAATGACTGTAAAATTTATAATGCAGATGATTTCCAAGTAAAAAATGATGCGTGTGTGGAAGGATTTTTAGATAGAGGGATTTATAAATTAATGACAACAAATTTACAGGTCGCTGCAGCTACATTGACAAATGCTTGTGATGACCTGGAGTTATGGCACAAACGGTTAGCGCATCTTGGAGTTGGTAATCTAAAACTTTTAAAAAAACTTATGGCGGACGGGGTGAGTTTTTCTTCCTCATATAAAAAGTTAAATTGTGAAGCATGCCTCAAAGGGAAACAAACAAGAGAAGCTTTTCCTAAAGAGGGCGGTACAAGAGCAACTGAGATTCTACAATTAGTACATTCGGACGTTTGTGGTCCGATGACCGAGAGTTTTGGAAAATTTATACTTTTTGACGTTTATTGACGATTTTTCGAGAAAGACTTTTATCTATTTTCTTAAAAACAAAAGCGAGGTTTTTGAAAAAATAAAAGACTTTATAGCGGTTGCGGAAAATCAAACAAACAAAAAGTTAAAAGTGTTACGTACGGACAATGGTAGTGAATTTAAAAATAAAATTGTAGACAGTTTTTTGAGAGAAAACGGAATTCTACACCAATTTACTTGTACATATACACCTGAACAAAATGGAGTTGCTGAGAGAGCAAACCGAACCATTGTTGAAAAGGCAAGATGCATGCTACAAGAAGCAGGCCTAGATTCTCGCTTTTGGGCAGAGGCAGTGAATACCGCTGTGTATCTTAAGAACCGATCCCCTACAGTTGCAGTTCGCAACATGACCCCAGAGCAGGCATGGACTGGAAAGAAGGTCAACCTACATGAACTAAGAGTATTCGGATGTAGAGCTTTTCTGCATGTGCCAGATGAGAAAAGAACAAAATGGGACCCAAAAGCAAAAGAAACAATTTTTGTTGGTTATAGTGAGACAACCAAGGGGTACAGACTGTTTGATCCGGATAAGAAACATGTGTATATAGCTAGGGATGTAAAGTTTTTTGAAGATCAAAGGTACAGTAAAAAGGAAACAACAAAAATTGAGCGAGTAAATATTTATAATGAATGTTTTCTAAACAATGATGACGTGACTGGTCATGACAACAACAATGATGTTGACAACAGTGAAAATCAAGGTGACGGAGGAGATGATAATCATCAAGTCGATACTCAAAACCTGAACTTGTACGAGCAGCAAGACCAGATGGATTTTGACAATAATGATGATGATCAACAACCACCTAATGCTATCACAGAATCAGACAGTGATGAACGATGGGTTTCATTTGAAGGCGGAGATGAACTACCTACTGGTGTTGAAGAAGAGTTTGATGAAGGAGAACAGCATGAAGCTGTAGTTCAAAATGCTGAACCTGTAAACATTGATGTACAAGAAAGAAGGTATCCTCTGAGGGACAGGAAACCAGTACAGTTTCCAGACTTCATCACATATCAAGCTGAAATAAATGACCCACTTACCATAGAAGAAGCGTTGTCACGACCTGATGCTAAACAATGGAAAGATGCTATCAAGGAGGAGCTTGATGCATTAAAGAAAAACAAGACCTGGACTTTGGTGAAGCCTAACCAATCAAACAACATTGTTGATTCTAAATGGCTATTTAGAATAAAAAAGGAGGCGGGAAATAAGATCAGATATAAAGCTCGCTTGGTTGCTCGAGGCTTCAGCTAACGGAGAGGTGTGGATTATACTGAGACGTTTTCACCTGTAGTCAGACACAGCACCTTGAGAATGTTAATGGCATTAGCTGTGGAAAAACGACTCAAATGTGATCACATGGATGTAAAGACAGCATTCCTGAATGGCTATCTTTCAGAACAAGTCTACATGAGACAGCCACCTGGATTTGAGGAGAAAGGGAAAGAAGAATACATTTGTCTTCTGAAACGCTCTTTATATGGCTTAAAGCAAGCACCACGTTCTTGGAATCAAAGACTGCATGGAGAGTTGACTAATCTCAACTTTAAACAGTCATTAAATGAACCTTGTGTCTATACAAGAGTGAATGGTGGACAAATGACTATCCTTGCTGTATATGTTGATGACATCTTAATTTTCTATAACGATTTAGAAGAAGTGAAGAAGGTGAAAGAGGGATTAATGTCAAAATTCGAAATGAAAGATCTTGGGGAGGCCGAATTAGTATTGGGTATGAGAATAACTCAAAAGGACGGATATATCAAGATTGATCAGACAGATTATACAAAGAAATTACTAAAGAATTTTGATATGGAAAATTGCAAACCAGCTTCAACTCCAATGGAACCTGGTCTAAGACTGAAGAAACCGGAAGGTGATTTCAAACCTAATGAGAAGATTCCCTATAGAGAGTTGATAGGTTCACTCATGTATCTGGCAGTCTGCACGAGACCAGACATTGCTCAAGCAGTGACATTTTTAAGTCAATTCAATAACTACTATGAAGAGATACACTGGAATTCAGCAAAAAGGGTGCTACGATACCTGAAAAAGACTATACATTTGGGCCTAAAGTATGTCAAAGGAAAAACATGTAGTATTGAAGGATTTGCTGATGCTGATCATGGTGGAAACATAGTTGATAGAAAATCCTTTTCCGGATATGTATTCAAAATGAGTGGAGCAGCTATTTCTTGGCAGTGCACTAAACAGAAAACAGTGGCTCTGTCAACAGCTGAGGCAGAATATGTCAGCCTTTCTGAAGCTACAAAAGAGGCTGTTTACCTAAAGAGATTTCTGAAGGAAATAACAGGTATGCAGTACACTAAGTTGTGGATACACACTGATAGCCAATCAGCGATGGCTATTGCACAAAATCCAGTTCATCACAACCAGACAAAACACATTGATGTGAGATATCATTTTGTTCGGGACACATTGGTTAGTGACCCGGAGATAGAACTCAGATATTTGGAGACAAATAAGATGACAGCAGACATTATGACAAAAGGTCTGTTGAAGTGCAAATTTGAGTTTTGTGTTAGAGAGATGGGAGTGCTATAGTGCACCTGCAGAGAAGATGTGTGCACCAGTGAAGATGTGATGTGGGATGAGATGAGAGGGTCTGGTTGATAAGTGAGGATGAGAGCGCGACGAATGCGATTAAGGAGGAGTGTTGAAAGAGGATTTAATCGGGATTCGTAACTATGGCTGGTTGTATGGAAGTTGACGTGTGTTTAAAGTGTAACAGACAGAATAAGAGAAGATCATGTTTGTGTGTCACTCGGTGAAAATGAAATAAAAATGTAACATGATTTTGTAACAATCAATACAAAATAAATACTCAAGTTTCACAACAAATATCTGCTTATATTTAATTTTAACAAGTGTTCATCACAATCACATGTTTTCCGGGGGTGTCTGCAACCGAGAATCTCCCTTGGAAACAGCGGAACACCACGCCCTCCGGCCAAAAGCTCTCCCTCATGATATGACCGAGGGAACCGCACCACAAATGGTTTGAAACTAGCATTGTGATGCGATTCCAACGGTTTCACTCTCTGGAGACCTAAGGGAATTTTTGTCTTCTGCCGTATATACCTAAAGTTCTTGGTTATCGAGTAGCTTGTATAAATATAGTTGTCATATTTTTCTATTAGATGGCATTAGTAGTATCGATTTTAAGTTAGTATGGAATAGTGAAAGATGTCCAACTCGAGGTAAATTGTTAAGAATAAGTAGGTACATAATAATTAATGGGGCATAACACTACGTTTTATTAATATCATTACAAGTGCACAAATAAAATAAATGTAAATGGCGCCTTTTTGTAAGTTTTTATTGTAATTTGTGCGCATGCGTAGATCATATATTTTGTGTATCAAAATTATCGGGCAAAGAATTCAAATATTCAGCCTTCTTGTTTTTTTCGTTAAATAAAATATTATAACATTTCAAATTAAATTTAAATAAATATACGCAAAATAAAACACTTATTCCAAATATGAGAATTATTTGCTTGTTTTTATTGATTTGATAAAACAAGCACGTGAAGACGAGATGATTTTATTCTCAGTATTTGCATACTGAGAATAAAATCATCTCGTCTTCATGTGCTTGTTTTATCTCCTTGCTGGTAAACTTATTAATTTGACTAGTGAAAATTAAGGCGACTACAGCACCCGATAAAGGCAGCACACATAGGAATAGTGCCATCTCCGTCTCTCAATAGGCCTGGGCCGGCAGTGCGAACAGTGTCGATACACGAAGTTTACGGACTATGAAAGCGTGCGTGCGTAAAATCATGTTCGAAAGTTAGAAAAATGAGATTTATGGAAAGGTAACAGCTTAAACCGAAAAATGCGTTAACTACTTATCGAGAGTGTTCAATCTCGAACATTTTGATAGCAAATTCAAGTTCCTGTGTGCATTTTACTATCGTTTTTACAGCTTAAAAGATACACAATATTGGTATTTAGAGGTGACTTTGTGAGCTTTTTCTATCGAACCAACAGTGCTTCAGCATGTTTTCAGCAAACTACTTATCTAGTTTATGTCCTGAATTAATATTAACGGTAATCCGTAGTATTTTTTTCTTCGATTTAATGCAATGCGTCATGCTTATCTACGCATCATAAAATCGTAATTTAGGTGCTGTAGTCGCCTTAAGAAAAAACTAATACGTCTAAGTTTTCGAACTTATTTATTTACACCTTTTAATTGCACTGATTTATTAAATTCATTTACTAAGTACTGTAATTGGATAGTTACTGTGTTGCGATGGATTTGTTATTTCTATTCCAATTTTTTACATTGTCATAAGTATGTTAGTCTGTAAGGTATTTATCTATGGGCCTAGATGTGGTACGAGTAAATAAACTTTTGATTGTATTGTCACCCTACTATAAACTGCTAAGTAAATTTTTAAAATCAAATATCTTGTCTATTAAGCTTTCTATCAATGATAAAAAGTACTTTTATAAAGTTAAAGTCTTTTACTAACCTTCGATAAGACGACTCGTTAAGTATTGCTTATATTTTAAGATATTTTAATTAATTTACATTTCTGTAATGTGTGAACTTCATATTTCTTTGTGGTCCACAAAGAAATATGAAATTTAAAAAATTCACTAGTGATCATACTTTTGTTTTTCTTTTATAATATTCCTCATGACTTTTACTAAACTCATGACTTTACTTTTACTAACCTCTTACCATGAGTGTCATGATAACACCTATAATTTTCACCGGAATCAAAACATGTTTTCATATTTCCGGCCAATTTGGAGTGCAAAATCCAATTGATTCTAGCTCTATAAAGTTTTCCGAACGTGTGCCATGCATTTTATCGTGATATGACATAACGTAGGTGAACGTAGAGCGGACTTCAGGACTATAGTCCGCTATAGCGGAACAATTAGTCAGGATAGAAAACAATTTACGTCCATGGGACTATGGGACGTCCGAAGCCGACGACGCTTCTGTACGTCATCTCGTCAGTGTCAACGTACGTAGGGACGGGAAGTTCAACTTTCCAGTATCTGGGTCCTACTACTACTGTGTTCCATCAGTGGATTAACACTTTCCTATTTAACCGCGCGGACCTGTTAATGAGCGAGAGGAAAGATAATAAAATACTGTGATTGGATTACGAGGCAGAAACGACGGGCGGCTTTTCCGTTTGAAGCCCTGCGGCTTCTACATTTGAAACCCTGCGGCTTTTCCGTTTGAAGCCCTTCTCGAGTGTATATTACGTCTAGCTTAAAGTCGCCATACATTGTATGGATGGTCCATAACATTTCAAAAAGTAAGACGTGATCAAATACGGCCACGTGGCTTCGCGAGAGTGAGACTTCTTGCAATCCATTCCCAGTCGTTATCTTTCCTCTCGCTCTCGCGAAACCACGCTGCTCATGTGTGAGCTGAAGCAAAAAGAAAACAGAGTTAACCATTATCAAATATATTGCAACATTAAAACTACTTAATACACAAAACTATTCCTTAACTGTTTATTGAGGTAACGGCATTTGTTCCAGCACTGCCGCTTGTTCGGGGATGAGTGGCTCCTTCGCTTTCTTCCAGTGGAACTCATCATATGGCAGCCGGTCCGATCCCAATGTTGCCCAATGATGAATCCTACACCGCACGTTTACTTTCTCTGTCTTGTTTATCTAATTTAAAAAAAAGAAATAGCATTAAGCACATTGAACCACAATCTTACGCGAATATGGATGCGAAGGAACTCTGTACGTGGATCTCCATCAGCAGGTCAATCACGCCGCGGCTGCTTCACAACTGTTTGACAAAAATATTATAACGATTTACAATTTTTGACAAAAAGTTGTAAAGCAGCTGCGAGATTGCCCTGCAGAAAGTGGTCTGCACTTAGACGTCTGCTTTATTTAATAGAAGTTATAAGAAGGAACATTCCAGGTTCACAAACCGGCGTAAGATAGAAGACGCCATTATGCAAAGTGTCATGTTTCATACGCGATTTGTTAAAAGGTAGGTAATGCAATGGGAAGTCAATCCTTACTGATATTATAAACGCGAAAAAGTTTGGATGTATGTTCCACTTTCACGCTCAAAAGGCTGGACCAACTTTGATAATATTTGGTATGGAGGTATCTGACAACCTGGATTGACACAAAGGCTCCATAATTTTCACATAAAATAATCGTGGGTCTCTTGGGACACAAACACAGACCTATACATGCCTATACCAAACCGGCAGTAATTTTTTCTTACGATATCTTTTAGGAAAAATTAATGTTCGTTCAGTCATTGGAACTGTTATCCTATTTTAAAGCATATCTAAGTGCCTATTTCCCTGAGTCGCTTCTATTAGTACAGTAATTCTATGTAATCAATGTATGGGAAAAACAAAAAAATTAATAAAGTTTTGAAACTTGTGTTGTATGATACCTTTGGGTGTGATGTTCAAAACGCACAACTCTCCCCCTCCCTCTACCTGACGCTATAAGGTCCTGCATGTATTTTTATAGACTTGACGGTACCTATTCGAGCTACAGCTAGTTCAATTTTGGTAAAATAGACTAAAGCCAATAAGTTACGCTGCCTGCTCAATTTCTTCATCAATCAGTCTATAACGAATTTTATACGTCCAAATTTTCAGAAAGTACGTATTATGATGATAACTATCGTGAAATATATTTAAAAAAATAAAAACCTAAGGTTCCTTTTATTACTGCTCTATTCAAAAACTATATAATGAATACATTTTTAAACTCAATACACATTCAAAATATACTTTACATTAATTTTCAAAAAGATGAAAAACAGTCAAGAGTGAGTCGGACTCATGCTAAAGATATTTAAACAGAAACTCGCACTCGAACTGTTTTTGTGACATTTACCTGGTTATTTGTCGTAGAATTACTGTTATTATTTACATTAGTATAATATTAGTATACGTGCGTTAGACGTATATGTCTTCGTTTTATTATATATCACAGTAAGTAATTATATGACAAATAACCAGGTAAATCTCACGAAAACAGTTCGAGTGTCAGTTTCCGTTTAAATATCTTTAGCTTCAGTCCGACTCACTCTTGACTATTTTACATTAATTTTTTAATTAATATAAAGTTTGTTTTAAATGTGTATTAATTTTGGAATGTATGCATTATATAAATACCGCAGAAGGTCTAATGACATGTCGTCATGTGTCATGGCGAATATAAGCCGCCATCAAATAAGCTTTCCTCTAACGTCGGGTAGCAGCGGCGTTAGTACTGGCAGAAAGCCGAAGAAATGGATTCAGGAAGGGCTTCTGACCAGAAATCATCAGGCGGGTTTCCGGTTGGTGAACTGCAGTACAGAAGGCAAGTGGGAAACCACTGTACTATTTTCCCAATTAAGTAGCAATATGGAAGAGAAGAGGGTCTATGATTGGTCATCTAATTAGGCATGATGATTTTTTCAAAGTCATTATGGAAGGCAAGGTGGAAGGAAGGAGAGGAAGAGGGCGACCGAGAAGACGATTTAGCGACCAGTTGAAAGAAAAAATAGGAGTGTCAACTTATAGGGAACTGAAAGATATCTCTCAGAACCGAATAGAATGGAAATTGCTACACCGACAAGAGCGCGGCTATTAAGATTAAGAAGAGAAGAGAAAAGATGCATTATATAGTTTCTAAAATAGAGCAGTGACAAAAGTAGTTAAAAAAATGCGATATTTTGGACGTTTGTTGTATGGGGACCCCACTGTGGTTTAAGTTTTTTTATGCTATTTTAATAAGTCACGCAACCAGCTTACGCGCCGTGCGATACTAATCCTGTATCTAATGTGATACTTTTTGGTGTGACGGGAGACAGTTACTATCATAATACGCATTTCCTGAAAATTTGGACATGCTGTATATAATAGTTTGAAAGATAGAGGGGCTGCGACTGAAACACCAAACGTACATATCAACTAGCGAACGCACTACAATTCGTTCCCATGGGAACTTCGTGTAATCTCGTTAAGGTAAGCTCCCACAATATCTGAAGATCATCTAAGCAAAATTCCGAACTTAGAGCTACAATAGATTTGATTTTGCAAGGAAATCTTTGTAATAATGACTATACTGTCGTTAATCTGATGACAATTTTTATTATCATTTCTTAACTAGCTACAGCTTAGAAACCGTCAGGCCTATCATAATAACATGTATGACATATTTGTTTACAATTTAATGAGGATCATTTTTGCTCTTGACATTTTTTTTGTATTTATTATAGTTTTCGCAAAAAAGATAAAAAACTGTTAACGGGGACAAACTTCACAAGCGTCAGGTGGAGGGGGGGAGAGTTGTGTGTTTTAAACACCACACACAAAGGTATCATACCACATAAGTTTCAAAACTTTATTAATTTGTTTGTTTGAAAAACACAGAATTACCGAGCTATTTAACGTAACTCACAGAATTACATAAGAGTGAAATATTGAGTACAATGTACATATGTACACATTGCAGCATCAATCAGGCTATACATATTGACCTTGACGTCGCCCTTACCTCGCTGGGAATAGCGCCGGTTTTCGTAGTGCAAATGGGTAACTTGACGTGCTGCTGTCTGTACAATAAAATTTAAACATGAATGCTCACCGTAACAGTAACATAGAATTCCTTTTCTTGCAAAGAAAGGTCTGGTCCAGTTATTTTGACAGGGGGCATTTCAATGGCATATTCTGGGACCACAAAGCCGGCCTTCCTGAATGAGGTTCGTATATGCCACGGCTCCAGAGTCCACGGCTGTGTCTTATTCATTGTAATTTGTAGAACCAGGCGAGACAAACAGCCTATAGTCTAAAAGGAAATAAAACTTTCAATGGGACTCTCTCCAAGGAACATAGCTTGAAGTATGAACAATAAATTATGAGGAGGCCCATAATCCAGGAATATTAGGGGTTTCACCTCGGAATGAGAGATAGCTAAAAAAGTTGTATAAGATTAAATTCTCTACAACTTTTGTTGAAACATTTTTTTAATATCTTGAAACATTTTCGTGATAGGGTAGAGCGCGCGCAGTGTTTAAAGCGTTATAGATCCTAAACGGTAATTCTGATTGAAAAACGGTATGAGAAACCTAACAATGTTTTTTAGGGTTCCGTAGTAATCTACGAACCCTTATAGTTTCGCCATGTCCGTCTGTCCGTCTGTCCGCAGGTTTCCTAAGAAACCCTTGGTACTACAGAGCCGAAACTAAGCATGATTATACATATGAATCACGCCGACAGAACTGTAGAGTAAAATCTTGGAAAAAAAAAATTTTTCGGGTGTCTCCCATAGACGTGAAAGGGCGATGATTTTTTTTTTTCGCCAATATCATTGAATGGGGTGTCATAGGATAGCATTTTAAAAGATAGAAGGGGTTTACTAAGAACGTTTTTCGATTCAGCACTCCGTTTGCGAAACATAAATTTTTAAAGTGAACATTTTTGTCAAACACAAGTGTCCCCCCCTATACCTGCTAAACGGTTGTTTCTAAAAATGTTAAAAAATTCACGTTGGTAGAATATACAACGAAATTTAAAGGAAAACTATCACACATAAGTTGGTCCTTCAAGTTTCTGAGTAATAGTCGACCAAGTGCCAAACACTGTTGGGATTAATAAGAATATATTTGAACCATGCTGCTACGGAACCCTACAATGCGCGTGGCTCGACACGCTCTTGGCCGGTTTTTTAATACCTATTCAACGATACCCCACGATAATACCTATTCAACGATATACTACGCGAAAATAACATAATTTTTATCGACCAGTGGAACAGCAGATTTTAATGTAATTTTTTACTATTTCCTGTCTTTTTGACAGAATGGGAGTTATTATGTATTTTATCTGAGTGTGAGTGAGATGACGATTACTTATATGCACTTTTTTGTGTATGCTCTTACAATTTTCTTGAATAATATGCTAAAATAAGGTAAAAATCTGTATATATGCTAAATAATATGTTAAAATAAAATGTAATATGCTAAAATAAGGTAAATAAAATCTGTGAAAGTAGCTACAGTAGCTTAAACAATGAGAATTATGTCATGATAATATAGACTTCCGAATCAACACAAGGAAAATGGACCCTATTTTTATTTGCAGAAGATTTTATTTCTCTTGCGTTTGAATTTGGACATGTGTCTTTCAGAAATTCAAGATTTTGTCAATGTCAATCAAACGTAAAAGACATGCAAACTTTTACAACAGTAAAAGTTAACAATACTTAAGGTTATGTTTTCCTTGGCAATCAACACTCATGAGAGTGAGTGAGTGTCATTGCATATGCTATGGCAGAGCAGCTGGTATGTGCCAGAGTATCCCGAGAATGTTTCCCAGTAGCTTCAATCACGAATGGTTAAGGAACTTGTTTCCACCATTTCATCTCAACAACCCACACTTTGCACAAGGCTCAAAAAGCCCTATAAGGTTATTCATCCAGCCAAAGGTGTCACTCTGCTGGGCAAAGACTTCCATCAACTTCCTCTGTGCTACAACTTACAAAATATGTATTTACCCTTTGCACATATGGTGAACTAAATTTTGATTCTTCCTTTGGTTTTGTTTCATCAACTTTATATTTCTCAAGGTTAGCTGGGTTAGCATACACAGCCAGCCCTGGCATGAGGTAGTCTCTGTATGCCTGGTTGGGTCTTAATGTCAGGACATCTCCTGCGTTTCCGATACCTGAAATGTTATTCAATGTTTTAGATAATTTAGAGCTAAATAACAACTTTATTCAACTCTAGAGCACAAAAATAATTTAAAAAATTATTTAACCATTGTGGTAGCTTGATTAATATTCACATTACAGCTTTCTAAGAGTATCTACAAGATTGAGGTCAAGAGTTAACCCATCTTATAATAAAAAATAAAAATCTAAGCTGAGTCAGGGACAGAGAGGGCTGATAGACAAAGGTTCTTTGTTGACTATGGAACCCTAAAAAGAGCAATTACATCAATCAAGCAACTAAAATTTCTAAACATTCGCAATAGTAGAACTCAAACCACCTGATTACTATACTAATTGTATTATTTAAATTAGTATAGTAAGTACCAAAGTAAGTTAATAAATATTAAGATTAAAGACAAGTCAAGTTTAACGGAGATAAGAAAGAGGACTCTCATAGACATTACTAACACTATCTAAAACCTAAAACGGAAATAGGCAGACCACATGATAAAAAACACTTTTGTATCCAGTAACATAACAAAATAACAATTTTTGTATCCAATAAACGAGAAAAAGAAAAAAGGTAGACAGAAAAAAAGGTGGAATGATGATTTAAAAGAGATTGCTGGTAATACATGGAAAAGAGAAGCAAATGTAAAAGGAAACTGGCAGAAATTGGGAGGACTGGCAAACCATGTCATTAAAGAGGAAGAAGGGTAGTTGCTAAAATGAAACAAAATATAAGAAGAGGTAAATGTTTGTTCCTTATATGTACAGCAAGTTATAGGTACAATGAAATAAGTTTAAGAAATGAAGTGTTATGTTAAAATAATAATTATAAATGCATGAATGATTGCATGTAACTTAATTTGGTATTAAAGGCTATTTGTTTATTACAAGTTGTCACTCTCACAGTCAATTATGGTTTTGTAAAAGCGTACTTACCATCAACGAATTGGGTCAGAATCACTTTTAGGTCGGGTTTCTTTGACGTATTAGTGTCTTGTACTAAGTCGTAAATGAAATGCCTCGATCGCAGTCTACAAGGCTTTCCGCCCCTCTTGTGGAGTGGCATGGGGTTTCGTCTTCTCAAAATAAATGTATTCTGTAATACCAATTGTCTATTAATCAATTATAAACCGAAATATGTTAGGATTCAAAAGACTAATTTCATACCCTCGTTTGTTGGCTCAAAAGATCAGGACTACTTGCAACAACTTTGGTCAAAAGCGAACGAATCCCAAACATGGTTGTACTCTAACGATTTATTATGTTCTTAAGTAATATTGAATCAAAAATAATTCAAAACAGTTTCAAATTTCATGAAAATACATGCAAAATGCAAAGATTGAGGTTATATCTTTTTTTTTTTTTAATTGGCATGGCAATATTGGCAATCGGCCGAGAGGTTATATCTCTTTATTAAACATTTACTACCGTGAAAGAAAAGAAAACAAAATTGTCAATGGTCACAAAAGAAAAGTAGAAAAGGTTAGACTATGCTTAGCTTATTGCTGAAGTGGTACTACGAGATCACCACTATTGTAATTTGTTTCACTTCTATCGCTATCTTCGTCTTTCGTAAACGAAAAAAAAGAGTCAAAAATAAGTCACTCTCACGGCGCTTGGGCTTTAATTTTTGTTTACGAAAAAGAAAACATAAGTAGCGCATTCATTCATGCTCAGATTTCCGCGTCTCGGCGTATTTTGTTGATTACTTTGATCAAAAATAAAGAATCTGTCGTAATTATTGATTTTCCTTACGCTTCAAACAATATTAATTCGTAACTGAAATGGATGACGAAGCCAGTTCCGATATACAGGTAAATATAGCTATAAAGATAATTGATTGTGAGGTTAAGATTTGTAGTCTATTTCCTACGTGTTTGATTTCTAATCGATTACATACCTGTCTATCTGTTTTAGAAGTGTCTGTCGGAAGGGCCGATGGATACGGACGAGGGTCCGTTGATAAATGAGAATTCGAATGGGCTATCTCATTTGTTAACTGAGAGTGAGTTTAACAGTGTGGATGCGGTGGCCGTAGACGAATCGTCGGTGTCTAACCAGGGGTTTTTGAACGCTGTAGAGCTATCCGCTGGCAGCGTTGGTGATTACCTCGAGAATAACACAGAAACTTTCAACGCCGACTCGTTCGACGTGGGCGACAATGCGGTGACTTTCCCTAGCGACTCTTTGAATAACGTTCTGTCAGATGGTGATTCGAGAATGAGCGACACCGCTTTTAAAGCCTCGGACACTGACGGAATGACTGATGGTGATGCTACTGAGAGCCAAAAGCACATAAATGATTATGGTGCAAGTGAGGTCTCCAACGATGCAGTATTTTCCATAACAGAAGACAGTGTGCCTGCCAAGACAGATGATGAGAACACTACCGGAGGTGACGGTGATGTAAAGATGATTGAAATACACAATGAAGACTCCACAAGTAAAGACGTTAGTGTAAGCAAATCTTTTTCTTTATTTTTACTATTTTTATAGCCTATGTCTATCCCAAAGATCTATTCTTAATCATGATGATTTTTAATAAAATGAAACCAATTAAAATATATCAAAATTAAATTTTTTGTTGTAAGACTTCATGCTTCCAAACTTTTAAACATTACCTCTTTACAGTATCATTGTTAGGGGCCGTCCACATATTACGTCACACAAAATGTCAACTTTTTGAACCCCTCCCCCCCCCTATGTCACGCTTTTTTGGTATTCCTTTAACATGTACTGTCACATTTGGTATGACCCCCCCCTACCCCATACGCTGTGACCTAATATGTGGATGACCCCTTAAATATAAAACAATTGTAGAACTATATGTACTTGGGCCATTACGAACTGAGTCATCAATCATTATGTCATGTTCATAATGGCCCAAGTATAGTGGGTCTACTGTAAGGTCACAATCTTAATGAAAAAAAAATTAAAAAAAAAAAAAAAACTAATCAACTTATTGACACAGGTTGAAGGAGGCGGTGACTGCAAAATGGAACTGCCTCAAGAAGAAAAGGAAGCTCCTACAGCTGTTATTGAGGGTGAAACCATCACAAATGATAGTGATGTTATCACACATGAGAGTGAACCTATCACACATGAGAGTGAACCTATCATAGAGCAGACTGAAGTTAGCTCAGAGCAGAATGAAGCTGTCACAAAAGAACATGTAGGGAATAATGAAGCTGTAACAGAAGAACATGTAGGGAATAATGAAGTTATTACAGAAGAAAGTGAGGACATCACAGAGAAAAGTGAAACAACCACAGAGGACAAAACGAAAGAAGATGAATGTAAAAGTATACTTACAGCTGACCCTGATTCCCCTAAAGAAGCTTCTGAGGTAAGTATAAATCAGAAAAGAGATAAATATTAGTCAAATGGTTGACTTTTCAATGGAGTATAGCTCTTTTTGTATCTTTTTTAAAAGATGAAATAGATTATAGAAATTGGAAAGCTGACCGTTATATGCTTTAGGTCAGGGTTTCCCAAACTATGGGTCGCGACCCATCAGGGGTGGGCGGGAATATTGAGTGGGCCCTGCCTGTAATACGACACATACCAATACCAAAATAAATTGGACTTATCAAACTCACTGCCATTAAAAGTAACTCAAGTTGAAGTTGATATCAAAACTGTCATGGCAAAACATAGGAAACAATTTCATCCCTCCCATTAAAATATATTTTTTTAAATAGTTATTTAATTAAGTAATAAAAAATTATATAAAAACATTGTTATTTGAAAAGTCCTTTATTTATATTGGTAATGGTTAAATTTTCTAGAGGTGGATCTTGTATTAGACAACTTGTAGAACTTGTATTAGATGGTTCGTAGCCCAGACAACTTTAGGAACCACCGCTTTAGATAACACTTAGGCATAAAGTTAAAATAAATAAATAATATAAATAGTTTGATTATACAATGCTCAATGCTTTACAGCATCCAAGTAACATACTGATTTGTGTTTAACCAGGTGACCCAAGGTGGGGCTGAAGAGACTGAAGTGGTGTCTGAGGATGAACTGCCTTTAGTACAGAAGCCCAGCATCAAAGATGCTGAAAACGTCTCTGATGATGAATTACCAGGACCGAAACCTGCGGAGTTGCCTGCTGACACCGAGGTAACTATGTTAATAAAAATAAATAAACTATGTAACAATGTTATCACACACTTTTATTTTTGCAGTCTTTTTGATATTGTTTCAAGATTGGCTCTGAATTTTAAAATTTGATTTATAAATGTCATTTGTGTCCAATTAACTGCCGTACTCAGAGACGTCAATTAAAGTTAAAAAGTAATTAAAAGTCATGCTATCCTTGTTTATATCAACAAAAGTGAAAGAGACAACATCAGAGTTTTAACAGTACTTAACTTTAATTGACGTCTCTGAGTACGGCAGTTAGTGTTTCTATCTTAATTAGAGCACATGCAGTAGAACTGGAATTGTAGTTCTATTCAGAAAGATACTAAAAAAGCCTAGACATCAAGTTGTAGCATGCTTGCATTTATAAATTTTTTCCTTGCATGCATTCTGTGCCATTATGATTAGAACAGTTTTACTTTAAAAATGGGATAACCTGATGCACTGGCTTCTACACAAAAATCAAGATGAAGAAAGAGCAACGATGAATAAATATGGTGATGAGGCTACAGCCACTCTAATTGACTATACCAGCCTTCATCTCATATGATTTATAGAATAGATATTTAGACTACTGGTAGAAAATACCATTGGGCATTAATAAAAATAAATCTTGACTTCTCTATCCCTTAGGTTGTGTCAGAAGATGAGTTGCCGTCATCAAAGAAAGAGAGCAAAGAGTCTCGCAAGCGTAAAACTGACGATACCAAGGATGGTTACGACCCTGGCTCACCCACTTCAGAGACTGAATCCTCTACCAAGAAACAGGCAGTTGCTAAGGTAAGAACCTCTGTATACACTAAAAAACCTGTAATTGGCTTCGCAATTTAGACCTAAGTTAGTACAATATCAATTTATATCATGTAGTTAAGCTGTTGGTTTTTAACAATAAATAAATGAATATATAAATAATCCTATTTATTCTGTCCTACTGGTGGCCAAACACCTTCATGGCTTTTTCCATGACTGCCTTATTTTGAGCCATTTTTCTGCATGCTTGGGGATGTATTGAGTATTTTCCCATTGATTCAAAAAAGCTTGCACTGTTACTTCAATGAACCTTTGTGAACATACGGCACCACATGAGGCTGTACTTGTTGACCTTGACGTCGCCCTATCTCGCTCGTAATAGCGGCTTTCGTAGTGCAAATGGAGAACCTGACGTGCTGTATGTACAACTTAGCAAAAATATGACTTATTTTTTGTAGTTCACGAAAATAAAAAAACAACGCCATTAGTATATTTAGAATTTTAATTTACAGAACGGCGAAAGCAAACCAATTCCAGCTGAAAAAAGGTCATCAACAGATGAAAAGCCCAAAAAGAAAACCCTTCCTGAGCTAGATAAGTACTGGAAGGTGGTTAATGATGACCCCACTGATTTTACGGGCTGGACTTATCTGCTGCAATATGTAGACCAAGAGGTAAGGTAACCTTAATTTTTGAATGAAGAAAAAAGAAAGAATGATTCAATAAACTGCTATTTGTACTTTAAATTTTGTTTGCATGAAAGTAAACCTTTGAAGTCTTATTTAAACTGTTTTTTTTTTGAGTAAATGTGATGAATATTATTGCTAATCTCATCTGCTTTATGAAGCGATGGGAACTGAATACCAACTGTAGATCGGCAAGGGCCAACTGATTGTATTAAAACGATAGGCTAAAGCTTGAAGTACATGGAATTAGCTGCAAAATGATTTTCAATTGTTTGTAACAGAGTGACGTAGAAGCGGCACGAGAAGCGTACGACGCGTTTCTGTCGCATTACCCGTATTGTTACGGCTACTGGCGCAAGTACGCCGATTATGAAAAACGTAAAGGAAGTAAAAAGAAGTGCCTCGAGGTAAGCACCCCCCAATGTTACATTTTACAACATTATTTCTCTTAAGTCACTGGTGAGTTCGTAAAGCTTTTTACGCCTGAATGAGACTTACATATAAATGTGTCTTAACACTTGGATTTTAAATTGTTTTAGCATAACTGGTATTTTGCAATTATTTTTTTTCCCAACAGTGCGTCGTGGCCCGCGATGTTGGCAATGTCATCAGTTCGCACCGGAGAGTTATATTACTTCTATTACCGTCACATAGATTTCGTTCTAGTGGTTATTTGTTTGTGGTGTATATTTTTTATATTCTAGTGCATATATTTATAATACTTTGTACACGCATGATGTATTGTAAACTTTTGTCTGTATATTATTTAAGTACCTGATAATTGAAGTTTAGAATGCATATACTTTAAGTTGTAATGACTAATCCATGTTAGCATGGAGCGCAGCGGATCTGTTTAGCCTTTGAATGGCGGTAGGGAGAAGACGCCGAGGAGCCAGCCACGCCGCGCCGAGCGAACAGGTGTAATATGCCCGACAACATTTTATATTCAATAGACTCAAGTGAGAGGTTGTGCGCGCTCTGACACATTACACGTAGCCAGCCCAACTCCTCGCTTGGTCTATGCAAAATTATATTATGATATGAGACATAATGACATAATGCTATTGATTATTCCCTTGCTTCATAGTGTTGTCGCGGTCGGCAATACTGCTCAAACGGGATCGTGTCTGATTCGTCGCGTGTTTCAGGTATTGGAAAGAGGGCTCAAAGCGATCCCATTGTCAGTAGATCTGTGGATACACTTCCTCAATCACATTAAATCAACGCGCACTGACGACCACGCGTTCATTCGCTCGCAGTTTGAGAGAGCTATCGGTAAGTGTTCGTTATGCAATTCACCGATAACTTTGAATCGCAACATGACCTGAAAAATCGTAACACCAACAAAACGGCCGTGCCAATTAAATTTATAGTCACAACCAGTGGCGTAGCTACCGGAGGGCTAGGCGGGGAGTGCCCCGGGGCCCCCAAGCTCAGGGGGCCCCTCGGACTCTTGACTTACCAACTATAAATTGAACTAGGGAAAATTTCTCCCACATTCGGAATATTAATAAACCAGATTCCAGGAACGCTACGCTACTTAAATAATGGCAATTTATTAAAAAAAATATGGGGGAATTAACAACAAGTCTCGAACATCTTTGTGTATTACGACAAATCTGGAATACGTCGAATTCTGAACACGACGAATACGGAACAAACGATTTTAAATAGTTTAGTTGTGGCCCTAGTTTATTTTTCGTCCCAGGGCCTTCGGTTACCTAGCTACGCCACTGGTCACAACTGATTTATAGTAACTGAATTTAAAGTCTCTCCCTTGCGCGTTGTGTTGCCTTCACGACTAACTCTTAGGTCCGTATTACAGAACGCGACTCTATACTTGAGTAGCAGTCGTCTTTGTCATTTCAATAATGAGAGAAAGAGACAATCAATACTTAGGTATACATCCAGACTTGAGTCTCCTTCTTTAATACGGGCCTTAGACGCTACACACTCAAAAGCTTTTATTACTGACAATTAAATCTCATTAATTTGATGATTATTTAAACATATCTCTACATAAGCACACTATGACTTTCACAACACATTACACAAGACCGATCTTTATAAAAAAAATTAAAAAAATTTTTTTTGATATTTATTTATTTTTTTCTTTATTTTATTGGGTTAACTCTTGACTAAGGTCATAGATGTTCGGGTCATGGGTCCACGTTGGAGCGAGTTAACCCAGAAAATGCCTATAAGGCACTGGTCCTCCTACGCACCGACGGAACACAGCAAGCTGTTTGGCGTCGTTATTGTGTAAGTTATTTATTTATGTATTATTGTTTCAGAGGCTTGTGGATTGGAGTTCCGTTCAGACCGACTATGGGAGGCTTACATCAAGTGGGAAGCAGAAAATGGATCAGCACTCAATGTTACCAACATATACGATAGACTTCTGGCCACACCTACTTTAGGTTACACCTCGCATTTCGACAAGTTAGTATATCTACTGTCTTATTTATTTTTAAGAGTATCGTAACTTTATTTATTCCTTTTATCGCTGAATGACTCGTGAGTGTAATACATTATTGTACCTTTCGATTTTGTACGAAGATATTTTCATCAGAGAGGTGTGCCCTTTAGACGCTGTTTTTTCACCTTTGCTTATTAGCTTTAAGATTCATTTTACGTTGCTATGACCGCCACGCCGCCGTGCCACGTTGCTTGTTTATAAACAGCGCTTACGCACCGTTGATCGCTGTCTGAGCATGGCGTAACGCAACATTTTTGTGGGCTCACGGGTGGTAACATTAAGTGTGAACAACATCAGAATACCGCCATGACTGTTGGGCGTATGTCACGAACAATCGTGACCGGGGTCGATCAAGGAAACGGTGGAAAGATGAGCTAGAATGTGTTAGACCGAAAGCAGTGGTAATAACGAGGGGTGGCCTATGCCCAGCAGTGCCAATGCTGACTAAAAAAATGATGGTAAAGTTTTGGTGAGTAAAATGTATGTGTTTGATAGTTTTCAAGAGCACGTGATGTCGGAGCCGGTGTCGGGGGTGGTGTCCCGCACGGAGCTGGTGCGGCTGCGGGGGGAGGTGCGCGCGGCCACCCATCACCCGCCGCAACTGGACCTGCCGCCCGGGGAGGACGAGCCGCAGGACCATATCGTTAGTATACTACACAATACACATACAAGGGGACTTGGGGAGGTGCGCGCGGCCACCCATCACCCGCCGCAACTGGACCTGCCGCCCGGGGAGGACGAGCCGCAGGACCATATCGTTAGTATACTACACAATACACATACAAGGGGACTTGGGGAGGTGCGCGCGGCCACCCATCACCCGCCGCAACTGGACCTGCCGCCCGGGGAGGACGAGCCGCAGGACCATATCGTTAGTATACTACACAATACACATACAAGGGGACTTGGGGAGGTGCGCGCGGCCACCCATCACCCGCCGCAACTGGACCTGCCGCCCGGGGAGGACGAGCCGCAGGGTCATATCGTTAGTATACTACACAATACACATACAAGGGGACTTGGGGAGGTGCGCGCGGCCACCCATCACCCGCCGCAACTGGACCTGCCGCCCGGGGAGGACGAGCCGCAGGACCATATCGTTAGTATACTACACAATACACATACAAGGGGACTTGGGGAGGTGCGCGCGGCCACCCATCACCCGCCGCAACTGGACCTGCCGCCCGGGGAGGACGAGCCGCAGGACCATATCGTTAGTATACTACACAATACACATACAAGGGGACTTGGGGAGGTGCGCGCGGCCACCCATCACCCGCCGCAACTGGACCTGCCGCCCGGGGAGGACGAGCCGCAGGACCATATCGTTAGTATACTACACAATACACATACAAGGGGACTTGGGAGGTGCGCGCGGCCACCCATCACCCGCCGCAACTGGACCTGCCGCCCGGGGAGGACGAGCCGCAGGGTCATATCGTTAGTATACTACACAATACACATACAAGGGGACTTGGGGAGGTGCGCGCGGCCACCCATCACCCGCCGCAACTGGACCTGCCGCCCGGGGAGGACGAGCCGCAGGACCATATCGTTAGTATACTACACAATACACATACAAGGGGACTTGGGGAGGTGCGCGCGGCCACCCATCACCCGCCGCAACTGGACCTGCCGCCCGGGGAGGACGAGCCGCAGGACCATATCGTTAGTATACTACACAATACACATACAAGGGGACTTGGGGAGGTGCGCGCGGCCACCCATCACCCGCCGCAACTGGACCTGCCGCCCGGGGAGGACGAGCCGCAGGACCATATCGTTAGTATACTACACAATACACATACAAGGGGACTTGGGGAGGTGCGCGCGGCCACCCATCACCCGCCGCAACTGGACCTGCCGCCCGGGGAGGACGAGCCGCAGGGTCATATCGTTAGTATACTACACAATACACATACAAGGGGACTTGGGGAGGTGCGCGCGGCCACCCATCACCCGCCGCAACTGGACCTGCCGCCCGGGGAGGACGAGCCGCAGGACCATATCGTTAGTATACTACACAATACACATACAAGGGGACTTGGGGAGGTGCGCGCGGCCACCCATCACCCGCCGCAACTGGACCTGCCGCCCGGGGAGGACGAGCCGCAGGACCATATCGTTAGTATACTACACAATACACATACAAGGGGACTTGGGGAGGTGCGCGCGGCCACCCATCACCCGCCGCAACTGGACCTGCCGCCCGGGGAGGACGAGCCGCAGGACCATATCGTTAGTATACTACACAATACACATACAAGGGGACTTGGGAGGTGCGCGCGGCCACCCATCACCCGCCGCAACTGGACCTGCCGCCCGGGGAGGACGAGCCGCAGGGTCATATCGTTAGTATACTACACAATACACATACAAGGGGACTTGGGGAGGTGCGCGCGGCCACCCATCACCCGCCGCAACTGGACCTGCCGCCCGGGGAGGACGAGCCGCAGGACCATATCGTTAGTATACTACACAATACACATACAAGGGGACTTGGGGAGGTGCGCGCGGCCACCCATCACCCGCCGCAACTGGACCTGCCGCCCGGGGAGGACGAGCCGCAGGACCATATCGTTAGTATACTACACAATACACATACAAGGGGACTTGGGGAGGTGCGCGCGGCCACCCATCACCCGCCGCAACTGGACCTGCCGCCCGGGGAGGACGAGCCGCAGGACCATATCGTTAGTATACTACACAATACACATACAAGGGGACTTGGGAGGTGCGCGCGGCCACCCATCACCCGCCGCAACTGGACCTGCCGCCCGGGGAGGACGAGCCGCAGGGTCATATCGTTAGTATACTACACAATACACATACAAGGGGACTTGGGGAGGTGCGCGCGGCCACCCATCACCCGCCGCAACTGGACCTGCCGCCCGGGGAGGACGAGCCGCAGGACCATATCGTTAGTATACTACACAATACACATACAAGGGGACTTGGGGAGGTGCGCGCGGCCACCCATCACCCGCCGCAACTGGACCTGCCGCCCGGGGAGGACGAGCCGCAGGGCCATATCGTTAGTATACTACACAATACACATACAAGGGGACTTGGGGAGGTGCGCGCGGCCACCCATCACCCGCCGCAACTGGACCTGCCGCCCGGGGAGGACGAGCCGCAGGGCCATATCGTTAGTATACTACACAATACACATACAAGGGGACTTGGGGAGGTGCGCGCGGCCACCCATCACCCGCCGCAACTGGACCTGCCGCCCGGGGAGGACGAGCCGCAGGGTCATATCGTTAGTATACTACACAATACACATACAAGGGGACTTGGGGAGGTGCGCGCGGCCACCCATCACCCGCCGCACTGGACCTGCCGCCCGTGATTTTTAAAAAAAATTATTTATTAAGGAAAACATACAGCTATTCTACACAAAATACTTATTCTAATGTAAACTAATCCATAAGCCAGTGAAGTTGTCACAAAATGATATAACATGCGTTGGATACATAAATTAAATAATCTAAATTTGAATAACTTTTTTTTTATAACATAGATAGGAACAAGTGACAAAAAGATAAAACCTAACAACAAAAATAAAAACAAAAAGTTTTTTTTTCTGATCTAAAAATCAGTTATGTTTATGTTTTTTTTCAATCGATAGGCTTCTGAAGAAGAGGCTCAGGCGATCAAGGAGCGCATCATAGCCGCGCGGAGGAAAGTGCACAAGACTACCGGTGAGGAGGTGGCGGCGCGGTGGACTTTTGAGGAAGGGGTCAGTGTATTATCATTATTATCTAGCTTAGGATTTATTATCCTATCTTTTTTTAAAACATATTTTAAGAATATCTTCTTAAGTAATTTTAGGTAAGTAATTTTTTTGGAGCGTATTGTACTTGAACCCACGGCTTTAGGACTCTTGGTGTTCTAACCAACTGAGCTATCGTGCTTTTAATTTAGATAATCGAAGTAGATTATGACAATAGATAATTCTCCATACGAGAGAAAGATGGCGCTGACCTACACGCACAACGTAATGTGATGTGCTTAGTAAGGGAGTGAGAAATTCCGCCGATGGAAACCTGTTTTTCTATTAATTATATAATTCAATCATTTTTAACCCCCCACAGAAAAGAGGACGTCGTTACTCCTAAATTAATGAACCGGTTTTTTTTATTTGAAAGCTGACGTAATCGAGATGTTTCTCAGCTATATTTGATCAGAAATATACAGGGCTTTAGGTAAATCTCTTTCAACCTCTCGGGTGGTTAATCAGTCCATGAAACTGAACAACTTTCTCAAGGAACATAAGTCAAAATACGAAAAAGAAATTTTGAGTTCCCATACAAGCTTCATCAGCATATAGTGCATTTTGTATGGAAGATCAAAATATTTTTTTCGTATTTTGACCTATGTTCCTTGGGGAAGTTGTTCAGTTTCATGGACTGAGAGGTTGAAAGAGAGATACTTAAAGCCTTGTATAACGTTTCAGAGTTATAAGCGATGGTTGATTTTCAGGGGTAAAATATATTTTTTAAATTTCCGAGTTATTCGTCTGTAGATAAAACGCCCATACTTCCACGTGAAGCCGCTAGAGCGCTGTCAGTTGAAGAACTGGAAGCTGTATTTGGAGTGGGAGAAACAGCACGGCTCGTTGAAGCGGGCGCTCGTGCTACATGAGCGCTGTCTCATCGCGTGCGCCTTGTATGAGGAGTTTTGGATGCGGGTAAGTTGTTTGTTATGTTTGATTTTTGTTCTTCAAGGTCCACACGTTTTAAGGGAAACCTTGGTATCGAAGTTTTTTTTACTCAAGCGAAGTTACTCATAAAAGAAGTTTTGAAATGTTCCCAGTAGTTCTTGAGTTTATTCGTTAAAAACATACAAAAATACAAATCTTTTCTCTCTATAAAATACTAGCTTCCCACCCGGGAGTTCGTTCCCGTGGGATTTGGGAAAATTATGTAGCCTATATCTTAACCCAGCGGATCGAGCGTGAAAGAGGAACAAACATCCATACATACAAACTTTCGCGTTTATAATATTAGTAAGGATAAGGCCGTATTATGATCACGGAGCTCGTAACATCGCCGAGATATCGGAACAACCCGCTACAACATCATTAAAACTAGTGAAAATAACAGTGGAATCTAAAATTGTATAAATTTCCAGCTGATAAAATTCCTGGAGGAGCGTTCGGAAGCCAACCCCGAGCTGGTGGGCGTGGAGCGCGAGGTGCTGGAGCGCGCGTGCACCGTGCACCACCTCGACAAGCCCGAGCTGCACCTGCACTGGGCCCACTTCGAGGAGGCGGCCGGCAACCCGGCCCGCGCCGCCGACATACTCGACCGCATCGAGAAGACTTGTCCCAACCTCGTGCAGATACACTACAGGTCAGCTTTATTGGGTTGACTTTAGAAATAAGTACCCTTGCTAGGGGGGAGGGAGGGAGGGGTAGTGTTCCCCCCCCATCCCCACCTGCCGGAACCACCCCCTTCTCAAGTTATAGCGATTTGAAAATCGCGAAAATCGCTACCGCTTATTAAAAAAAGGTTCAAAATTATTGACAGAACCGAATCAGTCAACCTTGAATCAGATAGATTAGGTTTTCTAAATCAGTGACAGAACCGAATCAGCCAACCCCGAATCAGATAGATTAGGTTTTCAAAATCAGTGACAGAACCGAATCAGCCAACCCCGACTCCACGTAGTCTTGTCTGCCCTACCCCTAGAGTACAATTCAATACCGCGGAGGCGCGGAGGAGCGCGTGACCTTGACCACCGGGGTCATGACCTTGAGAAGGGGGTGGTTCCGGCAGGTGGGGATGGGGGGGACACTACCCCTCCCCCTCCCCCTACCCCCTAGCAAGGGTACTTATTTCAAAATGTTTACCGCTTTATTTATTTAATTTACTAGAGGATGCCCGGGACTTCGTTCCCCGCGGGAATTCCGTAAACGCTTAGTGTAGTTTTAAATTTTGCAAGTCACCCACGAGTAATAATTATTTTCCAGACGCGTGAATCTTGAACGCCGCCGCGGGGACTTTGAAAAATGCGCTCAACTTTACGAGAATTACATCGCTTCTGCTAAAAACAAAGCGATCGCTTCGGCCTTGGCCATTAAGTACGCAAGGTATGTACATTTTTCTTTTTACATTTTCTTAATAGTGATTTTCTTTATGGCGACTCGCCCCGGATTTCTTTTTCCTTTTTTTGTAAACCGTAGCGGCAAACTGTGATACATGATGTTCTGTGGAACCCGTAAAGGATTATAGGCGTGAGTGAATGTATTTACAATAAAAAAAAACATTGAAGGTTCCAGTTCCACGTAAGGCAAGCGCCCGATGCAGCGAGGAAAGTGCTGGATGAAGCGATCGTGAAAGACCCGCTGAATTCTAGACTTCACATGCAGCGGCTGGATCTAGCGCTGCACACGCCTGGCACCAAGTACGAAGAGCTTGAAGGTTTGTTTTGTTTTTTTAACCATTGATAACGGTGACAAAATATGATTTTTTTATTCAGTTCTGTTTGTTTAAACTGCTTTACACTAGTACAGCAGAATCTCACTAATTCGGCACTTCAATAATCCGACATCCTTCGCCTGTGCCTCCCTCACTGCTCCCTACGTCTGACATCAATTAATGATTATTTTAAAACCATGTAATTAGTTAATTATGAGATATGTTACAGTTATATATAAAAAAAAAAACGTTTAGAACATGGACACAAATAAATACATTGTATTCCCTTTATGAAATGCTTTATTACCTATTAGCATTCCGCCCGGGACTTCGTTCCCGTGGGAATTCGGGAAAATTATGTAGCCTATGTCCACAGGGGATAATGTGGTTTTCTAACGGTGAAAAAATTTTTCAAATCGGTCCAGTATCGGAGCCTATTCAATGCAAACAAACAATCAAAACTTTTCTCTTTATAATATTAGTAACATGAATTTTTCCATACTATCCCGTAATTCGGCACCCTCTGCTTTTTAATAGTGCCGGATTAGTAAGATTCTACTGTAATACATAAGTACAATTTTGGCCCTGTCGCGGCTATGAGAATGTCGCCAAATGCAGTAGTTTACGGGAAAAGTATATCTACAGGCAGAGGTAAAGCTCATGTGCTGCTATGGGGAATTGGGTGAAATGGTCCCAAATAAGTGGACTGATCACCTGTGCCTGACGGGCGTTCTCTCTTTAGATATATAGATATTGTAACGGCACGCTCAGGAATGCGCATAGATATGACAAAATATATATCACATCTGTCGATTGACGTCAATCTTATATGATCTTAGCAAGTATATAAGCCAGGGGGGCTACCACCAAAGCGAAGCTGATGCTGATTAAACGAATGATGAACGAATAGAATGATTACTTTGCTGTGTTTGGTTCATGTCGTTAATCAAGGTCTCCTTATAAAGAAGCAATCGACAACATTTCATTTGGTCACCCAGCATCAGCTTCGCTTAGGTAGTAGCCCCCCAGTGTCATCTTCTAATAAACATTCTAGTCGCTACAGTCTAGTTACCATCTGACTATGGATCGATCGTTTCCTTCCTTCCATCAATCACTCGGTCGGCCTCTACGACCGACCCCCAACAGATATCTACAGGTAGTTTGTATCGTATCGCAGATATCTACAGGTAGTTTGTATCGTATCGCAGATATCTACAGGTAGTTTGTATCGTGTCGCAGAGCTAGTCCAGTCGTACTCCCAGCAAGAGGGCGCGGAGCTGGAGACGAGCGCCGCGTTCGCGTGGCGGCGCCGGGAGCTGGCCGAGGAGCTGGGCGGGGCGGCGGCCGCGCGCGCGGGGGCGGCGCACGCGCGCCAGCTCGCCAAGCATCTGCGCAAGCGGGCGCGCAAGGAGCGCGCCGACCCGCCGCCGCTGCCCAAGGCTGCGCCCAAGTGAGTACCTACTACTACAGGGTCTGATAACTTTTTTGGCGGCGGGCCCCTTTTGGAACACTATACGACCTGTTCCTTCTGATATCCCATAACTCTAAGGTCATATTCTATGAACAATAATAATTTAAAAAGTCTGAGGAACATATGTTCTTAAATGAGTATTTTCGGAGAAATCATCCATCTAAATTAAAATCTTTCAAAATCTTTCTCCCATAAAACGAGTCTTAAGTTGGCACACTTTCATGATAATAATTATCGATAAAAGTGTGCCAACTTAGGACTCGTTTTATGGGAGAAAGATAAATAAAATAAATAAACGCTACACACTCAAAGATTTTGAAATATTTTAATTTTGATTGATTACCCATTTAAGATTAGCTTCAATCATTCATAATTTATAATACGACTAGCTTTCCGCCCGCGGCTCCGCCCGCGTGGACTACAGGTTATATCGTGCCCAACTGTGGGATAAAATGTAGCCTATGTCCTTTCCCAGGCTCTAATCTATCTCTGTACCAAAATTCATCAAAATCGGTTCAGCGGTTTAGGCGTGAAAAGGTAACAGACAGACAGACAGACAGACAGAGTTACTTTCGCATTTATAATATTAGTAGGGATAATGCGACGTTGTTATTTCTTACTTAAAGGTGTTTTATATGAAATTCACATTTTTACCAAATTATTTTGTATGAAAAATAAAAATTTGAAATGATTAATAATTGAAAAGTAATGTACATGCTTATTGATTCATATACGTGGTCTGATTGATACCCTAGAGTTATGGGATGTCTAAAGGAACAGGTTGTTTACTTGGCGGATAAATAACTGGTTGAGTTGAACTGTTGGTCTAGCTCCTGGCTGAAAGTTCGGGCGCTCGCAGTTCCATATTTAATTTAGATAGATAGAGAAAAAAGTTTTTTATTCTATGCACGCATTACGAATTTCAGGAAGGTACTATATTCATTTAGTTCATTCGCGGAGCCCCCACAGAGGCCTAATGGAGCCCTAAGGTTCCGCGGAGCACACGTTAAGAATGGCTGTTATAGATTTAGTTTTTTTAGTTTTAGGCCCTTTGCACATGGAGCTACTCAAAAAGAATTAGCTACTAACTCAAAAACTAACGAGACGCTTGAGCGTCATCGCCCATACATTCTCATTTAAGTTCGCATACGAGTGAAGCGTCGTGCGATCATCAGGCTACTAGTTACCGTTGGAAACTATCTCGTCTTCATCTTCACTCGATGATCTTGGCGTGTTTCCTCTTTCCGCGTGTAACAGAAGTGACTGAAACCTTACATTTCTAATGGGTTTTTTATTGTAATTAATGACTATTTTCGTCATTTTTGAGTAGCTCCATGTGCGGAGAGCCTTATTTATTAGCATCCATAGACTTTATGTCCGTGCCCTTGTCTAATTTTTAAAGATTTATAAAAATATTTATTCCAGGCCAATTAAAAGGTAAAAAAGCGTCAATTGAAATATTTTTGACAAATTCTTTAATACCTAGGCGACTAAGCTGAAACTTGACATAGATTCCTCGGGCGAAGTTGTTAGTTTCGGTAGTTAAAAGTCACCCCAAATGTATGTGCTAGCCAATTATTATTTTTTTCTAGTGAATTCAGAGGTGGAAATCTCTTTTGCAAATATACACATCAACGCGGTCTAGGGATATTGCACGATTTTTCATACAAATGAGGCCTGTTTGAGAAGCTATAATAGCATACTCGAGATACATGGAGGGCTATAATTTTCAGACGAGCGAGTGCTAAACTTGAATTTTCAATTCCAGTCAATAAATTTTGATTTACTTGATATTTGTGAAAACGTGACGGAAACGAAAACATAAATGCACTTTTTGCCGGCTTTTTGTATGAAAATGGACGAATTTACGCTTTTTTTTTTTCATTTTCGTCACTTTTTTACAAATTTCAAGTAAAACAAAATTTATTTACTAGAATTGAAAATTTTGCTCGTCTGAAAATTATGGCCCTCCATGTATCTCGAGTATGCTATTATAGCTTCTCAAACAGACCTCTTCTCTATGAAAAATCGTGCAATATCCCTAGACCGTTTTGATGTGTGTATATTTATATTCAAGACAACTCATTTAAAATTACAGGAAGGATTCTATATTACCCCTACCAGCTAAATCCGATTTCAGGGCAACTGGTTGTAGGTAGTGATGTTTTCAATTTTATTATATAAAATGCTCCTTTTTCTGTATGTTAATATCAGGCACCTAACACAACCTATTTCTATGGATTTCGGCTTAGCTCAATTTAGTTTGGCCCGAAATCAGGTTTGGTTACCACCTAACGAAGTCGATGCTGGGTGAACGAATTGAATGATGTCAATTGCTTCTTCATAAAGAGACCTTGATTAACCAAGCACAGCAATGTACATCATTTCATTCATTCATCATTCGTTCACCCAGGATCAACTTCGCTTAGGTGGTAGCCCCCAGTAGTTCGAGGATTTCTCGCATTCCGCTTAAAAACCAGTTTATGTTACTAGACGTCAAAACTCACGTATAAATCCTCTTTCCAGCTCATCAACGGAAACGAAGAAGAAAGAGAGCAGTAGCGCTAATACAACCAGCAGCAATACAGCTCAGCCAGCTAGTAGCTCGTACTACCCAGCGCCGGCCGCGCAATACGAGCAGTCGTATGCGCAGCCCTACCAGCCGCCGTGGGGCTACCAGCAGCCCCCGGCGCCCTATCAACATCACCCCGGGCCTTGGCCACAATACCCCAACTATTACTAAGCCTAGATATTACATCACCTGTTTTAACCATGTAAGGATCTTTACGAAAACCGTATATTTCTTAGGCCCGTACAGAACGTGACTCAGTCTCTGATTTATACTTAAGTAGTGGTCTTTGTCATTTTGATAGTGAGAAAGAGACAATCAACACTTAAGTATTCATCAAAACTTAAGTCTCCTTCTGTAATACAGACCTAAGTATTAATGTAAGCTGGATGGCTCAACTATACAGGGCTTTAGGTAAATCTCTTTCAACCTCTCGGGTGGTTAATCAGTCCATGAAACTGAACAACTTTTCTAAGGAACATAGGTCAAAATACGAAAAAAAAATGTTGAGTTCCCATACAAACTAGCATAATAGCGCATTTTGAATGGGAGATCCAACATTTTTTTTTCGTATTTTGACTTATGTTCCTTGGGAAAGTTGTTCAGTTTCATGGACTGATTTAGCACCCGAGAGGTTGAAAGAGAGAGGTTACCTAAAGCCCTGTATAGTTTGACCGAAATCGCTGTACTGCGCTGTATTATTCAGTCCTAACCAACTGTCCTACGATTACAAATTCAAATTAACTTGATATTTCATAGAACATTCAGGATGGTACTTAAAATAAGTCAAAGTTACATTAAACCCTCGCGGGATTCATGCACCCCCCGCACCCCGTGTGTGCAGGATTTGTATCGGTACAACCGCGCGACGGGTTAAATACGTACATACAAACAAATTCGTTCATTTGGGATGTTACATTATAGGATTTAACCAAACCAACAATGCTGTTAAAAAAAATAGCTTACCGTCTTCTTTCCTTAAAAACCATTCATATTAACTGCAATAATAAGTTTGTAAAACCAACTTGTTTTTGTGGCCCGTTCAGTGCAAATCAATGTAATAACATTGTAAAAATTATGCAGAAATACTTTGTGTCCGCAAAATATAGCCTTGTATTAATGGACAATTGATTTGGAATGGACAAGATCTGCCCGACGCCAAATCACGTGTGAGCTCACTCTTTACTTCCCGCCCCACCTCGCCGCGCTTACCTAAGGCGTCGTACAGCAGTTTCGGGCATGCTAAAAAATAACGAAATTTTTCGTTTCATTTTATCATGTAATTTGAGACAGGGATAGCTAAACAGCTATAGGTATGCATTGTTCAAGTTGAGTAATCCATACTATAGATTTATGTCTAACATATTCTGCATCTTACGATTTGAACAGTCTTCCGGCCCAGCGCATCTCTCTTGAGCTATAGACGACAGTATAGTCTTATGAATTCGAAGTCTATAAGAAAGCATTGTTATGGACTAAATTTTAAATGCAGTTAAGGAGTGATTTTTTTAGTTATTTTGACAAAATTAGACATTGTCGTCGTTACGAATCGTTTAATAATAAAATAAATAAGTCATTCTGGACAACACTGGAATTAAGTTGCATTTGCTCTAAAGATTTTTGTTCGAATACTTATCAAAATAATAGATTGTGTACTATGCAACTGCCTTGCTGTATGTCAGATTCTTTCAGGCAACTCTGAAGAAGATAGTGATGAATTTGTGTATAATGTTAATTATGAAAAATAATTTCTTTATAATTTGGTGCGTGGTGTAAAACTAGGAGTACGTAAGATCGTTTGGCATCTGTACTGTACAATATTGACTAAATGCACTATTATTAGAATAGAGTTTTATAATTATAAGTGCTGCTTAATACTACACCACCGTGTTTTAATTTTAAATACTTTTAAGATCAATTTTTAAAACTTGCAGAAATTCAGATGCAATTAGTATTTGGACTAAGACCTAATCAATGCTTTATTTTTAAAAGTGATTCATATGTAGGAAATAGAAATAAAAATGAGAAGTTCAATCCGAAAAGTTTATTAAGTTAACTTTATAAATCTGACAAGTTACATTATACTTTTGGGAAATAAATAAATCTTCATTAATTTCATGTTATTATTTCGATCCATCAGTCTCTTTGTTGTGTGCTAGCACAAGGTGCTGCATTGCTTTAATAACATTATTGAATTTTCACACCTATCCCTACAGCATCAAATGTCACTGCATACTGTTTTGCATTGTCTAATAATAATATTAATACACAAAATCCATCGGTAACGTACCCAAAGTATTTAATCAATTAGTATTATTACATTATTAAAATCGAATATATATACTATAAACATTCAAATCTGTACAGATCACTATGATAGTAATTTGCATACAAAAATAACAGGAAAAATAAACTGATCTCTCACGAATGCGATTTGATTGACGAATAAGAGTGACTATGAATGAAGTCAATAGACTTATTGAATACTGAGTTCATGCTTTGTATTGTATATTGCAACAGGCACTTCACTCAAAGAAGTTCCGCTTTTGTAGAAATAATTTGTCTTCAGACACATTACGGCGAGACTAATGAAGCACTATATAAATTCACCGTTTCACTGGTAGTTTTTTTTCACGAGTGTGTTTTTGTATGTTTCGAGCGACACGGGAAGTTGGCAAACTGAAATGACGAAGAAAGGTAAGTGTCGTACACCGATCCCGTAACCAATAGAGATGCATACACTATTTTTATGCTCTGTGCTCAGCTCATAGTACAAATATTAATTTGTATACATGTAATCTAACTGCGCGTTAGTAGCGCTCTGGTTTTCCATGGAAGACCAGCGTTGTGGATTTTTCCGAAACCACAACTATGCTGAGTTGGGAACTCATTGGCGTCATTAGATAACACTTAGTATTAAATAACTTTTAAAAATTGTCTACCTATGACTCAATAAACATTTTTCTTTCTTTCTTTCAATCTAGGGCGATCAGTTTCTCAACACCCCAGTGATTTTTTACAGATATTTGTAAGGTGCGCGCGTTTACGCCACTTGTTCTTTGATGGAACTTACATCTCTCTTAGTAATACAGGACCCTTACCTCAGCTATTGGTGGTAAGAATTTGTTTCGAACAAATTTTCGTTTAATGCATCTACTGGTTAGGTACGTGCGCTGTCGCGTCGTCGTGTTTATGACTTAAATACACATGGTTTTTCTTCACAATGAAATTTAAAATACACTTGAAACGGTGAATAAGAGAGCTTGTAGTAATAAAATCAATGTGTTCTGGTCTAATCCTTTTTTGTTTTGTTGCGTCGCGAGTGAAGTGGCTTGTTAGAGGCCGCGGGCTGCGGTTGCGAGGTGCATGCTAAAACGGATGGCCCCGCCGGCGCCGCGCCTGAGATCACGTTGCACTACATGGCCTTTAATCATGAGCACGCGGCCTTCGCTGCCTTTACCGCTGTAAAGAAAACACATGATTAAGATGTATGTTATTCGTTAACTCATGGTCTTCTTCTAAATACTGGCTGTCCCAAAAAATTGTGTCAAGCGGAAGTCCTGAGGTAGAACACCCCTTGGAGCATCCGAAACACCCCCACGCGATTTTTTATAGTTTTCGAGTTATGAATTTTTTAGTGAAATTTTGAGAATAATTCTGACCTAATTTTTTTACCATCATTTTTAAAACTTCCATCAAAGTTACGGAGATGAATATTTTAAGCATAAAAGTACAATTCATGAAAATTGAGTTGCGAAAAATATCTCAAAAAAGGCCTAAATTTTTATTTTTTAAGTTGTTAGGATGGGGGTGTTTCGGATGCTCCAAGGGTGTTCTACCTCAGGACTTCCGTTTGATACTATTTTTTGGGACACCTTATATAATAAAATTGAAGGTCCTGACACACTGACTCATTAACGCCCAGCTTTCAAGGTAAGCTGAAATTTGGCACATAGTTACTTCATTTACCTGCGCTGCTAGCATAAGAAGGTGACAATATTGTCATAGGTGTCTTGTTTTAACGCATCGTTAGTGTGGAACAGTTAGATTGACCTTGACATGAAAAAAATATTTCTCGCATTTATGCTAGCCTGGCTAGATACACAGTTCCATACAAAATAAAACAAAATAGTGACCGAACTACAATACGTACTCTCGGAACGCACGAATGCTACTGAACGAAAAGACAACCCAAAACGTCAAGTGGGCGGTCATTTAGTGAGGACACTTTTTTGTTGTGGATTGTGTATCTAGTTTTTTATACTTGATCGAAATAGCCTGGAAATAGTTCACCAAATCAGAAACGCGGAAACGCTCTAGGAAGAAGTAATAAACACTGTAGAACATACCTTCCCTCTCCTTCCGACGCAGTTTCTTCCGTCTCCTGTCTATGGCGGCGAGTTCTGCCTTCACCGAGTGGTACGCCTTGCGTAGGTCAGCTAGCCTCGTTTGAAGCACATTGATGCGCGTTGGACTGTCCCATGCTGGGTCTAAACATTTTATTAAAAAAATGTTGTCAATTAATGTATTTATGTCAATGCCCCATACAGTGAGTTTTTTCTTAGTGGGGGGTTGCAATCGAAGCGTTATAGTTAATCGAAGCGTTATAGGAGTCCTGAGAATTTATATTTGCTTGCAACACTGTATCTAATATTTTCAACAGTTAGCTTTCACAAAAACCAATAAACCGATTTCGTTGGGTTTTTTGTTTGAAAGTTGACGTCATCGAGATGGTTCTTCGCTAATTTGATCAAAATCGGTTCAACCGTTTTAAAGTCATAAGCAAAAGCAGATCTAACAAGAGAGATTAATTTTAGAGTTATGAAAAACTAGTTCCCGTGGGAATTTGGGAAAACGATGTAGCTTATGTGTAAATACAGGGTGTCAACTACCTCCATACAAAATTTTATTGAAATTTGTCCAGCCGTTCGAGTGTGAAAGAGTAGCAAACATCCATATGTCCTCACAAACTTTCACATTTATAATATTAGTAGAATAGGAAGTAATGTCTGACCGAGATCGACATAGAAGTTGTATTTGAGCGGGAGGGGGTTGGCCTGCAGGCCCGCGTCGTCGGTGTCCCGGCGCGCGCGCCGCCGCCCGCGGCCCGCGCCCGCGCACGAGCACTCGGACGCCTTGCGGGACCGCACGCCTGTCAAATATCATTTAATTTAATTCAAAACATTTGTTCAACACGAAATTAGAAGAAGAAAGAAATTCAATTTATTTCACTACACTGTTTACAAGGAGATAGGTACTTATAACTATGTAACATTGGGTACAGCATACTGTCACAGGGTGCAGTTCAGCATAGTGTCTGCGCTAAATAAATAGCACAGACGCTGGTATTCAGCTGTTCCTTAAATCGTCCCTGATCATAATTATATCGTTGTATAAAAGCCAGCACATCAGGTTACCCCAATTCATTGAAAAACCGTTCTTATCGCAACAGCACAGAGTGCACGCATTGGTAACTTGATGTGCGGCCCTCTTTACAGTAACTGAAAATCGTAGTGTCGTAAGGATCAAACAGAATTAGATATTAACAATCAGAAAAAAATTACAAGAGTGGATTGTGCTGTAGTACGATTTCAAATATGACACCACAAAAGTTGGTTTTCACTTAGGTCCGTATTACGGAACACGACTCATACTCTGATCTATACTTGAGTAGCAGTCGTCTTTGTCATATTGATAGTGAACGAAAGGGACAATCAATAATTAAATATAGATAAAACTTGAGTCTCCTTCTGTAATAGGGGCCTTATAGTGAGATGTAACATGAGTTGTTATTATAACATTACATCTCACACAAGCAGGCATCCTGTACTGATATTAAGCTTTTATCGTGCAAAGTTTTATTAATTAATAATGTTATGTGACTCTGAGTCAAAGTTAACAGTTATAGCGTAATAGAAATGAATAACACTGGAATACAAAATTGCGATGTGGTGAGTCATTTAAAAAAACGATTATAAAGGTATGAAGATTTAAAAAAAAGAAACTTACCATGATGAGGTTTTTCAATATCCATGGACACATCGTTATTGCGGCCGTCGTCTTCATCCTCCTTTCGTTCAGAAGGACTATCACGTTCCGATATCCGCCGTTCCCTGTTCACAGAAAAAATATTTCAAGTTGTAGATTTTTTTAATGAAATTTTTCCAGTGCAATAAATTTACCCACTAACGGTTTATTTATTTATTAGGCACATCAACAAAATAAGTACAAACATCGACTCTTAACAATACTAACAGATTCCATAGGGGCCATCCACAAATGACGTCACACGAATTTCATGATTTTTTGACCCCCTCCCCCTCCTTGTCACAGCTGGTCACATTTGTAAGACTCCCCCCTCCCTAGCGTGACGACACATATTTAGCATTTTTTGTAATTTTCTAATAAAAGACTTAATACGAGTTGTTATTTTTTTTTGGAACTCAAAACTCATTGTCACAACCAAGTCTCAACCAAAGTAAAAACGTAAAAAGAGTGCTTGTGACTGAGGAGGTTAAGTTTGTCGTTAATAGTTTATACTCATAACATATTTTGAAATGTGACGTCACGAAACTTATGACCCCTCCCACCCCCTTGTCACACAATGTCACACTTTGTCGACCCCCTCCCCCCCCTTAACGTGTGACGTAATTTATAGATGGTCCCATACTAACGGTTTTGCAAATATAATATGGATCCTTGTGGAAGGTTGTACAACTGAACTAGTGGGAATAAAGGGTTCTTATCAGTGCCATGGGGAGATTTAGGTTTTAGTTTCGCTTATTTAAAATCACTTTATAGGATGATTATGATAACTTAGAATTTGTAACGTTCTACAAATACCCAAGTTGCTTACAGGTCTACCCAAGTTGCTTACAGGTTTCTATAAGTAGCATCAGCAATATGCGTTTGAGCAGAAAAGCGCTGACAAAAACCTGAATCAAAATACCGATCATCACAGACACAGTGGACATGGCGCGTGCGCAACAATTATTAGTGGACGGACACTTTCCGGGATATTTTCTCGCCGTTCAAAACTAAGACTTACACCAGCGTAACTTATGAACGTAGTACTATTGAAGCTACTTTTGATATTGACAGTACCTGTGATGCGGTGACATGTCGAGACTACTATCGGGCGTGGTGGGCGGCGTGTTGTCCACGAGCGCAGCGCGTCGCCCCCAGGCTGCCGCCCCACCTCCTCCGCCGGCCCCACCGCCGTCGCCCCCATCCCCGACCGCCCCTGCTTCTTGCCGCTCTCTTTCTCTACACGCACCGTCCACGCGACGTTCCTCTGCTAAAGGCACATAGTACAACAATTATAAGTTAAATTATATATAGGACAAATTGGTGTCGTAATTATTAAGTAACACAAGCCAAGTCAGAGGCCATTGTGCGGTTTGAAAACTCTGACACCAAGCGTGGTGTCAGAGTTTTCAAACCGCTCAATGGCGTTAACCCTAACCAAGTTCGCCACATACTTGACTATAACTACACGATAAGAAGAAGAAGAAGTAATACATGTAATTAATAACATGCCAAACATTAATACGGCACAATATCGCTAAGGTTTCTTTTGCATCGGGGGTTTATTTTTGTTGCGTACGTTCCACACCACACGCACGCAGAGAAAAAAAAGGTTGTGGCCTGGCCCGCGTGCGGAAGTAAAACCGCATGACTGTAAGAAGGCCCTGACCAAGTCTATGTACCTGAGAACAAATATCTGCTTTTTAACAGACTTCAGAAAAGGATGAACCTCCTCATTAATTACTCCGTTATTTGTAGACCGATTTTAAAGTTTTTTTTGTTCGTAACACACCAAATGATGTTGTCTTTATTATTTGCTTTTTTGAAGTCGGTTTAATTTTTTTCTTAAAACATTTGAACCACAATTTTTTACTTTAACCGGGAATTGAACTGAGCCTTCGATAGTCTCGGAGCACAGTAAATAGCAGTACGCATAGCTTAGTGTCTAGTACCCACATACCTTTGAAGCGCTCGTAGCCCAGTGGCTCTCGCTGATTACAACCGATCAGTGAGGTTAAGCAACATACACATAGGCAGAGAACCTGATGGGTGACCACAGTGGCAATTTATCACGAGCGTTTCCGTGCTTCGGAGGGCACGTTAAGCTGTCGGTCCCGGTTGTTGTCGATTGACTACAGTCGTTAAAACCAAGTCAGAGGCCATTGTGCGGTTTGAAAACTCTGATGCCAGGGTTAGCCAAGTTCGCCACACACTTGTCTATACCTACACGATAAGAGGAAGAAGATACCTATTAATCTTAGTGTGATGATGAAACCATTTAAAGAGACGCTACACACTTAAAGCCCACACCAAGGTTTCCCTTGTGCCGTTGGAGTCGACTCCCTTGGAACATACACAAAGACAGACACAAACACCCATGACCCGAGAACAAATACTTGCTTCTTACACAAATATTTGTCTTGACTGGGATTCAAACCCAGGACCCGCCGATCAAGAGGTAGCGCTATTACCACTCGACCAAACCGGCCGTCGAATAGGACATACCTTTATGGTGGTGGTGGGGGGGAGCGCATGCGAAGGGCATATGCAGCTTGTGTCGGGGCGGCGCGGGCTCGGCGTCGGGCGCGGGCGAGCCGGGGATGGTCTCGGAGCACAGCAGTAGCGACAGGTTGCTGTCGTCCTCCGCCCCCGCCCCCCCGCCCGCTGCCACCCGCCCCCCGCTGCCCGCTACTACTACGCTTGCACCTACAAACGCGAAATGGACCATTGACAATACCTGAGAGACGTACTATGCCTAAACTATATTGAGAAGCAGAAATAGTATATTGTGCAACTCGGGAATAAAAAACAGATTTTAAGCGAGGGCCAAAGTTGAATCACGAGCAAATGAAGGATTCTAAGTTATTGAATCACAAGCGTAAGCGAGTGATTCAAGTGTTAGAATTCTGAATGACGCGAGTGATTCATAGCCCTCGATGAAAATCCGTTTTATTCAAGAGTTGCATATTATATTTTATACCATGACCTCGAGAAAAAGAAAGATTTAAGCGGAAATAAATATTTAATCAAGAAAAAAGGAACGTTACATTAATGAAAATGTACAGAGGCCACTGCATCAGGTTACCTCATTTTCGTTGCAAAACCGCTCTTATCGCAACGGCACAGAGTGCACGCTTGTGGTAACCTGATGTGCGGCCCTCTTTACATTAAAATTTGAACATTAAAAGTTTAGAGTACTTTTCTTGTGTGACGAAATATTTATTTCTTGCCGACATATTACTAAATTAAGAACACACAGGTTTATTTTATAGTTTTAAACCTGTCAAAAATGTTGACCAATCAAATATTGAAGAGTTATCTGCGCAAGGAGTTTGAATTTCGAATATTCTTTGCGATGGAGGTCATATGTCTATACATGGGAGAAATGCTTTGCGAAGCCAAAAAGGAAAAAAAAATGCATGGGAGTGTTCGAAATTTAAACATCAAAATTGTCAAAAAATGTGCTCTTTTTTTACGTGTTTTGCGGGAGCAAAAGAATCTTTTTAGGGTTCTAAATTCAAATACCAAAACTGTGACTACAAGAGATCTTTATCCCCAACTTTCAGTGATAAAAATAAGCTTTTTAGAGGGGGAATGGTATAAAGTTATATAATTAAATAACGTTTAGCTTTTTTGTGACTCTGTACTAAGACAAGCTTGTATCGCAAGGGTCAGAAATTGATTGCCATTTATCGCTACTAGCTCTTTCCGCCAAAATTTCCTATCTTTATGTAGTTTTTCAGCACACGATTCTAGAAGTTACTTTTTTTGCGACGGTCACAACAATCTATGAATTTTGCATGCATAGTTAAGTAGCTTTTCTAACGCGACTTCGTTTTGAAGGGCGTTTTCGATCTAAGAAAGTAACTCTGTCTGTCCGTCTTTCACGCCTAAACTACTGAACGAATTTTAATGAAATTTGGTACACAGATAGATTAGACCTTGAGAAAGGACATAGGGTGCATTTTATCTCACAGCTGGGCACGATATACGAGTAACTTAAAGTCCACGCGGGCGGAAAGCTAGTTTACTATAAAAAGTTTAGGTTCTCAACTATCCCCATGTAAAAGTCACTTCTATCTGTTCAAGAAAAGACAAACACACAATCATATTTACAAATTAAAGAAAGGATGACATTAATAAAAACTAAAAAGCATACGTGAAAACAGTACTCACTATGTTTTCTCTCGTTCTTACACGCGTCTTCCAACATTAGCAGCGTCTCGCCCGCACTCCACTCTCCGGGCGACTTGCCGGCGTGTAACGCTCGCGCGTGCCCACTCACTGAAGGGTTGGCGGAGCTAGCCGAGACTGAGATTGGGATCGGCCGCGGGGCTTCGGAGCTACCTGTTCCCCATGCTTCTGCGTTTAGCTTGTCGATTATTAATCTGTGGATAAAAAATAAATGTAGAATAACTAAAATTAACCCTCCGCATACCAGGTGGGGTGGATAAACCCCAGGAGGTGAAAAATCGATATATTTTCAAAAATTTTCGTGCGCGGAATCTGAAGCTCTCAGTAGCTGGAGTTGCGACGTTCTTACACTGGCAAGTACCATTAGTTTAGTGGTGCGTGCGTTTTTTAGGGCTCTAGATGCGTTTTTGTTTAGAGTTGTTGTTATTTGAGCATATACAAAATGCAATTATGGCGAACTAAAGAACTCCTACCTCGAGATTGAAGTAAAAATTTAAAGATGTATCATCGTTGTTCAATTTTTTTAAATTTTGTCAGTTTAATTACAAACATTGGTAATTATCAATTCTTAGGGTAATTTCAAGTCTAAATTAGTAGTCAGAAGATGGCATTTTCGCTACCCTTTTTCAACAAACCATTTAATCTATTTCATTTTTTTTTATATAGTGCTACTCAGGTTATGTTCAATTTCAAAAATATGCAATAATAATTCAGTACCCCTATTCCTATCTGATTACAGCGACCATTTTGTTAGGGTATGTCACACCCCACCTTGTATGGCATGTTACAAATTTTCACCTGGTATGCCGAGAGTTAAAAATGTTGTGTCACCCCAGACATTCATCGCTTATTAAACGGCTGAAACAATTTTAATAAAATATCTAAGAACCATCTCGATTACGTTATATCTATATATATAAAAGAAAGTCGTGTTTGTTACAACACTTATAACTCGAGAACGGCTGGACCGATTGCCATGGTTTTTGATTTGTTGTATTTCTCTCCGTCCCGAATAACAGAATAACTATTAAAAACATTGGGAAATTGACGGGAAAATTACCACGGGAACGAAATCCCGGGCGAAAAGCTAGTTTCAAATAAAAAAACCGCATTGAAATCGGTCCATTCTTTTAAAGGCTACAATGCTACATAATTTTGTATTTTTTTAATACTTAGAATGGGTTCACTCTTGACCACGCTCTAGTTCGAGATAAAGATGCGATATCAATCTGGTTTATGAAGCGAGATCACCCAGAAGAAGCCTATTTACTCGAACTTCGAAGATATTGACAGTGCGCAACATAAAATGTATTAGTTTGATTGTAATTACCTTCTATCAGAATCATCCGAGTCCGTAGATTCACTCCTGTCTTCTTGCTGGAACGTCGGCAAGGGGATTGCTGCAGTCTGGTTTATCTGGCTCGATAACTTCTGTATTGTGTCGCTTAATACTTTGTTATTCTTTCCAGCACCCAAAGGAAGTTCGGCCACACTCTTCCGCCTTTCTAGAATGTTCAACGGACTTAGTAGTCTTGGAGGAGTCGGGTCCTTAGGCTTAGTTGGTATTTTCTTTACGTCAGCAATATCACGTTTCGCGTCAGTAAGCTTTGACGGCTCACCAAATATAGAATTGCCAGCATCTATAGGACTTGCTTTCTTCACAGGCTCGATTTTTGTCAAGGATTTTAGTAAGTCAGGTTTGCCCGCAGGTGAAATCGATTTTCGGTCTATACCAATAGGAGATATCTTGCCTTCAGCTTTGAGTTTAAGGAGTTCTGTTTTCGGAGATAGTGTTCGGTTTTCCACCGGGGGCGGAGACATTGATAGCCTTTTTGCGCTGTTTATGGCTTTGAGAAGTTTCTCAGCTATTTTAGGCCCTTCTGATTGCAGAAGGAAACCTGGAGGTGGTTCTGGAATCACGTCTATTCGCGCCGGACTGTCCGGTTCGGATTTATCTTCCTCTGTGTCAATGAGAGGGCTGGAAGGAGGTTCCATTATTGAGATCAACTCTAATTTCTTCTCAGGCTGTGTTTTAATACTAGTTTCTTTGGGTTCTGTACTCGGCAGAGGTATTGACATAAGTTTGATTTGGTCATCTTTAGTTTCTTTGATAGGGTCTTTTTCCTCTTTTACTTCCTTTTTAGGTTCTGGCAAGGGTATGGTTGCTGTATTTATAGTGATACTTGTAGAGGGTAGTTCTAACTTCTTAGTGCTTGTGCTGAGCTCTGTCTTCTTAGGTTCCACTTTCTTTTGGGGTGGTGGAGATTTTGGAGGGACAGGTATTTGAGACAAATCGAGATCTTTAGGTGGTTCTGGGGGATCGCTGGGCGTCGGTAATGGAATCTCTTGTAAAGCTTCGATTTCTTTCACTTTAGGTTCCTCCTCCATGCTTGGTGCCGGAGATTTGGGATTTTCCACAGAAGATTCTTCAGGAACTGGTTGTGAGTCCTCTTCTTTCATTATTATATCCTCAGGCTCATCATCAGACGATTGTTCATCATCAGCTGGGCTATCCGGCGAGTCGTCTATCAACTTCCTAAGTTTCGACACTTTGCTTTTCTTCGAGTAAGTCTCTTGGTTTTTGGCTGGAATGAACCCTTCGAAAGTGAGACCGGAGCTGCCATCTTGGAAAGAATCGTCATCCATTGAGAACGGATCATCTTTTGTATTTTCTTCTGGACTCTGTCGACCTGCGATATCGCGTGAAGTTCCGAAATCTCTGAAAGGGGATAGAGAAGGAGACCGCAAAGAAGGGCGAGGCCTTAAAGGGTCTTCTAAGATCTCTTCACTTAATGACTTGGATAGCGCAGACGTGTATTTACTAGGTGAGATGTCATCAAATATTCTGTGCGTCCGTTTTTTCTTCTCGTCGTGAAGTTCCAGTTCGAAAGGCTCCGGTTCTTTGAATTCGTAAACGTCTTCTGGTTGCTTTTCGGGCTGAGGAGGTTCGGGTGGGTTGGCAGATACCGACGGGGGTGATGACGACTCACTCACTTCTTTTTCACTAACTTCTTGTTTAATGTCCTCTGGTTCTTGTTTGACAGTGGCAAGTCCTTTGAGTTCAGATCTGATTTCATTGAGGTCGTAATCGCGGCCGGGGTGGTTCGCGGCATTTGGTCGTAGTTTTTTGGGTGGAGACGCGTTCGAAGGGGTCGATACGGCCCGCAATGGCCTCTTGCGAGGTTTACTTGAACTGCTGCTGTCGCTAGATTTCGCCGCGTCTTTTGATCGAGATGGAGCTGAAAGATACATGGCATTTTAAAATGATGTTGAGAAACAAAGTATACTAGAATGATTTTTGTAAGTTCATTTCGATTTGTTGTAAAAGGTACTCATACTCGTGACCATGTAATAGGAACTTTGGCGCTGTGTCGCAATAAATAAACGCTACACATCGCTCGTAGCCCAGTGGCTCTCGCTGATCTCAACCGATCAGTGAGGTTAAGCAACGTACACAGAGGCAGGGAACCTGATGGGTGACCAAAGTGGCAATTTATCACGAGCGTTTCCGTGCTTCGGAGGGCACGTTAAGCTGTCGGTCCCGGCTGTTGTCGATTGACTACAGTCGTTAAAACCAAGTCAGAGGCCATTGTGCGGTTTGAAAACTCTGACACCAGTGTTAGCCAAGTTCGCCACAAACTTGACTATACCTACACGATAAGAAGAAGAAGAAGAAGGCTACACATAAGGTTTTCCCTTGTGTAGTGGACCCTTTGGAACACGCAAAGACAGACACGAACACCCATGACCCGAGAACAAACAATTTGCACCGTCTGGGTATCGAATCGGAACCCGTCGATCAAGAATCACTACCACTCGGCCAAACCGGCCGTCATAAATAGAGTATGTTTGTTTCGTAACACAAATAAATAGAGTTTGGTACCAATTTTAGATTTATTAGCTTATGCTAATTAAGTAAACCAAAAGCAAACTTACTTTTTAAACCAGATTTGTCATCAGACTTTTTAGGCGGTCTTTTCACGTCGACTTCGCTATCAGAATCGCTGTCAGAATCTGAGCGCGCCGAAGATTCTAGTTGAATAACAAAAAATATTTTACTTGTGTTGGCTTTAGGAACCTTTAGAATGAGGGGGCTGGGAAGTTAGGAAGGGGTTCCTCCGGAAAAAGGAGGGAGGGAATTTTTAGTCAAAATGTTTGAAAAGAGGCCCTTCCAATTTCATATGGATAAATAATACAACGATTCCTTTTCTTTTTTTTAAAGTACTTGGTTTTTGTATCGACTTGTTTACTTACTCAAAACACTAAAAAAATACAGAATGGAATGAAAAATAAGTAAATTTTTTAAATTATCAATTATGTAACTTACCTTCTGTTCTCTTGGCTCTAACACGCCTGCTGATGCTTGTATTCTAGAAAAACAAAAATAGAGTCATATCAGTTAATCAACCTTTTAGCAATATTCGATTAACTTATCATTAATAGAATCGCTAAGACTTAACTGCAAGTGTGGCAACGTGCAAGAATAGTAAAAGAGAAGAATAAAATATGGCGCTCTAGGACTGGTCGAGATATTACTCTACTAAACACGGATCGCTAGCTAAAGGTCGTCACTCATTGGCTGACTGTGAAAATGGATTATGTCACCGTAACATTGTCAAACCCTCGAAACTCTCAAAAAGTACTCCCGGTACTTTGTGAACTGACGGACTTTTTTATGATATTAATGCAACGTAACTTAACCGAACGTAAAAAAGCCTAACTTAACTTATCCTATTTTCAAGCAGGCGGCCTTTGAAGTTTCGCAAATTTTTAATTTTACTAGGCAAATTGTAATATCGCGGGAGATTATAATGTCACTAGTGAAATTGTAATATTACGGTTTTCACAATTTTCCAATGACAGATACAACTTTGGTGATAGCCGTTAAAGTTCAGAATTATTGAGATATATAAGCTTTGTAAATCGTTCTTATTGACTATCCCGTAAATTGTACCTTTTACTAAACATACTCACAAATCTTCTGTGCAGGATGGCTATTCCACTAATCAATGGCGGTTGAATGACAATGGTCGCCATTTTATCCGTTCAGGTGGCGAAATTGATTACTATCAAAATTTCATACATTTGATGACGGCTGCTTTGGCTGGTGGCGCCGCCGCCAGCTGAAAGTTCAGTTGCTAGGTAGTTTGCTAGTTCGCAACTTTAGTTTGGATTGACGGTGGCGCTGCTAGTCGGGGGTGGCTGTCAGCAAATATATGAAAATTAAATACTTCTCAATTTCGCCACCTGAACAGATATAGTGGCCTCCATTGTCATTCAACCGCCATTGATTTGCGGAATAGCCGTCCAGGTACATTTGCGTAACCTGTAATCGTGGTAGTAGTGTACCTTCTTATTGCGGGCCTCGTACTGTGTGAGGTTCAACGCGATGCGCTGCGGTTTGATCCACTCGTCGTAACGCGTGTTCCAGCCGGTGTAGTGCACCCGTAGCGTGCCTTCAGAGGATATCTCTATCACTTTCGCTTCGTATGTTACCTGACGAAAATATAATAACTGTAAAATTTAACATTTTGTATCATTCCTGATATTCATCGCTTATTATAACTCTTTAATTGCTGAACCAATTTTTATAAAATATCGCTAATAACCATCTCGATCACATCAGCTTTCAAACAAAAAATAGCAAAACTTCGTTTAGGAGCAACGATGCCACAGAAGTCTGTCACAGATACAGAAGTCATACTTATAAATAACACCCCTCTTTTTCTGTTGGGGTTAAAACAAATAAACGGGACACATTAAATAAGTATTGATAACATTAACGCGAATATATACGCAAATTAAGACCCGTTCTAGTATTAAATTAAGTTAATTGTTGTAAAAACAAGCTTGTATTTAAATGTATTCTTTCATGCAAACTCTTTTACCTGACACAAAGGAAGACACAAAAGTAAGTATTACGCTAAAAAATTGTGGCCACGACTCTCATTTATTTTAATACAGCAAAATTCCCACCTAATTTAGTAGGATTATTTATAAATAAATGAAAACCTATGTGATAGTGAAATACTAATACAAGCGTACTCGCAGTTATTTCGAAGCATAATAGCCACTTTCCGCCTTCCTATCTGAAGCGGAGTATATAACATAAGGAAACATGAACTTTTGAACAATATTTACCTTTGATTCTGATTGCGTTGGTCCATAATATACTTTTAATTTGTCTCCAACTTGTGCTTTTACGTTGGATATTGTACGAGTAGGTTCGCTCGTGCAAGGCCTGCAAAACGTTCAATAATATTAGTTTCTCAGTAACTATAACTGTGTAATTAATTTACCATGTAAGTTCGCCATACTATTTTCTCATATGTTGACAGTGTTTGATTTTATGAATTATTGTATGAGAAACTAAAAATAATGCTAGAACGAAGACTCCTAGTACAGGCGAAAGCTTAATAGAAGTCTTCAATCACTTTTTTATTGTAAAGTGTTTGTTTTAAATAAACAATTTGAATTTGAAATATATTAATAACCGAAAACAGCATTAAAATTGGTTGATAAATGAACAAGTTATTAGCATTTATATACACGTAAGGACTAGCTATCTCGTTTTGTGGGGAGAGCTAGCTATTTCGTTTTTACCTACGCAAACAAATGGCGGCGACGTCACGTGCCAGTAAGTGCATCTCTTTTTCGCTGTTTGACAGTTTCCCCCTCTATTGAAAGGGCATTGAACATTTCACTATGGAGGCTGGCATATCCTGGTGGCGCCACCTGGTGGACGTTTTAAAACTGCGGCGCACGGTGAAACCTGTGCATATCGATAGGGGGCACTTTTCTATACAAAAAAGCTTTAATGAACCTATGCTCTAAAGTGTCACGTTTTCAAGATATTTAGCTTGAAAGTTCCGAAAAGTATTGTATGAACAAATCGATTTTACTTTTATACGCAATTGGAATATAGTAATTAAGTGATTTTGCATGGAATATTAGTGTTCAATATACCACATATTTACTTTATTTAAAAATAAATAAATAGAAAATAGATAGATGAAATAAATATCTCAAAATTGCTTTTATGTTCAACTTACAAGAAATCCAGAAACGAGTCGTGATTGTACAGCTCACGACTTGTTCTCGTGGTAATCACGCTCAAAGTTATTTGCTATGACTGTCTAACTATTAAGCTGAGTCAGCTTAAAGGTCTCATCACAATGGGTGTGAAAATTCGCTTTTAGGACTACTTTACTTTACAGCAGTGTAAGGAATATACCTAGTCCGTATAGACACACCCCATTGTGCCTTCAATGCAACGGGACCTTAAGCTTTTTTACTTGATAACAATCATATGTATTACATGAATACATTGTTCAATTATTCATCGATTTTCTTAGTTGTGTTTTTATAAGTAGGTATGAAATAAAACATCGTGAAAGTAGTCATACAGGTATTTATATTTTGCTTAAAAATGAAATCAATACTAATTGTTATTGAATACATACAGTGTATATACTTATAATTATAACAAATAGTCTTTTTTATACAAACTCGTACCCACTGACCTCCATATGTACATACGCATATGGAGGTCAGTGCTCGTACCTATTAGGATAATGAATATCAATCTTCTTCTTCATCAGACATAATAACTTGATCTAAAAAGGCAGCAGGGGTTTGAATGGGGATTTCTTGGTGCCGAGCCCATCCCATATACCAAACTATGCACATGATATGAGCACAGCACCCGAGTGTCCGTTTTCCAACTATACAGCTGCAATAGTGACCGACAAGTTTATTTCTGCTTTCCAAACTATTATCTAGCAAGATATATACAAAATAAATACTGTTGTTTTGGTGCCTCGAGTGTATTTTAGCCCTTGTCAGCCAAGGATCAGAAGCTACTATGTTGTATTGATTTAAATTATAGTCAACTTCAAAATCTTCATACACTTTAATGAAAAACGTTCCGTTTTCTTTTAGGTGTTCGCCATAGTAGCTTCTTGCCTGCGTCACTTGATACGGCCCCAGAGACATTATCAACAGATCCTCATATGATAAAATGGGAAACTGTTCGAAGCCTTCACTTGAGTTTTATAGCTTGAAAAGCGGCTCTGCGTTGATTTAAATTGTTTTGTAGTACTAACTCGCACAAATAGTTTGGGGCGTCGTGCTTAAGGTATATTTCGTTGATTATTTCATTTACGAGTGGGTGATCTGTCACCCGTTTTCCGAAGGCATTTATTAGGGCGCAAGCAATCCTCACTTCCTCTTTTAAATGTGGCGCAGTTATATTAGCGTGTTGGGATCTTAATTGACGGAATTGGGTTTTCAGGCGACCGTTGACCGTCTCTACTACCCAACGGCACAACGTGACCTTGCGGGAATCGTTCGCTTGTTGAGTAGTAAGCTGCCGTTCATTGTCGTCTTTCGTCAGCGGCACGTGTGCTATATAACCAACCTCGCTAAGCTTCTCTAACGCGTCACGAAATCCACGATCGAGAATGAAAACATCATCTTTTTCGAAAAACCAGTGAAAAGGGTTGTTTTCATTATCATTTATCAATTCTTCCATAATTGAAGCGTCGGATTTGCTTGCTGTGTAAGGCCCAAAAGCTTCGATCACGTACCCATCTGGGCAAACAATCAAAAATATTTTTAATAAGTTTCGAAACTTGTGAGAACTGTATGATAGCCTTTGGAAGCCGTAATTGGAACTTTTTTGTATATAAAAATAGGTTCCATCGCAAATAACAATCAATTGAGTGCCGTTGGTATTTGAAAATAATATATTTGGAATTCTTAAAATTCGCTCTTGGAGATGGTCTCTATATGTTAATGCACTCTCAGAATTATAAATGTGATCAAACCCCAAATGTTTCGATACAAATTCACTCATTAGGCACTTTCGCACTTTTTTCATAATTCTTCCAAAGTGTTGATGTGTTATATGAAAAATGCTTGACAGTCTTTCATTGGAGTCACCCGTGTGCAATTTACATAATACTGTAGCTAGAGCGCGTTTAGGCTTCAAAAAAGTTTCCGCTATCGAAGGTGTTTCTTCTAAAATAGATGTAAAGGTTTCTTTGCTGTACCCAGTGTAATAGTGAAATACATTGTCGTCAATTGTTTCTAATTTTTCGAAGTTCAAATAAAGAGTGTCTTTGCTTTGTAACATCTTTAACATGTCCCTTATCTGCGCACTATTGAAGGTGTCTCGTGTGGGACGACAATACGAAGCTAATTCATTCCATAATGTGCCCTCTTCCAAATGCTCTCCACAAATTCGAGTTCCACGAGGAATATAAATATTTTGTTTCGACAAAATATCTCGCCTGATTGACAAGTTCACTCGGTGTAGATTCTCCCTGTGATTGCAGCCTGCTACTATGCAGTTCGTTGAACTATAAGGGATTCGTACAAAATCAGGCACAGTGATGACTGACTCCAGCTGGTGTGCTTCATGTTCAATGTCTTGCCGTGGTAATTCTTCTACTTGTGGAGGTGTTACCGAAGCTTGAGGAATGTCTTGAAAAACTTCCTTGGCAATATCTCCTAATGGATCTCTCTGCATTTCTTCGGATGACTGACCAGATGAAGAATCTAAGACATCCTCAGTAGCTGCTTGCTGTATCGCTAATTCCATTTTTTTCTTGGTCCTGTACTCTTCTTTGCGCATCCGCAAAACATACTCTTCTTTGCGCAGCGTCTGCATATTCGGTCTTGCGTAGTTAGCTGGAAACAATAATAATTCTGTTCCATCAATAATGAAGTAGGTACTACTTTCCACCAGTAATATGCTAGATGCTACGTTGCGAATCCTACAACCGGATTCATTGTGCCAATCAGAATCAGGCCCAATTATCTGATTGGTGGATATTAAACCTAGCAAGTTAGCACATGTCTAATGAAAAAAACAGCCTTATCGTTGTGCTTGCATTGATATGAACTGATTACTCTCTGTTACAAAAAAATGCAAATATCATTTATTATACATATAAGTGGCAATAGTTTGCTATAAAATCTATTGAAAGCCTAAGTCTGGTTCACAAGTTATACGCTTGGCGTAAGAGCAATCTCGGGCTGATTATAATAGAGATAGATAAGATCACTATGTTCTGTTAAAAACGTTTTGTTTTGATTATACTTCGTCTAAGACTACATAGGTAATGAAAGAACTTCGATAAAGTAGAATATTTCCATACTTACACGATTTTTTTTTCATATAACATTTCGATTATGAAAAGCACTATTGAGAAACTAGCCGAATTATACATTGTCTTTTTATTTTTTATACGGACCAGGGACTATAATATAGATACCAGATACACTGCATACTAAGATTTTTTATTTTTCAATTTTCAAAAAAGATTACTTACCTCTCCATCGTCAAATAAGTGGCAAGCATAATTCAGGATGTTGGGGTGCCTAGCAATATAATTTTCAGTTGTCAAGTAAGACTGTATAGGACGCCGAGATCTTCGGCGCGGGCCACGAATAGTGCTTACACCACAAAAAAAACATTGTCTGGCACCAACATGACTGGACATCTTGCCAAGATAACAACAAAAAAAATCAACAATAACACCAACAAAGTCAACAAAAATACTAACAAACTCAACAGGAATATTAACAAACTCAACTGTGGTAACAAATACAACAGAATGAACAGGATAGTTTCTCAGAACAGAGAAAAGCGCGTGCGCACGTTGAAGATCAAAGTGGCAAACTGACTGAAAGTTCACCCGGCTGCCAATCGTCCTATTGTATTTATTTTGTGATGCTGTCTCACTCACACTTATTGTATGTATGGCTATTCGCTATCCTTGTTGATTCCGTCGAAAGAATAGAAATTCGTGCAACTTTAAACAAAGGACCTCCATTTTTGCAGTTCCTGGAATTGAACGAGAAAGCAAAGTGGCAGTTAATAAGTACACCATTTTGGTTCTCTTACACAGGTTTCTTAAACTTCGAGAATTCTGCTTTATTATAACGAGTAATGATGCCGCACTAAGCGCACTGCGCATATAAAAGTGTAGAACTTTATTTTGTATTTCATTAGATCACGTCGTTGTGTCAAGTAAAATCAAGTTAAGGAGTAAATGAAGCCTATATCGTACATAACACAAACTGATAAACTCAGTTTGCAATTAGTAACGCTAGATAAGGTGTGCACAGTTAAGTACGTATGTACTTTGTATATAATGTAGCAATAAAAGCAAAAACCATTAATGTTGCAAGTATTTATTAGTCCTTCAATTTTTCTATAAAGATAAATATGTTGTATATCAAAATAATATTTCATGTATAATCAATCACTTTGTCACTATATTACGATTTTATATAAAAATAAAATCGATTTATCCTTAAGACACTTTTCGTAACTTTCAAGCAAGATATCTTGAAAACGTGACACTTTAGAGCATAGATCCATAAAGCTTTTTTGTTCAGACAAGTGTCCCCTATTGATTAGCACAGGTTTCATCGTGCGCCGCAGTTTTAAAACGTCCGCCAGGTGGCGCCACTGAGATATGCCAGGAAGGTTCATAGCCCTTTAATAGCTTGTAACTTTTTTATTTCTCAATAGTTTTAAAATTATTTCGGTTTTGGGTTTTGGATTCAGTTCCTTTTTAAGATAAATAATAAAAAAAATTGTCAACATCCCTATTAAATTAAAGTAATCTTTCTTCAATAAAACAAATAATTTCAGGGAAAGAAAAATTCCGGCGCGAATGGGACTTCAACAAAATACCCCGGGATACCCTATAATTATTTGTGAATATCCCTCATTTTTTTACCCGCATGAGGGATGATGATCCCTCATGCGGGTAAGCATGAGGGATCATCATCGGCCTATGTCCAGCAGTGGACTGATACAGGCTGATGATGATCCCTCATGCGGGTAAGCGTTTTAAAAATACTCAATCTTTCTTCAATGTTACTTGTAAAGCATTGTCCTTTTTTCTCATATAGCTTTGTCTCTGTTTCTTCTAAAGTAAGGTTACTTTAATATTGTTTTAAAACATGGCGGTAACACTGCAGCTAAAGTTAAAATTCATTCATTCTTTTTACTGTCGACTGTAGTATAGAAAATGGCGAGTTATTTTGTTATTCTGTATAGCTAACATGGCCGCGTGACATAAGACCAACAATGTTGATTCCGATAACATTTATATTTTCCTACCTTTGAACCTACCATTCAAAAAAGAATCATCAAAATCAATTCATACTTGGCGGAGTAATCGCGTGACAAACGTAGAAAAACATACAGTCGAGTTTGAAATATTTAACGATTATGCTGGCCGAGTTTGAAATATTTAACGATTATGGTAATAAAGTGTTATTTGATACGATTATGAATGAAAATACTTACTCTGTAGTCTTTCTCTTGCGGGGTCGTTTGCTGCTGTTCAACGCGATGGTATTGCCACTGCTGCCAGAGTTTGAAATATTTAACGATTATGGTAAGTGTTATTTGATACGATTATGAATGAAAATACTTACTCTGTAGTCTTTCTCTTGCGGGGTCGTTTGCTGCTGTTCGACGCGATGGTATTGCCACTGCTGGCCGAGTTTGCGCTCTGACTTCGTCGGCTCTGCATTTTCTTTGTGATTCCGCATCTGTCAATTAGTAAGTATTATTGCCCGAACGGATTTTTTTAATCTTCTGGGTGAGCTTGCTACATCCTTGACCACATCTTCATCCCTCAGGTAGATTGGATTTAGGAGCGAACCCATTCTCTATAAAAAATAAGTTGGCGCCACAGGTAAACCCCAGGATATTGGGTTACTGATTCGAAATTCTGTAATGGACGTCAAAATTCTGATAAATTCACATAAAAATCATTAAAAATATCAAATAATTATCTACAGCCGAGAAATCTACATAGGTACTTTTTATAACACTATAATACAGTACATTCCATTTAGTTACTTTTGAAAACACAGCGTATTAATCTAGAGTACCTATATTTAATCGCTAGCCCCCCCCAGAAAAATAAACCTAGACACGCCAATGCGTGTATGAATGTATCTCCTAAAAGCTTACCTAGAAGCTCTGCCGGAGCTGTCGCTGTCAGTAGACAGCTGCGAGCGACGCGATGCCCGCGACGTGCTTGTACTCGGACTTTCTCCTGCTAAGAAATAATTGCAATAATTTCCTGCATGTACATATTTTTTTTATAAAGAAAATAGAAGCACTGTAAATGTAAATACTTTTTTGTTAATACATACATATTTTACATACACACCCAAACTCTTCACATACAATTTACAAATATTTGTGTTGGTCGGGAATCGAACCTGCAACCTTTTTCATAACAGTAATCAGGAACTCATATTTTATTTATTTACTAGCTTTCCGCTCGGAACTTCGTTCCCGTGGAAATTGGGGAAAATGATGTAGCCTATGTGTTACTCCAGGGTGTCAGCTACCTCCACACCAAATTTTATCAAAATTAGTCCAGCCTTTTGAGCTTGAAAGATTTACAAAAATCCATACATCCTCACAAACTTTTACATTTCTAATATCAGTAGGATTTTATATAAACTATGCATTCGGGTATTAGTTGCACTAAGCCAATTAATTACAAATCTTCATTCATTAGAACATAACAGAAAGACTTACGTTTACACGAGAGTGGTCGTCGCTTAGGCAATCGTTTCTCTTCAGACTTCAATGGGGGCAAGGAACGTGTTTTGGACTCTGAACGTGGTCGTTTTACAATCTTCTCCTCACTCGTCGAAGGAGTAGAACTCTTCTCTTTTTCTTTTTCCTTCTCTTTTTCTTTTTCTTTCTCTTTGTCTTTTTCCTTGTCTTTTTCTTTTTCCTTCTCCTTTTCTTTTTCTTTTTCCTTGTCCTTCTCTTTTTCTTTAACCTTTTCCGCATCTTTCTCTTTCTCCTTATCTTTTTCTTTATCTTTTTCTAGCCTGGAAAAATAAAATTTTAGTTACATACATACGTTCACGCCTACAACTAACAGGGTAGGCAGAGCATCAGTGGTTCTAGAACCACTAGATGCCACGTTTGACAAAAATTGGTTATCAGATGGAACAAGTAGTATAATGGTGAGTTTTTAGTTGAACTTCTTTACTGAATAGTAGCAGTTTGGTTAAGATACTTGCATCCAAATCAACAATGGTTCCGGGTCAATTTTCTACCAAGCCTTGGCTCAAGAAATCCTTGATAATAAGAAAATGTTACATTCGAGTCCTTGGGTGTGTGGCTAGTCTTTAGTAATATGTATAAATAAACGCAGACTAAGCTATCATGACTATGGCTGTATGGCTTAACCTCCTCCCTGTTTCGAAGGGAGACCCGTGCCCTTTGGTGGGAAATATACACATTAACATGGTCTAGGGATATTGTACGATTTGTCTTTTTGAGATTCGAAAATGAAAAAAAAATTGCATAAATTCGACCATTTTCATACAAAAAGCAGGCAAAAAGTGCATTTTCGTTTTCGTTTCCGTCACGTTTTCACAAATTTCAAGTAAAACAAAATTTATTGACAAGAATTGAAAAATTAGGTTTAGCACTTGCTCGACTGAAAATTATAGCCCTCCATGTATCTCGAGTATGCTTTTATAGCTTCTCAAACAGACCTCTTTTGCATGAAAAGAGTCGTGCAATATCCCTAGACCGTGTTGATGTGTGTATATGGGCTAACGACGAATAACGAAGATAACATAAATAAACGCTGACCGAAGTTCCACCCAAGTTTCCAAAATTACTTTGAATACTTACCTAATTTGTGGAAATGGGAGCTATCACACACACACGCACGTACGCAGCTTACGTAACGTAAGTAAGTATGAACATAGATAAATATAGAATTGCAGTAATTCTTACTAATATTATAAATGCGAAAGTAACTCTGTCTGTCTGTTTGTCCGTCTTTCACGCCTAAACTACTGAACCGATTTTGATGAAATTTGATACAGAGATAGATTAGAGCCTGGGAAAGGACATAGGCTACATTTTATCCTACAGTTAGGCACGATATAACCTGTAGTCCACGCGGGCGGAAAGTTAGTAAAAATATATATCTTACTTTGGGGTAGCAACAGCAAGAGGTTGGTTATCCGCGCTGTCTTCTTCATCGCTGCCTCGAGGCTTTTCACTCGGCTTATCCAACTTCTCATCCTTCTCACTCTTATCGCTTTTCTCCGTCTCGCTCTTATCAGAGTCTTTGTCTTTAGCGCGCTGAAAAAAGAAGGCATATGGAGTGCTTCTAGCTCATGGCACTGCACTATTCGGAAGGATTGTCGACGATATACACTAACTAAAGTATATAGGATGAGTTTAAATTAGTTGGTGTTTTAGGGGGCGATTTTTCCCACTTTCTCCAAGGAACAAGGAACTCACAAAATATATCGACTTTTCATACTAAGTGAATCGACTAATCACATAAGTTGTATAAAGATGACGGTTTTATTTAATTTCTTCCTGTTTCTTGATGAGAAAAATTATTCCGTTAAGTGTAATAAAGACGAAGTTTCGAAAGGGATAAAGAAAGAAAAAGTGAGATTTTCTCTAAACTCGTATTTAATGTATACGCAGTTTTGTCTTTGATTGTACATATACGCTTAATAAAGCGATACACTTTGTAAAACAGTTATAATCTACTACAAAAATTCGCAGAAAACAGAGGTCCTTTAGCGACTTGAATTTATGAAGGTTTCAGTGTCTGTTATCTACTAAAGGACATGATATAAATTATTGGCCTTATTAGTCCATGTCAGACTATTCAAGCAGAGCAGTATTCAAAATCTCTTTTGATGGCTAAGCATTAAAAGAGATGTTGATTCGCGTGCTGGAAATTCTTCTTTGAACTCATCTGCTCTAGGTGCAATAAAGGAAATAAACTGTAAAGGTAACTGACCTGATTAGGCGTCCCGGTGGGCGTAGAGGATGCAGATGACGAGGTGGGCGGTTGTTTGTCCCGGTCTCTGATGAGCGAGCGGCCGGCGGGCGGGGTGCGCGCGCCGCGGGGGTGGGCTACTAAAGTCACTCCCAACTTGCGGTAGAAGTCTTCGAAACTGTGCAGGAATCTACGGAATAGGGGAGTTATGATCAGCTAGGTGAAAAAGACGCGCGAATTAGGTTTCTTAAAATCAGCGTAATTAAGATTTTACAGATTCATATTAAACTGAAAACTTTCTTCAGAAAACGGAAGTCAAAATGTTTTAGTTTGGAAAATACCATTTTTTTGAGGTTTTTACATGGTTTACGAGAAAGTCATTCTATTTCATGGAGATTCAAAGTCATCCCATATATCTGGGGTTGACATACGTTTAGTTAAGTGAAAGTGACACTGACTCCTATTTAGTGTGAAGAAAAAACAATTTAAAATTAAAATATATAAGACAAGATATCTATAGACGCAACACGCACACATTATGCACGCACGTAAACATAAATAACATTAACATTAGTAACAGGTTATCATTGCATAATATTCATAAAGAAAATTTTCCGACCAGGCGTAAAAATATTCGACACATCTGTCAACATTTTAGAATAATCATATAAATGTGAAGATTAAAAATCTAGGGGATTGATCCAAGTAATAAAAGTTAACTTACTTTTTGTAAGCTTGCTTGCAAAGATTAGTGATGCTGTTTGTCACTGGGTGGAAGCCCATCTTGCCCGCTATCGTTTTCCACTGGTTCTGGTTCGTCACTCGGTTGTAACCACCCAACTTTTGTACTACCTGAGAAAGTTGCGTCAAAGTTTGATCAGTCCACGCAGTTAGTTTTTAGCGTGGCCAGGTTTAGATAATTATTTTGTGGACCAGTGGTTAGTACCAATGTTTTTTAGGCTTCATAAAAACCATGGACGTCCTGCGCTCAACCGGCCCTAGTACTTGCATAAAAGCAATGATTAAAAAAATTGAACTGATTTCGTATAATATGGAACTAATTGTAAAATCATTTACTGTTTATAATTCCTCTTTTTAAATGTTAGGATTTATAATTAAATATTGGCAAACCGAATGGTGTTTTATGGGAGATCTATATCTACGTTAATGGATTGAAATAGGCTGATAATAATGAGAAACAAGTTACCCGAAAGAGTCTGTAAAGATCGATATCCTTGTTCGCGATGGTCGGGTTCCGATTGAGAGGAGTGCCGCGGTCGTCCATAAACTTGTACAGTTGCGCCACGAAGTGATCTTTCTCTTCACGCGGCTCGTCGTCTGAACTCTGTTAAGAAAACAATTTATTTGTTATTTTCTTACTTAATGTTATAAAAGTAGAAATCTGTTTGTTCGCCTTTCCTTGACGTCTTAAGGGAGCAACATGATTTTTCCTAAGACGTAATTAGAGAACTGGGTGATAGGCTATTTTTCCTCAAGCATTCAGTCGCGGGCGGAAAGCTAATTAAATAGTAAAAAACCAAAGAATATTAGAGAAAAATGTTCGGCGCGAATGGGACTTGAACCCACGATCTTAGGATCAGATCTGGTGCCTTAACCAACTAAACTATCGTGCCTACAAGTCAAGCGACGAAATTCCCTGTACGCAAGTAAGCGTTTTAAAATTGCTAAAGTAAAAAAGACCAAAACATGTTTATTTCGTGAACAAATTAAACTTGTAAAATGTAAATGATATAGGTCCTGTTCTGTAAGCGCTTTAGCATTACTTAGGCAAGTGCAATTGTTCTTTTTGGTGGCATGTACCTTTATGTGTTGTATGTAAGATACGTGAATGGCATGAAACTGACGATTAGACGTAGTTCATTTTACTGCACAATTATACAAATAAAACTTGCCTTAGTTGCTATCCTATACATGTATTTTTAATGTTCGTATATATGACTGAACTCCTAACTGGAATGATTTTTATGAAATTTGGTGTGTGATTAAGTTGATTGTTTAGATTTACAATTAGATCCGGTAGGTGGCGTTACATTCGGGAAGAACAACACGTCTGTTAGGACTGCTAGTTGTATATAAAACAAAGTCGGGTTTGTTCGAACACTATAATTATAACATAACGTGAGAACGGCTGAACCGATTTTCATGATTTTTTATTTGTTGTATTTATCTTCGTCCCGAATAGCAGAATAACTATTAAAGACATTGGAAAATAGACGAAAAAATTTCCATAGGAACGATGTCGCGAGCGGACAGCTAGTATTCTATAAAATTTCAACGGAGCTATATGCCAGTACAGTGTAGTACATACATCGTCAGAGGTGTGCCTGGGCTCGTTGAACAGCGTGTCTCGGTCCCAGTGCGGCGGCAGTACGTTGTGGTTGAGGTACTGCAGGGCCGCCTCGACTCCGCACCACTCCAGCGGCGCGCTGCCTTTGCGGAACTCACGCGCTTCCTTCTTCGGGACCGTGTAGCTGAGGATACAAACATATTCGTTACTTAAGTTCACAAGGAGCTCTTGGAATATTTTATTTTATTTATTAACAGAAATCCACAGCAAAACTGAAATACTATGTTTATAACCTAAACTTATTGCCAATTACGGGTTTTACTTTATACACTAAACAGAATTTCATGGTTTGGACTCTGGACAAAAAAAACAAACAGAACAGAACAGAAACACAAACTATAAACGAAAAGATAAACAAATAAAGAATTGAAAAAAAAAAACAAACAAACTGAAACTCCAAAAAAAAAAACGCTACACACTCAAAGGCCCACACTGAAGTTTTCCCTTGTGTCGTAGGTCCCTCGGAACACACATAAACACAAACACCAACACCCATGACCCGAGAACAAACTTCTGTTTTTTACACAAATATTCGAATAGGCCCTATTCCTGGGTAATAGGGAATCGAACCCAGAACCCGTTGATCAAGAGGCAGCGGCACTACCACTCGAACAAACCGGCCGTTTAAATCACGAGCATGTGTGACCATGCTTGACTGACTGTATAGTTCAAGCTATACAACTTTGAATTACGTAACAACTACGTAAGTACACATACACTCATTTAGGGGCTCAACTGAAAACCAGCGTTGCGGCTTCTGCTGCAACACATGCTGAGGTGGGTCCTGTTTGTCATCGCACTACATCACAACTTCATTAATTTTAATTTATATTTTAATTTATATTTTTATTTCTTTTAATTTGTTATTATTTTTATTTTGTGTTGTTTATTCCTTTGTTTCATTGTTGTTGTTGTGTTGTAGTGTGTATGTCAAATAAACGTTTTGAATCTTGAATTAGTGCGTACGCAAATTCCCGCTCCTACAAGTGTGTACACTATCATAACGTGCATGCTCTCTATTACGTCACAGCGTGCGTCTATTCAACCAACCATAAATAGCGCGCTTAGCTCAAAGGCGGTCACTGATCTCAACCGATTAATGAGGGTAAGCAACGAACACAGGGGCAGGGAACCCAATGGATGATCAAAGTGGTAATTTATCACGAACGTTTCTGTGCTTCGGAAGGCACGTTGGTCCCGGCTGTTGTCGATTGACTGCAGTCGGTAAACCAAGTCAGAGACCATCAGTGGTTTAAAAATTCTGACACCAAGTTTAGTCAAGTTCGCCATACACACGATGAGAAAGAAAGAAGGCCATAAATAAAATCCACACGCAGTGACAAATTATAAAAAAATATACAGAATACTATAGGAAGACTACTGTTATCATAGCTCTTATTACTATATTAAAAGAAGTATACTGAGAAGGATACCCTGGGAAAACTTATGTAGTCACAGCTTCTCCAAATATCGAATCAATATGGTTTAAGAAACATAACATACTTTCGCTTACATTTCGAACCTAAACCATAAGAATAAATAATAACTTACGTAGAATGGAAACTCCTTTGACCGAGTCCCAAAAGCCGCCATTTTTTATACTTACTTCCCCCTTCGCCTCGCGACGCCCCGCTATCGTCTAGGCGTAGTGCTAGTGTTGCTTACTGTTAAATTATTGCTTACGCCTAAAGATTATATCGCAAAAATATAAGTTTTTCTTTACTTTAAAATCATTACTTTACTCTAATTTTTCTTTCTGCTCTGCAGTTTCACCCGCAGTGTGGCATCGAATTTGAATTATATTAAGTGTGGCATCGAACTTGAGTTATGTGTACATCCAAACGCACTACAATAACGTGGTTTGGGCTTCATTGTAAATTTTCATTCGGAACAACAAACAAGCAAACGTGCGTGCGGCGACGCCGGCGGTGACAGCCCGGCTGAGTGGTATGTCTTAGACATCCCCCAGAAGGTATGTAAGTTATTATTTATTCTTATGCTTAAACCTTTTATACTCACTATCGTCCATCCTTAAACGATCGCACCAAGTAGTCCTCCTTGACCTTGATCTGAGCGGTGGGAGCCACCACTAGTGCCGGGAAGGCCGGCTGGTGTGGCCGCCGGCGCTCCGCCCCCCCAGCAACCTCTACGAGCACCACCCGTCCTACGTGTGGCTCTCGTTCAGTACTGTCTGTTTTCACGCGACGCGTGCTCACTTCCCCTTCGCTTTCGTCTGACCTTTTGGGAATAGGGTAGACAACTGATATAGAATTTTAAATATTTAAGATAATATATTAATATGATAAAATAATTTGCAATTAATTTGAAAATGGTCGAAAAATAAAAAAACTTAAAGCCTATCAAACATTCTCTATCTCTTTCTTACAAAAAGACATTTTGTATGGAATTTATACGGCGGTAGTAAGCTATGACGTCACCGTTTTGTATTTCCCTCTCTGTCTAATTGAGAGATTTAAACGTATCTTTCTTATTTTCAAAGATATTGAAAAACTATGTACACCAGGCTTTTTATGAGGTAAAGAAGATGAAATTTAGACAATAAAAAATCATTTGTCATCTACCTACCCTATTATTAGTTTCATGTCTGTCTCAAAATAAGTAAAAATTAAGTTTTTGCAAAGTATAGAGTTTATACTATACTATAGATGAACTTTTCTTAGATAAATAGAGCTGTGATTTGCATATCGTGCTACCATTCTAACAGAAATAAGTGGGTACATCTAGTAATAAGGTTACCTAAAATATACAGTTGAAATACGTTTATACACAAGCGACGTGGAGCGGCGACGCGACGATCAAAGCAACGTGAAATGAATCTCAATGTCTGCGGAACAAAGGTTTTTTTTCGTCTGTTGCTCCGTCTTTAGGCGTCTGATGTCTCTTCGTGCTCCTAATTTCGGCGATAAAACCTTTACTCCGTTGCTATTAAGATCCATTTTGCAGCATTGCCCCGCCACGTCGCTCGTGTATAAACAGCGAATATTTAAATAGATAAATAGTATCAAATGAGAACTCACTGTGCTCTGCCACGCCTGCCTCTTCGTCCAGCTATCACCGGCGTGGAGAAGTGCTCCGGGTGGGTAAGTGGTAGCTGGTCTAAGGTCTCGCTCTCGTTGAAGTGTCTCCCACTTTTTAGGCAGAGCGCCGACCGTCGTAAAGTTGTTATGTCACCATCGTCAAACACTGGCAGTAACAAAAAAGAGGTAATTTAAAACTATTAGTGTTATATGTGAGGACTTGTAATTAGCGAAACTTTAGGGCGTGGTTTTCGCCGGTTTACTCATAATGCACGGACCTAGGTTATCTAGGTTAAGTACACATCAGGGTAACATGCTACGGTAGGTGGTTTGTGGAGCAGCTAGCAGGCATAAAATAACTAAATAATTTGTGCAATATTTCAAACATTAAGTGGCTCAGGCCAGTGTACCTATCAGCTAGGTAGTGACAAAAAATTGTCTCTCAGTTCAATCCAAAAATCTAAAAAACCAATATGGTACTTTATTAATGGAACAACAAATAATGTGATGGGTCCTCAAAAAAATAAAATTGGTTTTCACAATGTATTGATTGGTGACTAATATCAAGAGCTAAAAAAATCATAAAAATTGTTTTAAATAATGTTGTATTTTAAACATGGATAAAGTTTTAAGATAGCAGACAAAAAAGCTCGTTTTCTAGGGCTTCTGGGAAATAAAGAAAATAGATAACCATTTTTTAATTCAAGATGGCACACATCAATATTTTGGAGAAAAAACTGCCGTTTAGAACTCAGAAATATTTTTTTTGCTACCCGGTTAATAATATTAGTAACCAAGTCACTATTTTTAGCAGCCCATTCATGTTTTCGACTGCCTTGTCTAATAATAATAAAACAATTTACTATCAGGCAACTAGGCCCATTGATAAAATACCTTACAGACTAACATACATATGAAATATAATTAAACAAAATGAAATTAAGTAACACTCTTTCCCGGGTGGGTGTTAGGTTTGCTACCTTTTGCTATTATTTTTAGCAGCCTCTTTATTTTTAAGAAGCCGCATTTTTGTCGCCGAGTTAATATAATAGTCGCAAGTTTATTTTTATTGCTGACAGACGCTGAATCATTTATGTCCTCTAAAATCATCTTAAAAACACCATGAAATGTAATAAAATATTAATACTAGCTTTCCGCCCCAGACTTCATTTGTGCGGAAAAGTTGCCTATGCCACTTTCAAGCCCTCTAACATCTCTGTGCAAAAATCACATTGACATGAAGAAAGTCTAAGCAAACAACCACACATAATACTTAATTTTTTTATATTCTACCTATCTATGGAGAGGACGCCCACCAGGCACAACCCGCCTGTGCCTGGTGGGCGTCCACTTATTTGGAACCATTTCACCCAATTCCCCATAAACATTTTTTAATATAACCAAGGATTAAGCATTGAGTACTTCTTCTAAAAACATACATACCAACAGTATACTGGCTACAGTCCTGTATCTTAGTGATGACAGCCTCCATGGCTTCCTTCTTGGGGTCCTGTTTGACCTCCACAGTGCTCCCCACTCTGAGGGTTCCTTTGATGACATCATCGTTCACTGTTATACTCCCCCCACCTGTTTTCAAGGATACCTGTAACAAAAGAAATGAGTAAATTTAATACAAGTGAATAGGACTTCGATCCTTATTACAGAACACAACTCAAACTCTGATCTATACTTAAGTAGCAGTCGTCTTTTCTTTTTCATTGTGAACGAAAGAGACAATCAATACTTAAGTATAGATCAAGACTTGATTCTCCTACTGTCATACGGGCCTAAATCTTGATTAAGGGAAAGTAAAGCAGTTGTAAAACTATCTTTGTATTAAATATCTTACTCTTTTGTCTCTATTACATCTTATGATTTATGTCATTAGAGTGAATAAAGTGTTTATTATTGATTACTGCTACGAAAATTTGTTTTAACTTTCATAACCATGTCAAATTCATTGTTCCATATTATTTTGTGCCTTCAATTTTTATTTTACTTTATTGCAAACTTCACAGTTTATACATGTTACATTACATGGCCCTTATACCCTTATAAATGTATACAGCCAATTAAGAAGTGAAAAAGAGAAAAGAGAAGTGTTTTCATAGAAAGATGAATTCAACTACTGCTATGAATGGGAGAGGAATGGTTGATAGGGGCTCCCATTTCCACATTTAGGCTCTAAGATAGCCCATTATTTGTTATAGAAGATGGATAAAGTTATCTCTAAAAATAGACTATTTTTTTTACAAAATGATGGTAATTTAATACCTTGATTGAGAAGTTTAAAAAAAATCTTAATATATATTCTTTTCCCTTATCTCATATATTAGAGTGAGAAAACTCTGAAGCTGTATTACCTTGCACTTAATGTTCCTGACAACTTTCTTGATCTTGGCTTCACAAAATGCGCCTTTGTACTTGGCACTCACGTCCGTCCCCACTGGCAAGAAGGGAGGATCATCACCTTGCTGAAAACATAAAAAAAATTCTTAATACAAAACATTATGAGAATTCTTCAATTCCAAAACTAATAAAAACATTAATGATATCCTTAGATTTTTTTATTAAAAGTAAGTATTCAAGTAGCTAATAGATAATAAAACCGCCCCTAACATGACCCAGCGACCAAAGTATGGTATAGACTAGGAAGTACTGTATAAATAGGGAGTAAATAAGTTTACTCACCATGTTGGCAGAAAATGATCCCTCCTTGAGATGAAATCTGGGGATAAAAATAATTTCTTTATTAGGTATTCTGCAAATTAGCACCAACGTCGTTTACTAACGTCGTTTATAAAATTTACTGTTGTTAAAACAATAAGTGTAAGTTACTTTCAGTAGATGTTTTGGTGCGTTGTATGAGGTGTCGCCTAGCACGCACATAGGCTATGTGAACGTGACAAGACATAAATATAATTATATTCGCATGAGCGCGATTCAATTGACCAAATATATCTTAAAAACAGTGTTTAACGTCAACAACATAGCTTCATTAGCCCCAAGCCACTTGGAAGTGGGATAAGAAAGTAGATTGCGCGGCAAACGCCAATAATGGTATTCTCACCTGCGTAACCTTACAACGAGCTGTAATGTTGAAAATAGCAATAGAAACACTCAGATAACACTGGAAACGAGTTCATTGTAAGAGTAAATTACTCAAATTATTAGAAGGAATCGAACAACACCATCTTCCAGTTTCACCACAATGACATTAATAAAAAATTTGTTGCCAGATCAAAAAAAATCGGATCCATCTACAGTGGCGACGCAAAGTGGCGACGTCATCCATCACAAAGGACAAAGGTCAGTGACATATTTGTAGTCAGTGAGGTCAGTTTTATTTTTTCTAAAGAAATACCTCCGTCTATTTTGCGCACAAATAACGCCCCCACAAACAGAGAAAAGTGCGAACTATCTTGTTTTCTTAGATTGATAAAGCATATTTCTTTCTAAAAAAGCTAAATAACTGTCACAAATGAACATTGAACACGTCAAAATTAGTTTTTGCTTTAGCGACGGACGATACGAAAATATGTTTTGAAAATGTATTTGTTGACAATTACTCTAGATTGGAGTGCCTAGAAATTTCCGGGTCATATATTGTGAAAATTTCAAGTGCTTAGGCAACCATAACATCCATGAAGATGAAGGCGATTCTAGCGACTGTAATCAGTCTCGCACTCACTACTGTGGTTATAGGCAATGCCTATTACCAAAAGAAACAGTTTTATCCTTCGATAGTCTACCTTACAAATTCGAATCCTAGCATGGCTGTAAGTACACACTATCTATTTTTCTATGTTATTGAATACCAACAAGCTGGACTTAAAATTTCGCTCGTTTTTGGTAAAACAGCTTTGTTTTTGATGCAAAAGGAATTTTATCTTCATAGGACTTACCTTGAAATATTATGTTACTTAGTGCACCTGTAATAACTTTCCATTTTCTTTGTATTTCTTTACTGAATTCATGAATCTTATTCTATCTATAAATATTGTGATTTTTACAGGTAATGTATTTGCAAGCATTCATTTTAGTTTTACTAGTAGGAAAGATTTTGAGGAAAATATTCTTTGGCCAACTACGACCAGCTGAGTTTGAGGTAAGAGTTATATGTAATTCATAGAAATAATAATATAACAAACATAACATTATGTTAGTACATCCCAAAAATTTATTTCCGGTGTTTTATTTTAATTTACTATTTGCTGTTATTCACTCATCAATTACAGCAAACAAAACTGATCAGAATCAAGTTTATTGTTCTCATACATATTTTGCTTTAATTATCCTTCACATTTAAATAGGCTAATAAACCAATAAACAAATAAAATAAATGGCCTTTGCCTGAGGGGCACACAGATAAATAAAAGAAGAAAATTAAAGAAGAAATTCATTTTTAAAACCATGTTTATTTGGATGTGATAAAAATGCTTATTAAAATATCTGAAATTAAGGCTCATTTGATTGATTGATTGAATAAACCATTTACCTCTGCCTTCCCTGATAGTGAATTTAGGCAATGATTGCATATTGTTTTCATACTAAACTTTTGTTTCAGCATCTAATAGAGAGGTCATGGTATGCTATAACAGAGACGTGTCTGGCATTCACTGTGTTTAGAGACGACTTCAATCCTAAATTCATAGCACTCTTCACTCTGCTGTTATTCTTGAAAGCATTCCACTGGCTTGCAGAAGATAGAGTTGATTATGTGAGTACTTATACAAAAATCTAACATTGTATTTTCTTAAAATAAACCTGCCTCCATTTTATACAATTTCATACACTACAAAACTCTTCATTAATGAATTACATAGTAAACGCTGTTCTTGCATGTAGTCGACAATGAGGTGTCTTCATATTAGGTAGCAACATTTTTGGGGATGATTCGACTTATGAAACTGAACAACAACTTATATGAAATTCTTAACAAAAATTTTAGGCTTCTCATACTAAAGCAATGAAAGTTACATGGAGGGGCAAAAACTTTCTTAATTTTCTCCCTATGTTCCCGAGTAATCTCTATCAGGAAATTTTTAGAATTTTATTAAAAGTTAAACATTGCCATTATCAATACCTTTGTATCTTTTACCATAAATAAACTTATTGTGTAATTTTTGTGGTATGTCTTTGTAAAAGTTGAGTTTAGGTTCTAATATTAAGCAATGATCAGTACACAAACAAAACATATTCAATAGTAATAAACAATTTCTTTTGTCTGTAAGTAATCTATGAAAGGGGAGGACTGAAAAAAGTATATCTTTTTTGAGAAGCCTAGAAATCAAAGATGTTGAACATATGATTCAGCGTCTTTGTTCCTCTCTTGTAATATTATATGTATAATTTATATTATATGTATATATATTAGGGTGTCCCTTATATGGACGAAAAAAATTTTTTTCTCATTATTGAAACGCATATCCTCTTATTGTGTTTATTAGTCTATTAGTTGCCGGAATACAAAATTTCGACTTCCTAAGTTTATTTAAACCCGTGCCGACGGGAGCTCAAAGTTTTATAAAATCTTAGCATATAAAACAAAAAGTCGGGTTTGTTCGAAAATTTATAACTCGAGAACGGCTGGACCGATTTTGATAAAATTTTATATGGAAGTAGCTGACACACTGGAATAACACATAGGCTACATAATTTTCTCACAGTCCTACGGGAACGAAGTCCCGGGCGGAAAACTAGTAGCTGCATAAAGTATCTCTTAATTTGTAGCCATTAATCATCACTTAAATTCATTTCGTTACAGAAATGTTGATGAAAACACAACTTATATAGTGCCGTTATTGTATTTTCAAAAAATATACATTGTTTTATATATAGAAATATATGAAACGTATATTAATTTGGATATTTTTTCTTCAGTTTTGACAAAGATTCACGTTCTTGAAGGAAAATGCTATCAAGTTTCATTCGATAAAAAAACATCTTTGTTCTTGACAGAAACGAAATATCTCAGAGATTTACTAAAATAAGGTAACAAAGTAGTTTTAGTAGTATAAATAAAACGAATAAGTCCTAAATTAAATCATGGGTTAAACACTACTACCTACCGTATAAAGAGCCACACATCTCTTCCTTCGATGGAACATATCTCTTTCTAGAATCACCGAAACTTTCTCTTTGTAAGTTTTCTACAATATTGAGTGTGGTCTGCTCATCAATTTTGTCATCAAAAATTTATAGGATGGCTATTTCCTCTGACAAGAACAACAAGTCTTGACTGAACTTGTTTAAAGCCACTTCGGAAAACAATTTGTCAACTCCTTCATAATCTTTTAAGGTGTTTCAAAAATACAAATCTTGATTTCGCGCTTTTAGAGCCAAACTGCATCCAAACCAGGGTTTAACATAAACTGCCACAACAAATAGACAAACATGTTGTAAAGGTTGTTTATCTTTAGCGCTCATTTTAAACTGTGACTGCAACAAATATATTTTTAAATAATTAATTGCTCGTGCTATCCATTGTGTCAGGAGGCCTGATTTTTATTTTGTGTTCATTGTCTTCACCCAGAAAAAAAACAGACAGCTCGAAGAGTTCTCGATAATCATATCGTACAATCGATTTTGCCAGCTCGTTGTTAAAAAACGTCACCAATTCGTTAATAGTTGCCTCACAAACATGTTACTTATTGGACAAACTCAGTGCATGGTTCGATGGCGCTAGGATTAATATTTTTCCAGTTGTCGCTACATTTTTTGAACAGCAGAATATTAGAACTGCTAGTGACTTGTGGGATCTTTGATTCAAATACACTTTTGAGCACCAGTTCGTAAACATGATGGTGACAGGCAAAGAGTAACAATTCTCTTTTTAGTTTTTGCTCTAAAAGCACGTAATCTCTGGTATGTATTCCCGCCTTTTCCCGAAATGAAATGCACTCCCGAATGACAAGGTTGGCACTTACACTAACAGTCAACTTAACTTTGCGTATGTTGAAAAACAGAACGTCAAGAACTTGCTGATTAGACGGAAATTTGGCACCCGTTATTTGGTGATTTAATTCACCAATTAAGAAAATACTTTTCTTATTGCTTCTTAGTTTTACTAACATCTTCAAAAAATAAAACAGTGCGCGCTAATTACCCGATGAGCCGAGACTAAGTGACAATAACAGCGGGCGTGCGCCGCTCCTTGGATGCTACTTGTATGAATATGTTCCCGCGCATGTCGGCACGGGTTGCACTATTCCGAATAATACAAAAAAATGTTTTGGGGTGTTTTAGGTACAAATGAATAAAATAATAGCCTATGCGTTGTAAAATTAAAACTTTGAAAAATAAGGGACACCCTAATATATATATACTATATGTATGTATTTATTTAAATATTTTTGTATACTACACAGTACACATATCAAATATTTATTTATCTATTTCCATGATAATATTCAATTCATATTCTGTCTCTCTATCATTTTTCTATTGTACGCCTACGTACCATGAATCCTCTTGCTCTCTCGTAGGTTGTCTAGAAGAGATCCCCTTGTGGGATAAGTCCGCCTTTGTACCTTATATTTATGTAATATTTATCTCTTTCAATTCCAATGTATTTATTTTGTTTGATGTGCAATAAAAGATTTTACATTACAATACAATACAATGATTTAAATAATTTCAGTTAGTCCAATCTTGGTGTCTTGCCTTCAGTTGGTACCAAACAATCAAGCAATAGAATTGCTCCATTTTTTTCTATTTTTGCAATCGCATACTTACTTTACAATTGTGGATTACTGACTGTGATCATAGTTGTGGATTTTACCATTTGAATATTTGCTAAGCAGTCCCTTTTTACTTCCTATATTGTTTTCCAGCTAATAAAAATAATTTTCCACGTTAAAAACGTATGAGTCACCGACTTCAATCCCAACAACAGTTCGCACAAAGTAGATATCTAGTTTTTTGCGGACTACAATGCCTAAAATTCATGAGGATCCCATAAAAGCAAAATGTTTTTTTGCAGATGGAAAGAAGTCCTGTGATCGGATGGGTGTTCCATATAAGGATCCTATCCTTGCTGATGCTCCTGGCACAAGCAGATTTGTACTTCATCCACCATGCTTACCAGATCACGGCATCCAAGGGCCCGTCGGTGCAGCTAGTGTTTGGATTTGAGTACAGCATCCTTATCATAATGATTGTCAATATTTTGATCAAGGTAAGACTTCATTTTTTTTTCATAAAAGCTAACCTGCACAATTTTTTTTGCAGTTAAGGTTAAAACTCCTTTGATATTTGTGTCTGTTTTTATGAGGTTTATCGATAAAAAGATCATTGTTTTTGTGAGAATTTGTTTGCAAAACAGATTTAAATAAAGGTAAAAAATGGAAAGAATAAGTTAACAATATTTTCCCATATAAATTTATTTATGCATAATTCAGGGGTCTGTTACCCAGATGACGATTTGTTTTTGACTGTCGGACCATGTAAAAGACAATTATTTTGTGGGGGTCAGTTAGTTCAATGTTAAGGTCAGACAGCCAAAGGAATATACATACATGGATTTCATGAAACAGAATATGTTAAAGTTAAGCCGTGTGGTGATCGGTTGAGAATAACACCACCCTATCTCTTTCCGTGGGTGTCGTAAGAAGCGACTAAGGAAACACAAATGAGACCTGCCTCCTAGTAATCCATCCCAGGCAACGACACTTCATTTTTTTTGAATCTGAGGTGTCATCCTATGGTCTCATGCGGTGTGGTAAGCTCTGTAAAGGGCCGTCGCGACCACCCTCCTAACGAAGTCCGACGCCAAAACAGCTTGCTGTGTTCCGTCGGTGCGTGGGAGTACCAGTGCCTTTATAGACATTTTCTGGGTTAACTCGCTCCATCGTCGACCTCATCTTTGACATATGGTCAAGATTGAGGTCAAGAATTAACCCATCTTATAATAAAAAAAGTATCAGCGTCTTTTAGGCGCCAAATGAAAAATATGATAAAACACCAGTGAGAAACATGGCTAATGTGCAAAATGTCCAAGGAGCAAGATGTCCAAGGAGCAAGATGTCTAAATCACAAAATGACAAAAATCCATAAAGTATTGCCTGTAGAACTCAAGTGAATCAAGAATTTCTGGAAAATTGCTTCAGATATGTAGGCAGGGGCATACAATTTCCAGTTTAAAGATTAGAGCAAGTGTAAACTTGCAGTTCTTTTAACGAGAAGAAGTTATTTTCACACAAAAGCAACAAAAAATGTAATTGTATTTGTTGTTTCATTTTTACAAATCCAAGCTTTTTGCTCACACTGTTATTTCACCCTGTACGTAACGTAGTTTACGTTTAAATACGTATGAAAAATTTTACAAATCCAAGCTTGTTGCTCACAGTGTTATTTTACCCTCTACGTAGTCTATGTTAAAACACGTATGAAAAATCGTGCAGTGTCTAGCACTTTTGATGTGTGTGTAACGATAATGGCGATATAAATTACAAATTTTATGTTAATTTTAGTTGTATTCTTTACGTGCGCTACGTGTTTAATGTTACATATTGATTGTTATCTAAAATACCTACTGTTTGATCATTTGTTTAGCTGCGAAGTCGCGGTTGGCTGGGTTATGAATATCGTATGAATGCCTTGAGATGGTGGGTCACGGTCGTCGGTCGTACCTACGCAAAGGTGGAAAGAGGGCAAATTATAATATTTATAAAATTATTAGGGATAGCCCGGGACTTAATTCCCGTGGGAATGTCGTAAAATCCTTCCTTATTCCTTAACTTCGATATAAAAGGAAACATTGTACCAAATTTCAGCTTTCTAGGTCCAAGAGTTTGGCTGGGTGTTGATGCATCAGTGAGGACTTTGCATTTTTATATATCAAGATATAAAGTACAGCAAACTTTTTATCTTTATGATTGCAATTATTAATAAAAAAAATAAACAAAGTAAGATTAATCGAAATATTTTTAATTCGTTTAACTTTGAAATGTCCTGACTTTTTTTTGATAAAAATTGACCTGTCTGTTTACTTATTTGATTTTTCTTTGTATGTGTACCTCTTGAAATTTTTTTGAAAGATGTGTTGTTTCAAACAAATGTATGACGCTGAGAATGAGCTGGTTTTATGGTTTTTATTTTAACCACCACCAGCCTTAGTCGTTTGGTATAAGCCCATTCGAATATAAGTGTTGTGAACGTATGTCATAGACAAAAAATACTAGAACTACTTAATTATTTTTAAGTTTGAATGATTGTACTTGTATTGTTGATGAAACAAATCAAATAAAAATAACCCTTAATTAGGCTGCTGAAAATCAAGAAGTGACTGAAAAGTCCGTCCAAAGAGTCTTTTTTTTAACCGCAATCAGTGTGATCACTATAAGCAGCTGTTATGAGTGAAGCTGGCGTGTGAGATGGCACCTTACAACGAAGGGCTTTTCTCTCTTTAATCATATTTCATGCAAGTCCATGATACTATGTCTTTTTAGCCTTTTCGGGTAACGAGGCCCTCGGGCGAGTGCTATGGCCAAGTTATTAACATGGTTAGCTAGGCGGTCTCTATAGCGCCTAGACGTTTTGTTAATTTTTTCTTGTATGGTGTTCAATTGCAGATATTCGTGCATTTCTGAGGTTCTCGTAAACCAAGGTGCATTCAGAATTTCTCGCACGGAATTTTGGTGTCGTTGTAGAATTTCTACGTTGGAGGTGCTAGCCGTACTCTAGAGCTCAATCCCATACTTCCAGACTGGTTTGAAGATGGCTTTATATAAAAGTACTTTATTGGAAAGGGATAAGTTCGACTGTCTTCCGAGCAGCCAATGGAGCGATCTAAAGTGGGCACTCAGCTCATCCCTTTTCTTCTGAATGTGTGTTCGCCAGGTTTGTCTATGGTCTAGACGCAGGCTCAGATATTTCGCCACTTCGCTATGAGGTAGTGTCTCTTCTCCCAGTTTAACGGGCAGGCAGTTTTCTTTTCTCAGAGTAAATGTAACATGTGTGGATTTCGTGGCACTAGCTCTGATCCTCCACTTCAGGAGCCAGTGGTTATTTCATTTAGTTGGTGTTGAAGTATATTAGATGCCTTAGTTGGATCCACGTCACTAATGAGAATGGCAGTATCGTCGGCGAATGTTGCGGTGACTCAGTTAGGTCAGCAGTAAATATTGTGTACAGCACTGGTCCCAGTACTGATCCTTGTGGTACGCCTGCATTTATGTCGTGGAACTCGGAGTAACTCTCATTGACCTGAACTCTAAATATTCTATTCTCCAGGTAAGACCTTATTACTGTAAAGTTATTGTGTGGAAGGTTTTGCTTATTCTTTACGCCACACTCTATCAAAAGTCTGTTGGATGTCGAGAAAGGCAGCCGAGCAGTATTCAAAGAATACTTAAAAGAAGCTTTACCGAAATTTAAATTACATCCCTGATCAAAAAAACCATTTAGCTGGCAGGAGGAGCCACTTGACTCCAACAATAATTTAACCTGTAGTCTGCTTAAGCGCAGATCCGCGTCGCATCATACTGGTATTCGCCTCTTTCCTTGCTAACCGCCGTAGACAAAGGGTTAAAGGTTAATATTTTGCAAAAAAGATCCGGGATTCGAAAAATTGTTTTTAAAATAGATCTACCCAACGACTAAATCCAACAAGGGTTGCCTGAAAGAGATTGCGCTTAGCGATAAGGCTGCCTTTGCGCACTTTTGTATTTAAGCTATGTAAAACTTTTTTTGTGGCTTTGTGCAATAAAGAGTATCTATCAATGAGAATCTATCTATATCCCACACAACAGAGAATTTTATTATTCCTACTTTGTTGTAGCGGTTAATATGTGTTTTCTTGCCAATTTAGTGTTCTAGCCTTGGCCAGACAGACATACGGGCGGAAGACATGGCTTGTTGTCAATAATCCTCTTATTGTTGAATATTCTTTGGTTCTATTAAAGAAGACCTGTAATTGGCGCTATTTCTGTTGTTTAAACTTTGTATCCAAGGCTGTTGGTTTTCCAAATATTAAATAAATAAATAAATTTAAATTGCAGTACGTCCTCCACGCTGTAGACTCCCGCTGGGAAGCCCCGTGGGAGAGCAAGGCGGCAGTGCTGCTCTACACAGAGCTGGCCATCAACTTCCTTAAGGTCCTGCTGTACTTCGGCTTCGTGGGCGTCATGGTGCGGATCTACACGCTGCCTCTCTTCGCATTCAGGCCTATGTATGAGACCCTCAGGTTAGTGCAGTAATCGTCTTCTTTTAAGGCATTCTATTGCGATCGGGTGTCCCCCTTCATATGTGTACACAGAATCATAGAGATACAATGCTTGCCTGCTTTACTTTGTTGATTAGACCACTGCAAATCTATGTTTGCTTTACTAAATTTTTTCACATAAAGCAGAGTAACTTTCTACGTAGTTATTGTTATTCATTTTTTTTTAATATGGCTTATTAATCAAATAATAAGAGTTCTACTCATATAAATAATGATTTGTCAGCAAAAGGGTAGTTCTCTTAAAACTCAAGTGTCTAGATTATAGCTTGAAGCGCTCGTAGCCCAGTGGCGCTCGCCTATCTGAACCGATCACTGAAGTTAAGCAACGTATACAGGGGCAGGAAACCCGATGGGTGACCGAAGTGCCGATTCATCACGAGCGTATCCGTGCTTCAGAGGGCACGTTAAGCTGTCGATCCCAGCTATTGTCGATTGACTATAGTCGTTAAAACCGAGTCGGACGCCATTTGGCGGTATTAAAACTCTGACACCAGAGTTAGTCAAGTTCGCCACACACTTGACTATACCTAAACGATAAGAAGAAGAGCTTGCGGGTGTTATCACAATTAATTTTTTTGGGCTTGCCAATTCTGTTGCAAAGTTATCTCTAGCGGCAATAATGAATTTTCGTATGCAGGAGTTTCAAAAAAGCGTACAACGATGTGGTCCTGTCCCGGCGTGCGATTCGCAACATGAATACACTTTACCCGGACGCGACGCCGGCCGAACTGGCGGCTGCAGACAACGAGTGCATTATTTGCAGGGAGGAGATGCATACTGGTGAGTTCCTTTACAGCAGACAGAGTTTTTCAATCTGTACGGTCCAACCGCAATTTTAATTTTAATAAAATAAGTAATCATTTAATTTAGTTCACATCAAAGAGTCATCGCGTGCACTCATGTATCATTATATATTTTCGTAATAGTCGAAATAAATACACTATCAAGATTCACCGTGTTTTATTGTGACACTCGTACATATGGTCCTTCGAGCCGGATCCATATGTACGAGCCCTTGTACGAGCCTATACATTTATTTATCTTATTTTATTAAAATTATAATTGCCGACGGCAGCGAATGTGCAGTTGCACTGTAGACGATATTTTTAAATTCGCGACCCCTTTGGAAATTGAAAAGTTCTGGCATCCGTAACACCCTCTTGGGCTAAATCTACGACCTACGTCGGTGATTTTAAAACGCAATAAAAGAGTTTGTCGCGGGGTAGACGCGGAAGACGGGAGTCATCATTATACAGGCACAGCCTTTTTATTGAAATTGTCTTGTTGTAGTGTAAGACTTACAAATAATAGTTTTTTTCTGCGACCCCCTGAGTAAGCCCCCCGGGAAGTCGCGACCCACAGTTTGAAAAACACTGCTTTACAGGGATAGTAAAAATGAGAATGTACAGCGGCCAGCTAAGACACCACCTAGTACACTCTGTGCTTTTGCGATTAGAGTTGTTTTGCAATAATAGTGCAGAAATTTTCTTGTACTAGCCGCAAAACCAGCCATCCCTTACCCCCGCTATCTGAAAAGTGCGACAAAATCCTTACTTTGTCCTTACTTAATAATGTAAATGTGGAAATGTATTAGTTACGAACTGTTTTTTAGCTCAAAGTTATTTTTTAGATTGTCTTTGTTAGTACTTCTTTTCTACGGGATAGTTCAAGAGGTGGCGTGTGTACCTACTAGATTCCACGTGAATGAACTCGCGGGCGGAAAATCGTATAAAATACGATTACTTGTTATCATGATTTTTAAATATGTATGACGCTTGTATAAGTTGCATGCCTTTACAGTGTTTATGTGCGATTATGCGCTCGAATTGTTAATTTAAGATTCATGTACACACGGCAGCACAAAAGGCTATAAATGTTGATGACCTTTACGTCGTTTTTATTTCGATCGTAATAGCGTCGGCTTTCGTAGTGCAAATAGGTAACCCGACGTGCTGTTGTCTGTACTTGCACCAGATAAAGCAATTTAAAAAGTGCAGCCCTAGGAATTCCTTGCCTGTTCTTCTCGGGGGAAGACTGCACTTTTGAGAATAGGCGTAGCGTAGAGTTAAAAGAAGTAAAAATTCACTACTTTTATTTATTTTATGTAACATCCATAGGGCAATGTTTACCAAAAATCGGTTAGCAACTAACCTGTGATTTGACAATGGCATTTTCATATAATTGTTTGAAGTTTTATTTAAATAGGTAATTTTTGGTGAACATGTCCTTAAATCTAAATCTTGACTTTGACAATAAACGATAGTGATTTTTTTCTACTTTGATTTATTTTAAGTAACATTCTGAGGCCCATATTACAGAAGGAGACTCAAGTCTTGATCTATACTTAAGTTTTGATTGTATCTTTCTCTCACTATCAAAATGATAAAGACAACTGCTACTTAAGTATAGATCAGAGTCTGAGTCGAGTTCTGTTATACGGAACTGAATGTACTATGAATGAAATAAAGTTATTTTTGACTTTGTCTGGTTTTTACTGTACTATCACGTTCAGCTAGTACTAGAAAGAGGGTGGGACCTGGTGACTCCGTAACACAGGTTCTCTTAGTACGGACACTAGCACCCTTATACATCATTCGACTCGAATCCGATATTCGACAAGAATATGCACGTCACTGTCGTCTAGATACTGTTGGGTTTATGCAGGCATTGCAGGAACAGGGTAAATGAGGAGAACTAGATTTTCTGAGGCACATTTCTATTGCGTTACAATTAAATACAAAATTACATTTAAAGTGAGTGACCTGCGTGGCGGGCGAGAGACGACTGACGTCACCTCGCCCAACGCTACTGGAAGTGGCAAATATGCTGAATTTATAAAACGAATCATGTGTCCCTACAATACCGCAAAAGAGGGATGCATTGAGTGTTTCCGTGCGTCGGTTTTTAATCGAAAGGGCGTTTTTCCACTTGACGGCACGGCAATGGCACGGCACCGGTAACGTCCCGGCTACCGGGGAAGCAAAAATGTATGAAAATATATTTTCACTGACCGGCGCCGGCGCCGAAACGGCGATGATTCTCACCGGTGGCGTCATGACACCAAGCTTCCCTTTCGCCTCCAGCCGGCAAATCGTCAAGTGGAAAAACGCCCAATGTTGTAGAATACGGGTGCTGCTCTCACAAAAGCTAATTAAATAATTTTGTCATCTGTACCATCACTAATTGTACAGAGAAATAAATAAACTATTTATTATTTAGGCGCGAAGAAGCTGCCATGCAACCACATATTCCACGCGGCGTGCCTCCGCCTGTGGTTCCAACGGCAGCAGACGTGCCCCACGTGCCGGCTGAACGTGCTGCGCGCCCCCGCCCCCGAGCCGGCGCGCCCCCCCGCGCACCCCGCGCCGCACGCCGCGCACCCCGCGCCGCACCCCGCCCCGCAACCACCGCCGTTCCCTAACATGCCGCCGCCACGTGAGTTGAAAAGCCAACTTAGCTTAGTTTCGTTATATTTTCTAGCACTATGATTTTTTTCAGATTTTTATAAGCAACTGTTTACTTGAGTCTAACAAAAATTGACACTTTAAAGCTTAATATTTCGCAAACGGATCCTTGAATTAAAAATTTTTTTGTCCAAACTCCTACGATTAAAAAAAAAACTATTTAATGACACCCCACACGATGAAATTTGAGAGTTGAAAAAAACAATCCCCCCTACGTGAATGGGAGCTACCCGAAAAACATTTTTATTTCGAAATTAATATGGGCGAAAATCTAAAACAATATATCGTTTGACGATAGCGATGATGGCATGGGGCCCGCCGCCGCCGCCCCCGCCGCGGCCCGCCGGCCTGGCCAACCTCACCACGGCCGAGCTACAGCGGATGGAAGGCAACGAGAGAAGGAACATCGAAGCAAGACTGCAGGTAACATGCCGGTTACAATACTGCAGGCCAATTTTGTTTCGAAACTGCTCCAGCACTGCAACGCGACGTTTTACAAATTGAGCAACTTATTGTTTTTTATATCGCTCGGAATAACCAGGTTGTTTATCAGCAGTGATAGCCCAGTTGGTAATGAGCCAGACTTGTAACCGGAAGGTTTGCGAGTTCAAATTCTACTGCGGGCCTGTGCCTCTAAATTCGTCTTTTCGGATTTATGTACGGATTTTTAATTAGTTATCACTTGCACAACGATGAAGGAAAACGTGATGAAACCCGAACGTCTAAGAAAAATTTTTCGGGTCGTGCGCGGTCCGCCTATCCGCATTTTTTCGCCAGCATAGTGGACTATGGATTTACTTCGTATTTCGAAGGGAGGCCCGTGCTCCTCGGTGGGGTCGTATTTGGGCTGTAAAGATATGCAATATCTTTACAGCCCAAATACGTAAAGATATGAATTGGCCTCCTTGGCCAGGCAATGCACTACCAACTCAGTCGGTGACCATAACAATAATAACTTGAGTGTTGCGATAGCGTCGATAATGACGGTACACACGAAAGAAGAGTGTCTTTACCCTACATCTCGTATTAAGTGTTCTACACACTTGTTTCTAGCGTTATAGCGAAACTTCGCCTTCTTTTTTGGGAGTGTTCAAGTATTACCTAACGATTTTGGGTAGAGGGGGATCTTGTAAAACGTTACGATGCGTTACAAGGGCGGGAGGGAGGCGGGTTACGTAACATTGTTTTTTTTTAACATTATTTAAAAACAAGATATTTCAAATGTTAATAAATAATATTAACGCGATTAAAACAATAACAAATGTATTTTAGCGACTTTCCTGTACTTTACGCTACATTGTTGAAGGGGGAAGGGGTACAGAAAATGGTTACGGCGCGTTATATGAGGGAAGAGGGGTCAAAAATCTCCAAAAATTGCGTTACGTCATACTTAAACTCCCTCTGGCCCAGAGCATAGGTTTCTGCTGACTTCTGTAACTTTTATGAACACTTTTGCAATTGACCGATAATTTTTAAAAATGTATTGATAACAGTTGCTGCGTGAGATCCAGACGATGTTGGATGCGTCAGTGCTGCTGATGCAACAATACTCAGCCGTGGTGGCCAACCTGCCGCAGAACTGTGCCAATGTAGCTACGCAGACCGAAATATTGTAAGTATACTTATAAATCGTCTTTAAAAATCCGTTCCCGCCTTAACCGAAGTCAGCGTGGCAAATTGATTGCCTTATGATGGTAATTTAAAAGAACCTGGAATTTTTTTTGTCATTTTGCGCCTTAGACATTTTGCGCGATGGGTATTTTGATAATTGTTGCGCGTTTAATTCTGCACCTAAACGGAAAATAGCCTATATTATAAAATACATAGACCCCGTATTACAGGAGACTCAAGTCTCTAACCTTACCCTAAGAATGTATGTCAAACGTGGCGTCAAGGGGTTTAAGAACCACATGATGCTTTGCCCAACCCGACAGGGATATAAAGTGTGAGTGTATGTTACAGTTAAAACCCGTTTTTAGTTAAAACTAGTTTTAACTAACTGACTTTGTGAAAACTAGAATTAACTGATGTTCAAACCTAACCTACACTACCTAACCTATCCATATTTCCAATCCCCAACAAGTTTCTCTAGTATTAGTTAAAAAAAAAAAAACGCTGCACACTCAAAGGCCCACATTAAGGTTTTCCCTTGGAAAACACATAAAGACAAACACAAACACCCATGACCCGAGAACAAACATTTGCTTAAACATCAGTTTTAACTAAGACTCACGGTTAGAACTAAAATTAGTAGTAAATTCTAGTTATAACTAGGAAATTCTAGTTTTCACAAAGGCAGTTAGTTAAAACTAGTTCTAGTTTTAACTTACAACGTTTTGAACTGTGACATATATTATTTTGTACTTACAGTCGGACAGAGATGACTCCGGAGCCATCACCTGCGAAGGTGAAGAGTGGGCCGGACGTGGTTCCAACCACATCAAGCCACAAGCCAAGCCCGCCCGCACCGCTCCCTTCCACCAGCCAACACAACGACATACCCGACTCCACTTCTAACGCTTCTTCTTTAGATACTAATAGGTATGCTAATTTCACGGTCACTTGTTTTTATTTTTTACTAGCTTTCTGCCTGGGACTTCGTTCTTGTGGGAATTTTGGAAAATTATGTAGCCTACGTGTTAATCCAGGGTGTCAGCTACCTCCATATAAAATTTTATAAAAATTTGTCCAGCCATTTGAGCGTGAAAGAGGAACAGACATCTATACTTACAAATTTTCGAGTTTATAATATTAGTAAGGATTTTATTTGGAAGATTTACAGCCAATAATAATTTGGCTTTATTAAACTCATAAACTTCCATGCTGGACTGGGAGTGAAAGAAAAACTTAGAATGAGTTACCTACCCCAAGTATACAGTAAGTCTGTTAGAAGAATGCGAGGGTTTATTTTTATTTTATTTTATTCAAAAAGGTACAGTAACAGATGACAGATCAGAATCTTAATATCTGATTATACTTAAGTAGCAATATAAATCTGAAATCCGATTATAACTATACACAGCGCTGGTAGTAAACTATATTGTGTGACTAATCCCTAAAAATAGACCAATTATATACATCTATTTTTTTATAGTTAAGAAAATAGATTTATTGTAACGAATCAGAAAATATATGTGTTACTGCATTTCTAAATAGTAGAGTCAGTAAGCGGGAAAAAATGAGTTCACTTTCGGAAATTGGATTAAAGCAAACCACTTGGTATGATTGTTCCTTAGGTTAAAATAAGCCGATAAAGATCGGTAGCCCTCAAAAATATCCCCTCTGAACCGGGAGGGGGAGGGTCAAAGAGGTGCTCCGCCCGGCGTTACTTCAAAAAATATTACCACTCATTTGTAGCTACCAGGTTGAGTTTGGTATGGTTTTCGTATAAATCAATAACGAGGAATTCATTTCTGGCATTTATTTTACACATATGTTCAATGGTTTTTTAAATAATCCCAAAAATATAAAATTGTAATCCCAAAAATAAACCTTTCGCAGCCTATATTTTTTTTATTTAAGAGACATATAAGTGTTAAAAAAATATCCAAATGTAGCCTGTTTAATGTAAATTTATAATAACTATTAATTATTAAAAAAACAAAATACCCGACTGCACACTAAAAAATATTATTATGTCTTTATCCCGTGGGACTTTTAGGATAAAATGTATCCTATGACACTCCCGTAATCAAGACAAATCTAACGATACCTCATACATCAAAATCCATCAAGCCGTTTAGGCTACAGGAGGTCACAAAGGAAAAGACATACATACATACTTACATACACTCGAAAAACATTACCCTCCTTCTTTGGCAGTCGGGTAAAAATATAACTTAAGTAGGGGTTTTCATATAGAACTATGACACAAAAAAATTAGGATCCGACGCGGCGGACGGATTATTTGAGAGTAATAACCTTTTTTTATTTGAATCATATAATAATTTTATAATCTGGTCCTTTTTATGATATCGAAGCGTTTACTTGCTTTATTATCTATTTATTAATTTTATTTTTTTGGGTTTTTCCAATGTCAAAGACCAGTAGTGGAGTGCCGTAAGACCAAAAAATGTCAAAGCCTCGGAACCCGGTTTTACTGAAAGGGTTTTCGTAAAACATTTTTTATTACATTGTTTGAGGTATAAATAAAAAAGTGTAACCCTCAAATTTTGCCGATCTGATTTTTATCTGGTATGGAGGAATTCCCAATCCAAAAGAAGATTTTTTTCGGTAGGTAAAAAAACAGATTTTCAAAGATTTCCATACAAAATCAAAACTATTGATGCTGTAAGTTTGAAATTTTGCATAAATGATGTTCAGATATTGTGAAAACTTACCTAAATGAGGTTATACGGAGTTCCCATGGGAACGAATTGTAGAGCGTCCGCTAATTGATATGTACGTTTGGTGTTTCAGTCGCAGTCTTCTATCTTTCAAACTATTGTAGACAGTATGTCCAAATTTTCAGGAAATACGTATTTTGATAGTAACTGTCGTAAAATATAATAAATAACATTAAAAACTGAAATCACAATGGAGTTCCCATACAACAAACGTCCAAAATTTCGCATTTCCTTTACAACTTTTGTTACTGCTCTATTTTAAAAACGATGTAATGCATACACCTTAAACTTCGTTCACATTTAAAACATACTTTACATTAGTTAAAAAATATATGAATAAAAGTCAAGAGTGAATCGGACTCAAGCTAAATATATTTAAACAAACTCTCACTCGAACTGTATTTGTGACATTTACCTGGTTATTTTTGATGGAATTACTGTTATTATTTATATTATGACTCGGAAACTTTAGTATTCGTGCCTTTGATGTATGTGTCTTCGTTTTATTAAACATTTTTGCCTCACATCATACTATAAACGCCAATTCCATAGTAAATAACCAAAAACCGCGAAAAAAACTGTTTTTATTTACATTGACTTTAAAATTTTATTGCTTGAGTTTGGCTCATAGCTGGCCAGTTTTAATATATTTTTTAATTAATGTAAGGTATGTTTTCAATGTGTACTAATTTTGAAGGATATACATTGTATGGTTTTTGAAATAGATCAGTAACAATTATTTTTTCAAAAATACGATATTTTGGACGTTTGTCGTATGGGAACCCCACTTTAGTTTAGGTTTTTAATTTTATTTATCATATTTTACGATAGTTACTATAAAAATACGTATTTCCTGAAAATTTGGACACGCTGTCTATAATAGTTTGAAAGATAGAGGGCTGCGACTGAAACACCAAATGTACATATCAATTAAATGGACGCCCTATAATTCTTTCCCGTGGGAACTCTGTGTCACCTCATTTAGGTAAGTTTCCAAAATATCTGAAGATCATCTATGCAAAATTTTAAACTAACAGCTTCAATAGTTTTGATTTTGCGTGGAAATCTTTGAAAATCGTATTTTTTACCCACTGAAAAAATTTTTTAAAAACACAAAATATAAAAATTAAAAAATATATTAAAAAGCAAATAAACGCTTCGGTATCATAAAAAGGACCTGATCATAAAATTACTATATGATTCAAATAAAAAAAGTTTCCTTCTTTCAAATAATCCGTCCGCCGCGTCGGATTCTACATTTTTTCGTGTCATACTTCTATATGAAAACTCCTACTTAAGTTATATTTTTATAAATTTTTATTAAACAGGCTACATTTTGATATTTTTTTAACACTTATATTTCTCTTAAATAAAAAAATATAGGCTGCGAAAGGTTTTTTTTTGTGATTAGAATTTTATATTTTTGCGATTATTTAAAAAACCATTAAACATATGTGTAAAATAAATACCAGAAATGAATTTCTCGTTATTGATTTATACGAAAACCATACCAAACTCAACCTGGTAGCTACAAATGAGTGGTAATATTTTTTGAAGTAACGCCGGGCGGAGCACCTCTTTGACCCTCCCCCTCCCGGTTCAGAGGGGATATTTTCGAGGGCTACCGATCTTTATCGGCTTATTTTAACCTAAGGAACAATCATACCAAGTGGCTTGCTTTAATCCAGTAGAAAAATGTGAATCTGCTTAATGACTCTACTATAAAATAATTATAAGTATGACTAAATAGATCGAGATGCAAGTAATTTTCATTAAATAATTTACACATGCGGAATATTGGATTGTTCTTGGAAACATTGTTGATAGCACATGGAATGGAAAATAGTTGAGGAACACGCACAGATCGGGTGGACACTTTAAAGTATAATGGACGAAAGCTAACCATCTCTTACCGTTATACAACTAGTTCCATCTGATGGGTTATCATGAGAACGGGTAGTCCAAAAAATATGAATCTGGTCTTATTTTATGCGGGATTAAATGCCTTCCAACTTTTATGAAGGACAGTTTTCGATATTGTAAGTCCTTTACGAGGTATAACCTAAAAAATACCCCTTTTGGTAAATACCCCGGTTGCTAAGACACCTCCGCCGGGGGGGGGGGAAAACCTAGGATAATCATATTTGGAAACAAATGAAGTTATTAAAACAATTAAATTTCAATTCCAAGCCTACTGGCCTATACTACAAGTTATTTTAATTTGTCAACAGAGATAAGACTGACACCGACGCCGAGGAGTTACGGAGACGCCGACTACAGAAATTCAAACCGGAGAATTGAGCTTGTTACACTTTATGTTCCACTTTCTTAACTATTTAATGTACAAAGTGTTTTGGTACGTGTAAGCATTGTGTATTCTAATCTAAAAGAAAATGTATTTATGTTCTTGTAAATATAAATGGATATACACATGAATACACTACAAGTACTTTACTTTTATCACATTTCGTTTCGGCTAGTCAAGTAAAACACAAGTTTCCTATGATACGTTATAATTAATTCTTTTTAAGTGTAATTCGTGTTAACAATTATAAAATGCGTTGATGTATTCGTACACTTTAGGGTTATAGTTTTCTAATACCGGCATGCCACTGAAATAACGACTGGAATCATACATTTTTAAGTTGTTCTTGCAGTACCACACATTTTTTGTCCCGTTACTCCCATCCACATTCAGAGTGTTTAGTTCCAAAACCCCTAAGTGATAGTTCTGGCCATCAGTCTGGATGCAATTTATATAAACTGGTTCGGGTAAATCTTTTACATCCTCCTGAAAAAGCATGTGAATAAGTATTATTTGTCTCATAATTACATTTGTCACATGAATACAAATTGTCATCAATGTGATTCTACATAATAAATACGAGAAACTTGTGACTTTTTGTTTTGGATTTTAAACATAGTAAAATCTAATCAGTATTGGCTATGATCTATTTTGTGAGTAGGATGGATGCTGGAATCAGGCTGGTAATTGGTTAATTTTTTTACTATTTTTTTAAATTCCCAGACTAGCTAGAATATTTTGTTACACTATAGGATCTCAAATAATGTTGACTTACTCCATGAATCTGCTTTGCATAGGCACTGGCCACAGTGAAGGCATGTGTTAGAGATCGGCCTAGGATCTGATTGGTGGTGACAGGAGTCTCATAGATATTCCCCACTTCAGTCCTGTTGAAATGTAGCCATGTTGTGTGGGGGTGTTTCATGGAAACTGAGGCTTTGATTGCTGAAATATTTACCATGAAGATAGATTAAAAAATGGAAGAAAGTATTCACATTCTTGTGGAGCAGGGTAGAATCTCTTCTATGTTCAAGGCGGTCTGTGATCTGAACAGAGGAAAACTTATGGGTGACTAAAGTGGCAATTTAACACAAGCATTTCCATACTTCAGAGGGCATATTAAGCTATCGATTGACTCTGTTGTTAAACCTAATTCAAAAGCCATTCGGCTTTGAAAACTCTGACACCAGGATTGGTCAAGTTTGCCATCTAACTTGACTAAACATAAACAATAAGGAAGGAAGAAAGAGCAGATTCAATGTCAATTTTGTTGTTTGAATGAAAAAATAAAATGTTCTTTGAGTCTATTACTTATCAGGCCGTATATAATAATAAGTTTTCATTTTAACTTTTGGGGGGCTCTACAAGTTTATTTCCAACTTTAAGTACCCTTTAATGAAAGAAAACAAAGCTAGAAGAACATAACATATAACTTACGGTATTTACTGCTTTCATTGTAGAAATGTTCAGGAGGCAAAGTAACTGTGTGTTTTACTGGATAGAGATCTGGTATTTCAACAAATGGTACATCTTTTTCAAGATCATGTTTGACTGGTTGTCTGCTAGTCACGAGAATGTTGGACACTTCTTGGAATTGAATCAGTTCATCTTCCTTATCAAATACTGTTTGGCATTCCACATCATTCACCACGAACTTAGATTGGGTAGTCTCCACATCACTGCTTTTTTCAATGAGGTGTAGGAGCTTATTAGTTAATATTTGGCTGAAAAGAGAATTTTCTTTTAATGGTAAAAGTTAGTTTCTGCTGACATGTCAGTCAAACAATGAATTATGACCCTGCTAAAAAGTTGAAACTTTGGTGCCCTTTGGACATGCATCAGTGCCAGCCTCAGTAGGAGAGTTCCGGTTTCTGCATTTAGGTTGCGGTCGGGACACATTCCAGGAAATAAATTCTACCACATGATGGGTATCAAGTCTTCTCCATTATGTGAACAGTGCAATAAAATTGACGACCTCATACATATTTTGCTGGAGTGTGTCTGGAACTCAGACCTCAGACAAAGATTTATGGGAGCGGTTAATGCACATAACGGACAGCTCAACTGTTGGCTGTCCAACCCACTGTCGGAGGGAGCAGTTGCACTGTACAGATTCCTCGACAAATCATTTTATTAAAAAATTGAACAATCTTATGAGGCTGGCATAGTCACTAAGGGTGACTGAAGCCTCAACAAAAACTTGAAAAAAAAACATGCATCATTGTAGATATCAAAACTAGCTGAAGGGAAAGTAGCCTATGTCACTTTCTCACCCAGTTGCAGAAAAGTCCAATAAAGTTTATGCTTCTTTAAATATCTCTCTCTATTTTAGTCTAATTGATGTAAACAAGGATGACATTACATTTAAAGAGGCTTTAACTTTACTAAATGTTTATGTAATTGAGTGTATGACCCCTTAATGTGCAAAAAATCATGTTGCAATGTGAAGAAAGACAAACACATTTTCACATTTATAATATTGAGGAAAAAAGTTAGGTTCGGTTCTTTAGGGAAACTTTCAAAGATAATATAAACTTTTACTTATTAAGATACTAACTTTCGCCTTCTATCAGTTATTCCCAAAATTCTGGGAAAGTTGTAGGCAGGTCTTACAGGTTCTTTGATTTTGGGTAACTTTTTCTGCTCACAATCAAATACATTAGCTGACAGGATAGCCTTTTTTACACCCTCATGAACAGCTTTAGGCGCTGCTATTTCTGCTAACTCCTCAATTCTTTGTGGTAATCTGTCTTCTGCTACAATGGTCTTGGTGATCACTTGAGCCTGTGATAAACCTTCTAATAACACATTTGTGTATCTTAACATCAGACAAGGTCTTTCTTTGTAATCTGGGTGGTTTTGGTCAAGTGGGAGAGGAGGCGAGTATGGGCCCACGATTTCAACTCTGAAAATAAGAACTTTGAGATATTATTGAATAAGATTTAGTTCTGTCTTAGTTTAAGAGGATTATGACTTGTTAAGAGGATTATGACTTGTTAAGAGGGTCCAAGTCCGGTGCTATGAAAACCCTAACCACAAATGGGAGTTTGGCACAGTGACCCGCAGGCTGGGACGCTTGCACTGTACGATCACCGCGGATGGAGGTGAAGTCTGGCGCCGGCACATAAACCAGATGCTCCCTGCCCCGCTGGTGCGGCCGCAGACCAGAGTGAATTAAGGGGGGAACTTGTTATATATTCTTCTTACCATCAAAACCTCCTTGATATACAACTTGTCTGGGTCAGAGGGTCATGTTAGGGGCGGAACTGTTTTGCATTTTGGGATGTGAAAACGTCACTCAATAAAATACCATGAACTCGATATTTACGTATTTTATTTGGGAATTAAAATTATTATCTTAGTAAGTCACTATAGTTTGAATTAAAGGTTGCAGGGGTCAGTGGGTCATGTTACTTGGTCAGAGGGTCATGTTAGTTGCTTCATATGTGTACAAACCAAGAGAGTTTTACCTTTCATGCTCCGGTTTGTCTTTCACAAACTCCAAAGCATCTTCAACTGGTATGCCTAGCGACTTCAAATGTTCCTCAACTTTCATTTCAATAGGTACGCGTTTACCCTGCACTTGCCAGTGCGTCTTGAACATAAATCCAATATGCTGTCTATTTAAAACTTGAGATAATCTCATTTTGTTATAATTTTATATAGATAATTGAAAATATTGAAATAAGACTTATAATTTCTAAATGATTTCTAACCTCAAATTATTTTTTATTTATTAATTATTTTCTGGCCTGGAAGCTAGTCCTTTTGGCCGTATCTAACCTCAAAATTAAGGAAGTGTTGCCATCAAAAAATAGTAAAAAAATTGTATGTAGTAGAGGTCAGTGCCCGAAAATATCAGTCAAAGGCGCGTTCACACATGACATATTGGTGTTTTTTTTTATGGTTTCCCTTTTTATTTATCCAAACAAGGGGAGATTAACCTTCCCCCGGCCGGCGCCAAATTCAGCCAGCTCACTTAATTATTGATTTTTAATGCTTTAGCACAATTATAAACATAAACAGTATAATTAAAACGAATCTCCTGTTAATTTTTTGCAAAAATTAAACATCGCTATGTTAAAGTACTAAAAAAGAAAATAAGCTATAATTTACAGTTCGGTTCACTGTATAATTTACAGTGAACCGAAATATTGTTCACATTAAAAAAAAAGTCGCATCCATACTTTCCTACCCTACCATTAGTATTAAAGTAGTATTTTTTGTGTATTTTACACTTAAAATATCTCAGTGATTTTGTTAAAGAGGAATATGTTGTTATTGTTTCAGTTTGTCACAAATATATTGAAGTTATTGGATCATAATATTTTTCATTACTAACATAGTGACAATTATGCATAAAGAATAATTGTAAAGGTAGTCATTTGTGTCAGCAAAAAAGACAAATTTTTATTCAAATTTTAAAAAGAAAACATAGAACCTAACCACTTGTGTCGTTTTTTTATCTAAAGGTAATAAACCAAACTTATTGATTTAAATAAAATAACAGACCAACATAGTTCAGTCACACCAAAATAGATATGTAAATTGACCCCACTTGGCACAGTTTTTTGTATAGAACAATTAAGGCCCGTCACTTCAAACAGTTTTATAAGCACTTTTTTCTATTACAGTATGTGTTACTGTTCTGTTATTATAATTTATACTAGTAAAAGGCTTGTAAATAACAAGAATAAGAATCTCTTACCCTATTCATTATTTTAATACACCCAAAAATACACAAAAAAATTTAGTACTCTTGTTTCCTTGGCATCTGTACACCAATACTACAAGGTAAATGGCACAGTGGTATGGATGATTAGATGGCAAGTTTAATTTAAAAACAGTTTTTAACGAAACAGAGATTCTAAATACATCAATACTGAAGAAATTGTCGTTTTAGAAAAATAGTTGACCTGGAAACCCCTGTCAGTGGAGAGGCCCGAAACGGGCTCCACAGACAAGCCTAGGATCCATGTTTTATTGCCACAGAGGAGGGGATATTTGGCTATATTGTCAGATATTTGGCGGGAAATAAGTGTCTGTGCTGTTTGGAATATATGCACAAGAATAGAATAGAATAGAATAACTTTCCATCATATCATATCTAAACAAAATTTTTAAGGTAAGTACCGTAATGTGGGGTTATTTGGATATAGCGGGGTTATTCGGAATCTCTTAAATAAAAGATTTAATCGCGAATAAATTTCTATCTGTCAATGGTAGGAATATTTTTTTACCACCTGACAACACTATAATTATCTGTCAACGTCAAATAATAGTTTTGAAGGTTAGTTTTGCGTTGCACGTGGAGCGAAAAAATATTTTGTAAATTTTGAATTTTCGGTGTTTTTCGTGGCCTGACAACTTTCATCTGGTACACAAAATATAAAAAGGTATGTTCTACGCCAAATAAACTATGTTTATGTGTGTTTTCTGCAGATTTCAATGGAGTTAGGTGTTGGTTTCTTGCTCTAAATAGCTATTTACTATTCTGTTATTTTGTCTGTGGGGCTTTTTGAGGCAGATTTTGGGGTTATTTGGAATAATATTCCAAATAGCCCCTTCTACCAGCTTCATTATATAAGTATGATATTAAGTAATAGTTTCAAATAGCCCCAAGAATGCAAAACAGCTTTGTTAAGGGTAAGTTAGCTCAAGGATTAAGTGTTAGAGAGGTTCTACTTTTTTATTTTTATTTATCCCTTCCGGGAAAGGCAAAGGAAACTATGTCCATGCAGCCTCGTCTTCAATAAAAATCTTATTTCTCTAACTTAACCTAAGCCCTAAGCTCCTCATGTTCCGCGTAAAACCGATAGCGTCTGTTTTACGAAAACTGGCGGCGAGCAGCACAACCGCGTGGATCTTTATTGGTACCAAACGGAGCAGAAACACTGGTATCACTTGAATTTTCTATCACACGAATTTTAGTCAATTCACTGCATAATACGCCATCACTATTATACATTAAACAACCTTTTCACGTATAAAACGAAAATTTAATTGACAAAGCAACTGCCCACGCCGAGTTCCCGCCAAAGACCCGAGAGGTTCTACAATATATATATATATATATATATATATTTATTCTGTCTGACATATTTTGTATGTCATTGTTAATTCTCAAAATACTTAAATAGATTAAAAAAACTTAAAACTACACAGTTGTTGCTTTATGTCCACAGGAATAAATCGGTGATGAAGTCATGGTGCGAACGTATCAAAGGAAATATACAAATACACGAAATGGAAAATCTCATACACCATATGTTACATATTCTGAAGAAAATTTGCGCAAAGCAGTGGAAGCTGTGCAAAATCGTTTGTTGACGTTAAAAGAGGCGGCCGAAACTTACAAAATTCCTAAAAGCACCTTAAGCCGAAAATACAGAAATATTAACTGCACTCAAGAAAAAGCAGGACACCCAACTCTTTTTACGAAAGAAGAAGAGAAGTCATTTATTGATAACATTAAATTACTGAGCAGCTGGGGATTTCCCTTAGATTCCACAGATTTAAGAGTGTATGCACAAAAATATTTAAATAAAATTGGAAAAACAATATATAGCCTTCAAGATAACATGCCTGGTGTAGACTGGGCGCGCAATTTTCTGAATAGATACAAAAGCGAGATTTCCAACCGTACTGCATCAAATATATCAATCAGTCGCGCTAAAACTACACCAAAAGTAATTGACGACTTTTTTGACAATTATGGAAAATCCGTCGAAGGAGTCTCCCCAGACTGTATCATCAATTACGATGAGACCAATGTAACTGATGATCCGGGTAGTAAGAAACACATTTTCAAGAGAGGGTGCAAATATCCTGAAAGAATTATGAATTCTTCTAAGTCATCAATTTCGTTGATGTTTGCTGGCACGGCAGATGGACAAACCTTGCCGATTTATGTAGTGTATAAAGCAGATCATCTGTGGGATCAGTGGCTGGTTGGTGGCCCTGAAGGAACCAGATACAACCGGTCAAAGAGCGGCTGGTTCGATTCAGTATGCTTTGAAGACTGGTTTAATACGGTAATAGTACCATACGCAAAAACAAAATCAGGGCAAAAAGTTGTGATGGTAGGAGACAACTTGTCTTCCCATTTCTCCCAGTCAGTTTTAAAGACTTGCCAGGAAATGAACATTACGTTCACTTGTTTGCCGCCAATGACTACACATCTACTCCAGCCATTGGATGTGGCTTTTTACGCTCCTTTAAAAAAGTATTGGCGTGACATATTAACAAAATGGAAGAAAACCGAGGGACTGAAACACAAGACTTTAGTCAAAAGTTCATTCCCTAAGTTACTAAGGAGATTAAAAAATAAGTTGGTGGAGAATGGCACAGAATCTAATAACCTAATTGCCGGATTTAACAAATGTGGCTTATATCCCATAAATCCAGAGCGACCTAAGACACGGTTGCCACAAAGAGACACAATTTCTGAAGAACTGATACAGAACTCAACATCTTTGGCTGTATTAGAGATGTTGCAAGAAATGAGAACTCCTGTAAGTTCTACCGAAAAAACAAAACGAAAAAGGAAATGCAATGTACCGCCAGGAAAGAGTATAACAGCAGAGGACTTAGAGCAAATTGAAACAGAAAAAGCTGAAAAGCAACCCAAACGAAAAAATACAAAAAAGAAAAAAAAGGAGAACGGAAATTCATTAGATAAAGACAGTAACACCGATTCAAAAACAGCAAAAGGAAATACGAAAGACGAATTAAATCTGGTCGATACACAGCCAACTGCAGGTCCTTCCGGGTTATGTAATGCGCATTCCTTTGACTCTGACTCCACATACTGTAGCTTAGATGATGAAATACCAAAACACGAAATAATTAAAGGAACGAATATGACACCAAAGATTGAAGAATGTGTATCAATTAAAGGCAAAGGCAAGGGAAAGAAAAGTAAATCAAAAACAGAAACAAATCCGATAAAAATAAGTAATTTGGAAAATAAATCTATACCTGAAGAAAATATAGCTATTAAAGACAAGATAAAGAAAAGAAAACCAACAACTAAAAAAAGGCAAATGAAAATAAGCGATCTGAAAAATTTAGACTTAGACCCAGAAAGTATTGAAAGATTGATAGCCAGTGTTAAAGCAGAGAAATCCAAAAAAAAGAAAACCAAGAAAAATTCAGATTCAGACACAAGTGTGTCAGATATTATGAGTATACATAGTGACTCAGATATTATTGATGTTGGTCTTGATGAAAGCAGTTCGGATGAAAGAAGCAAAAATGAAGGCTACGAATGTAACAAAGATATACCCAATAACTACCAAAAAGAACAAATGCAACAAGATGAGTCAAAAGTTCACAAATATTGCATTGACAATAAGGAACTAACAGACGCAAAAGACCAACAAAATTGTAATGTGACATCTGTTAAATTCTTTAATGACAATAATATTGATAACTTAAAGACCGATCTAGAATATGGGATCTACAAAACTGATGAAATTGTGAGTTCCTCAGCAATATTATATGACAAAGTTTCGCCGGCACCTGAGATTCCACGAGTTCAGGAGTTCAACGATATACAAAAAGTCTTTGAACCGATGTTAGATTTATGCCAGAATGAAAATGACCAGAACTACAATAATACGAGCCAAGAACAAGATAAAAGCACTCGAGAACCTGATGAACATCCTTTATACGCTGTTAATGACCATGTTTTGGTGCGCTACTGTGACAATAAAAAATGGAAATATTATGTGGGATTCATCGAAAATATTAAAAGTAATGGACACAAATATCAGTACACAGTAAATTTTCTCAAGACAATTAAAAAGCCACAGCTGGCATTTCGAATTGTCAAGAAAATTGATCGAGACGAGGTTGATGACATATGGATTGTGAAAAAAGTTGGTCTGAATAAAAATCCTATGAATGCCAAAGAATACCTATTCGCTGAAAAAACCGATGAGATATATTTTTTTAATTGATTTACCTACTACCTCTTGTTGATTTAATTTTAAGCTCAGAAAATTTAATATTTGCTAGACATTTATGTAAATTCTTACATTTCCTAAAATAATATTTTTAAGATCTCATAATAAAAGATCTCATTAGACAATAAGTACAAATATAGATTTTTAATAAACATTTGTTTCTATAATTTAGTTTTATTTAAGAATAAGAAAATTCTTCATATATCCAACATACCTACATTTAAAATTATTTATATGCATACATAAACTCAAATACACTAACTTTCTAAAATTGTTAAATTTAAGACCTTTCACTGTACCTACCACATTTCCAGTGAATAAAATTTCATTCAATTCATTTCATTGCACTGACACAAGTAGAAAAAAAAAGCACAAACAAATTTTCGGAAAAATGGCTTACCCTTAAATATTCCAAGTATCGCTTTACTTGTAATATTCACAAATCCAAATTCCAAATAACCCCAATTTTCCTTATCAAACAATGAAAAACATGATTTCGCTAACTTGAAATATTCATCAAAAATGGTCATATTGTCATAGAAATCGAACTAAGTTGCCCTAGAACAGTTCCAATTATCGCTTGGATGGTCTAATTTAGCACATTTTTGGTAAACTAAGAGAAACAGAACTAATAAACTTTGGATACCAAATAACCCCATAATGGCGATATTTGGAACAGCATATTTAAAAATATATATCTTTAAATCTACTTACGATAGACATTTGGTAATAAAAGTGATCAGAAGGACATTATTAAAACTACTCAAAAAGCCCCCTTTTAAATTTATTCATTGATTGTTCATGACTTAAACACCTGGCTTATAAAAAAAAAGTTTCAAATAGCCCCGTTTTACGGTAACTAAAAATGTTTTTTTGCTTAATGTCAATTGAAAGTAAAATTAAGATTATATATTTTTAGAATGTAGAATAAATTTCCGAACAAATGATCAACATTTACAAATATTTTATTCAATAAATACGGTAATGGGGTTCGAAGATTTCAATATGGGAGCCGGCCTGTGGCCGCCATCTTGGATTTTTTTCTCAGTGTTGATGTCGCAGTTTAAAACCTAAGCGGGTATTACACCATGCGATATCTAGTCAGTCTAACTAAGACTGTCTAACAGACTAATTTAGACAAGCTAGCTATTATCACACCACGCATAAAATCGTACCTATGCTAAGTAGTCTATTCTCATTCACAACGCGTACGTCGTCGTTGACGGTTGTCTGTCATGGGAAAGCTTTCGAAGCACCAGAAAATAGCCGTAGCTCTTGCTGCGACTATTAATTTAAATTCATCAAAAAATAAAAACTGTACTACATACTTAGCACATCAAATGATATTGTATTTATTTTTTACTTTTTTGAAGTTGGTTCTATATATTTTTTAAAAGTTTTTATTTTTCCATTTTTAGTGCAAATTATTTAAACCTCTTAATTTTTTGAAGTCGGTTAATAAAACGAAGTGTTAGCTTTGAAAAGTTTAAGCGATTTTTTTATTTTTTATTTTACATACTGCAGCATTTCTGCTTGCGATCTTTTTTATGTTCTTTTATTCTTTCCGGTCTAGTTTTCTTTTTAATTCAATATATTTCAAAATTTTAGAACTTGCTTGATTTTTGCATTTTGTTTGGGATTGAAGTTGTCAGGGCATTCTTTGGGGCATTCGACAAAAAATTTTGGTTAAAGTGACACAAGTTTCCTAGTGAAAAGTCTGTTTTTTTAAATGAAATGATATAAAATACACGAAATAATTACCCGGCTATATTGGAAATAATTTACCCGGATTAATATTGGAGCTTTATTTAATTTTATTATCAAAATGTAAGTTTTTCACCTTTTCCTTTTTTTGTTCTCACACGCCTACTCTACCATACCTACGCTATACAGTACACTTTTACAACATCTTCTTCACGCTCAGACAAATACTCTATCAGGCTGTTCTTGCAACAGTTACGAGAATCCTGGGTCTTATGGTTTAAATCAAATCTGGTTATCATTTGACCTGGGGGGATTACTTCACGACCTGCAAGGGGAGAATATCCTTCTTGTATAGGTTACACTAGCTAGACATCCTTACTATTCTAAAAATACTCATCATCAGCCTGTATTAGTCCACTGCTAGACATAGGCCTCTCCTATGGCACGCCACTGAGCTCGGTCTTCAGCTCTCCTCCTCCAACCACTGCCCGCTACTTTACAAATATCGTCACCCCACCTAGTAACAGGGCGCCCTACGCTACGTTTGCCGATTCGTGGTCTCAATTCTAGAACTTTTCTGCCCCAACGGCCATCGGTTCTACGACAGATATGACCAGCCCACTGCCACTTAAGCTTGCTAATTCGCCGGGCTATGTCGGTAACTTTGGTTTTCTGACGGATTATTTCGTTTCGAATCCGATCCCTCAAAGAAATACCGAGCATAGCCCTTTCCATAGGTCGCTGAGCGACCTTAAATTGGTGGACTAGTCTCACTGTGAGTGGCCACGTCTCGGCTCCGTATGTCATCACGGGTAGGACGCACTGATTGAAAACTTTCGTTTTCAGGCTTTGAGGTATGGGTGACGTGAAGACTCGGCGGAGTTTCCCAAACGCTGCCCAGCCCAGCTGTATCAGTCTCTTAGCTTCCCTATCGAAGTTGTTTTTACCTACTCGGAGCATCTGTCCCAGGTACACATATTCAGAAAAAACCTCGAGGGGGACTCCGTTTACCGCGACCGGCCCCGGGTCAACATGTTCGTTGAACATGACTTTGGTTTTATCTGGAGCCCTATACGCTGAGACGCATTAGCTAGACTGTCCAGCATCCGTTGAAGATCCTGCAGCGTTTCAGCCATAATGACGATGTCGTCTGCTAATCGTAGCTGCGAGATGTGTAGCACCGTTTATATTGATGCCGTACTCTTTCCAGTCCAGCATCTTGAACATATCCTCCAGAGCGTTAGTGAACAGTTTCGGTGATATGACATCACCCTGTCGCACTCCTCGACGCAGGTGGATATGTTCGGTCTGCTGATTCTGTATTTGGACGGTCATCGTTGCGGCTTCATATAGACATCTCAGCACCTCGATGTATCGCCAGTCTACTTGGCATCGCTGCAGGGATTCCAGAACAGACCAGGTTTCGATTGTGTCAAAAGCCTTCTCATAGTCCACAAAAGCTAGACACAGGGGCCGTAAAAATACTCATATATTTTAATTTTTCTTCCTTTTGGTGCTCTTTCGGGTATTGTGACCTTTTAGGTATCCTAGTCCAATTTGGAATTTTTGTAGTTGCAGTGTTTTTAACTATGACATAAAGAAAGGCTGGGCAGCAGTATTTCGCTGAGTGTACTGACAGACGAATACCCAGTTTGCGAGCACCCCAAACCACCTGTTCCAGCCACTATTCCATAGCGGATTTACCAGCCGCCTCAAGAAGACCTGTAGCTAAGTTCTAGTTCCATTACCCAAAATTTACCTAATTTATTTTTTACAAAAAGCCAATTGTGTCAGCAATAGGTTTATCTGACAAGTAGGTGGGGTATTTTATTCGATATCGAATTATTATCTTCCTATTTGCTACAGATAATAATTTATTATAGTTAGGCGTGTTTAAATTTTTATGTACGGTATTGTAACCGTTCAAAATTATCCAACACTTCATTTCCAAACAAAAAATATCCGTACGTTAAAAGCTGTTTTAAATGTTAGGTCTTCCAACTTGTTTAGTTTAGGTTAACATCTAAAATTTAATTGTGCTAATTTTATACTTTTCTATTTTGGTCTGTGTCGAATTTTTGTAACCATTTATGTTTAATTAAATTCTTTCTTTCATTTTAAATCTTGTCTACTTTATTTTTTTTGTTGTGTTTCGGCGATATCACCATCGTAAATTTATCACTGAAATACATACAGTTTAAACTGAGAACCCCCCTTTTTTTGAAGTCGGTTAAAATAATAAAACCTTCTCCTAATTGTAACAAATACTTTTCTGAAAACCGCATCAAAATCGATTCAGCCAAACGTGAGATAATCGCGGACAAACATACATACATACAAACATACATTACTCCTTTTTTTTGAAGTCGGTTAAAAAAGAAGAAAAGAAAATATGGGTGAAGGAATATTTGCTTTTATGAGAGAAACTATCAATTATGCAGAATACGACGGACGGCCGCACTGTGTGGCTCCCGTGCGCTAAGTGCTTAGCTTTATTACACGACGCGATATGTAAGCGCGGTCGCGGTCGACTTACTCTTATTACACCATGCTAAATCTTAGTAAGACTGACTAGATATCGCATGGTGTAATTAAAGAGGTGTTCAAAAAGTATAGAGGGTCATTTTTCCGTATCGTCACCAAGAACCGTGATATAGGGGAGATAAACCTATCCCCGACCGGCGCCAAACTCCAGCCAGCTAACTTAATATGTAAACAAATCTCTATATTTAGAATGTAGATTTTCCCAAACATATGATCAATATTTACTAATATTTTATTTTATAAATACGGTGAATTTGATAGAGTCAGTATTGGGTACGAAATATTGCACGTTGACCCATCTCCAGCTTTGACATTTGTACATACTTAGATGTTTTTGTATTCATGCCGATATTTTCAAAGGTGCAGAAATGTAGAGTGCATTTCTGCACCTTTGAAAATATCGGCATGAATGTCAATTAAGTAATAGGTTTTCTGGGGTACTGATTTCGAAAAATATAACAATTTTAAAATCCTAGATGGCGCTTATGCACTTTTTTGAAAATGTCAACATGGGAGTCATGTAATAGGTTATTGGGGATGCAGATTTCAAAAATCACATCCATTTTGAAATCCAAGATGGCGGACATGTACTTTTTTGAAAATTTCGACATAGGTGTCATTTTAAAGGTTTTTGAAGGTGCTGCATCCACAGTCTTGGATATCAAAATAGATGATGTTTTCGAAACCAGCACCTGCCGAAACCTATTAAACAAAACTCTTGTCATAATTATTAAAAAAGTCGAATCCGCCATTTTAGATTTCAAAATAGATGTGATTTCCGAAACCAGCACCCCTAAAAACCTACTAAACGACAACTATTGCATCTCAACATTTTTCTCAATCTTGGATTTCAAAATAAATGTAATTTTCGATAAAAGCACTACCGAAAACCCTGTAAGATGACACTAATATGTTAATAACTTCTAACTTACTGATAAGTATTTTTTTTATCTCAACATAAATGTTTTTGCATACTGGCTGGGGATAGGGCAAGAGGTGGCCGGGGATGGGGCACTCAAAGCTGGAGATGGGGCGTCTGGAGCCACTTGTCTTTTTGTTAATTTTATCTAAACAATGAGTTCAACGTTCGTGTTTTTGATTGAATATGAATAACAAGACTCTGCTTTATGATATTTCATCTGAAAACAGCGATTTTACAATATTTTCTAGTATTTTTAACTTTGGAGAGATGGGCTAAACCGGCCGGAGATTGGCTATCTTCTCCAACTAGCTTTTCGCCCGGAACGTCGTTCGCATGGGAAATTTTTCGTAAATTTTCCAATGTTTTTAAAAGTTATTCTGCTATTCGGAAAACGAGACGGAGACAAATACAACAAATAAAAACCATGTAAATCGATCCAGCCGTTGTTGGTCTCGAGTTGTGTTCGAATAAATCCGACTTAATGACCAAAGAATATACATTATTTATACAGGGTGTTTGGTAGAGCGTTGTCAAAACGAAACAGCCGGGCTAAGGAGTCCATTTGCTATCTACTGGTACCTACAGGGACAACAGCACATCATGCTATCCAAAACTGTCAAATTTCTTCAATCGATTTTCAATTTTATGTATAAATTTAGAGTTTAAAATCCATGGGGGAAATTTGACAGTTTGTGGTGGTAACCTAATGTGCCGCTGCCGTTGACGTATGTAGGTACATTAACTCAGGCGCACGATTTATGAATCACTCGCCTCGTTTCGAACGATATCTTTTATTGATTTGCGCGGATTCTATTGATTTCCGAACTTTTTGATCACTACACTTCAGCGAAAGGGTCTTAGCACTCAAGGAATTTAGTAGTTGAAAAATCAATAGCATCGACGCAAATCAACGAAAGATATCGCTCCAAACGAGGCGAGTGATTCAAAAATAGTGCCCCTGATTTTGTGCTAAAGCTATTTTAGCACGATAAAAATTTTTTTTTCAAAAAAACCGAAATAGTATAAAGTTGAACGAATTAAATATTTAAGGGGTCGTCCACAAATTACGTAACGCAAAATTCTTGAATTTTTGACCCCCCCTCCCCTCATGTAACAGGACCGTCACGCTTAGCTGAGACTCCCCCCCCCCTTCAATTCCGTTACGTAACAAGTGCTTTGTAAAAATCTTTAGGGTAATATTCAGAAAAGAAAGATACGAGTAGGTGGTAGTATTTAATAAGGATACTTTTTAATCACCAAAAAATTTAATCATCTAATGAACGGGTTTTGGTTCCATTTCTTAATACACTCTATAAATTTCAAATCACAAATAACTGCGACACTGCAGCACAGTACGGCAAGTAGAACTGTCAGTTTATTTTTTTCTCGCGTTTTTTTTATAGTGTTTTACGGCTCTGGAAACTGAGTCCGCCCGCTCGGTGTTGCCAATATTATTTCAGAGAAATAACCGCAAATGAGGCATGTGCAAAACTAATTAAAAAAACGTGTACTAATAAAAAATTGTGCGTCACGTAACGCAAGCCTTGACACCCCCCCTCCCCCAACGTAACAGGACCGTAACGCTTGGCCGGACTCCCCCCCTCCCTCTAATTTGCGTTACGTAATTTGTGGACGACCCCAAGGGGGCTCCCATACAACAAACGTGATTTTTTTGCCGCTTTTATAGAGGTAATGGTTTTTATAGTCCGACTCGCACTTAGCCGGTTTTGTAGGTAATGGTACGGAAGGGAGTGCGCGAGTCTAACTCGCACTTGCCCGTTTTTTTAAAAAGTGTTGGGTGTATTTGCGACAATTAACTTTTATTTTATTCTTAAGTGTTGTAGTTGTTATTTGCCTCCAATTATATTTTTTAATGAACCATATAACACATAAGAATAAAATAAAAGTTAATTGTCGCAAATACACCCAACACTTAAAAAAAATTAAAGTTTAAAGAATTAATTTCGGTCTTTTTGAAAAAAAAATTTTTCTGTTTTTTTTTCTTGCTTTTTTTTCGGACTTTCTGAAATTTTTCTAGCCTTAGCACATATTCAGTGTTAATGTACGGTCAGCGGCTCATCAGGTTATCACAAACCCCCAATGGATAGTAAACTCTAATACTTGGAGATAAAATTGAAAATCTATTGAAAAAAATTGACAGTATTGGATAGCACATGCTGTTGTCCCTGTACACTCAAGAGCACGTCAAGCTTGACACTTTGGACATTGGACCGGCCCTGCGTTGTATAACGCGCAGTATAAATCAGAGCTCAGGTTAAACTGGTAGTGTAAACCGTGACCTGCTTTTGACTGTACCTGAAATAGGTAGCAAACAAAGCAAATGGTCTCCTTAACCCGCCTGTTTCGTTTTGACAACGCTCTACCATCATAGACATAGAAAAAATAAGTTAAATCTACCATACATCCAGTATCTACCCGACTTTGTTTTCTAAATTGAAGATTTGGATGGATCACTGACATAAAATAACTTATTTTTTCTATGTCTATGGGATGGATTGATAGATTGGATTGATTGACAGTGACAGCATCAGCAGCGACCTTTGACATGACGACGAGGCTATTTCTACTGACCTTTTTTTTAAAATTTTAGTATTGGCAAAGGATAACATGAATGTACAGCCACTCTTTTTTTATATTTAACACTGGCAAAGGACTAATTCATTATACAGCCACTTGTTAGGGTTCCGTATCCAAAGGGTGTATAAAAGGTGTGTTCATCCGTTCGTCTGTCACCACTCACCAGGCTATATCTTATGAACTGATATAGCTAGACAGTTAAAATTTTCACAAATGATATATTTCTGTTACCGCTCTATAACAACAAAAAGCCAAATGCGAGTCGGACTCTGGCTCCCATACAAAACTTTGCATTTTTTCAACCAAAACACTCCCGAAGAATTATAGATTGCCTTTGGTGTTGGGTAAACAGACATTCTATTCTATATTCATAAAAATGCACTTTATGAATAGGCATACTTATTCTTTAACTGGTAGCTAATCCAACACAATGCATGAATATGCCTATTTTCCATGCCTTTTACGGATGCTACACTGTGTCTAGCCGACGACGCGGTATCGGCATGGCAGAGGCAAGAAGACTGCTTTCGACACCCAGAAAGCTTTTCTAGAAGCTTATAGTTTAAGCTTGAAGCGCTCGTAACCCGAAGCGCTCGTAACCCAGCGTCCCTTAACCTCACTGATCTCAACCGATCAGTGAGGTTAAGGGACGCACACAGAGGCAGGGAACCTGATGGGTGACCAAAAGAGGCAATTTATCACGAGCGTTTCCGTGCTTCGGAGGGCACGTTAAGCTGTCGGTCCTGGCTGTTGTCGATTGACTACAGTCGTTAAAACCAAGTCAGAGGCTTTTGTGCGGTTTGAAAACTCTGACACCAGGGTTAGCCAAGTTCGTCTCATTCTTGAATATACCTACACGATAAGAAGAAGAAGAAGATAGTTTAAGCTTTTGAAATGCTCCAGCGATATCAGCTCGGAATCAATACCACAATACCAGTGTTGGAACAATTTGTTCTTTTAATGACAGACAACAGCACGTCAGGTTACCCATTTTCAATACGAATGTCGTCGCTATTACGACCGAGATAAGGGCGACGTCAAGGACTACATGCATAGCTAGATGTGCTGCCGTGTCTACGACAGAATGAGTGAAATAGAAGATAGCCTTCCACGTTGAACTGGGAGTGCAAGTAAAACTTAAAAAGTACCAGCTGCCAACTCTTCCCGGGCATACTACAAAAGTCAGTAAGTAGGACGCGAAGGTTTTGTTGTGTTATAGGTTTACAGGCGAAAGTCTGAAAACCTCTCACCTTAAATACATCATTGGTTCATCTAATAATCCTCAAACGTGGCATCAAGTGGTTCTAAGACTCCTAATGCACGCTTACCCCGATGGGTATTAAAGGCGTGAGCTGATGTATGTATGTATGAAGGGTAGAAGATACTCTCCGATGCTTTTAGTTCACAAACCAAATCATTTTCTTTCAGCAATCAGTAAGTACTATTGAGTACCTAGTCATCTAGACCAGGGTTTCTCAAAGTGGGGTACGCGAACCCCTAGGGGTTCGCCATTCATCGGTAGGGGGTTCGCAGCAAGATTTAGGTACGTGATGGCGGTGGCTTGATGACTGGCGGGCACGTGCGGCATTTTGTCTAAAATTACTCCTAAGATTGACTTAATTTGCGACAAGAAACACCCATCACATTAATATTAAAAATATATTTCTTTTGACACTGTATTTGTTACCTTTGGTTAGTCAAGGGGTTCGCTGTCATCTGGAAACTTTCAACAAGGGTTCGTGGTGCGAAAAGTTTGAGAAACCCTGATCTAGACAACCTCTAAAATGGAAAAAAAACTTTTGACTAAACTACTGAACCGATTTTGATGATTAGGGTGTCATTAGAAAGCAGATGATGTGTAGATTTGTTTTTTATGTCACTTCCCTACACCCTCCAAATTGGATTCCTAAAGAGACATTAGAATGGAATAAACATCATCGATGTGGTCATTTGACCTCTAAAATACGATAAGGGTCGAATCCAGCTGGCTGCCACATCTTAAAATACGCATTGTTGTATCCTCATGTGTCCTATAAGAATATCTTTATTTTTCAAATTGCCGCCTCGCTTAATCAGCAGTAGGTATCAGTAGAACCAGCAGTAGGTATTAGTAGAAATAGCCAAAACAAACAAGATTGCGGCCAATTTTAAAGATTTCTACAATCATTCATGACAAAGACCGAGACGCTGTTATAGTAATTTAATTAGTTTTTGTTTCGTTTTACTCGTCACTAATAACAACCGAAAAAACATATCTGTCAACTCGGTTATTTGGCGTTATGTAAAACTATAGAGCGAGGCAAAAAATCATTTTGTGTATGGACTTATCTTTGGTCTCTTTCTTTTTTAATGACTGAACGCTTTTCGTATGAAAAAAGCGGACCGTGGGAGGTCAGTGAAAATAGGATCAGCCTTGACATGACATGAAATCTTGACAGGGGTCTTTGGCGGGAACTCGGCGTGAGCGGTTGCTTTGTCAATTGAATTTTCGTTTTCGGCGTGAAAAAGTTGTTTAATGTGTAATAGTGATAGTGTATTATGCAGTAAATTGACTAAAATTCGTGTAGTGATGAAAAATTCAAGTGATAACAATGTTTCTGCTCCGTTTGGTACCGACAAAGATCCTCGCGGTTGTGCTTCTCGCCGCCAGTTTTCGTAAAACAGACGCTATCCGGTTTTACGCAGAACATGAGGAGCTTAGGGCTTAGGTTAAGTTGAAGAAAGAAGATTTTTCACTGAAGACATGGCTGTATGGACATAGTTTCCTTTGCCTTTCCCGAAAGGGCTAAATTTAACAAAAAAAAAAAAAAAAAATGAAATCTTGACAACTGACCACAGATTAACTGCAGCTGAAAAAGCGCGGGAAACGTTCGTTTTGGTGGTTGAGTCGTGGAAAATTTTCTTAATTTTATTTGTAATTTTATGGTAGTTTGGATCAGTTTTGTAGAAAAGTGTAGTGTATTTTAGTGTATGTGTATATATTTATTATAATCTTTGTGTAATCTTCAATATCTGGTAAGTCTCGTAAAATTTTCTTTCACCATGGATCCTCCACCTGATCCAGGTGGAGGTGACGTGCCTCCTGATATTTCTCACACGGTTATCATATCCAACAATGAAGATGGTAGTATGGATACCGATGGTTCTATTTCTTGTGGCAATGCAAACAGAAAACGAGTGTCTGCCCGTCGTGTGTGCAGACATTGTAACAAGAAAAGGCGACGACATGGAGAGGGTAAAAAGGAAAAAGATTGTCAATGTTTAGAAACCACTGTTATTCCAGATAATCACATTCAGTCAAATCGAATTTTAAATAATAATAGTCACTCTGATATGTCCCGTAAACAAGTGGAAAACCAAAGTTCTTATAGTGAAAAAAATAAATCCACCAATGAGTCTTCAACACCTTCAGTTGCGAGAATGCTATTTCAACCTTCTGATGCCGCACCATATGTTGTCCATATCCAAAGAAAAACAACCTCTGAAAATGATGGAATTTCCTTGCACCCAGTTACTTTTGGGCGATTCTTAAAAGAACATCCTGTGAACAATATTATTAATGGGAGTCTTAAACGTATAGGAAGAAACAAGCTGTCTATCTCTTTTTCAGATTACAAAGATGCCAACTTGTTTATAAACAATACCAATCTCTTCGGTGAAGAATATTACAAAGTTTTCATACCTTCATTTACAGTGACCCGTATGGGAATTGTCCGGGGTGTACCTGCTTCCTGGTCCGAGGAGGAGGTCAAAGTAAATATCTCAGTGCCAATTGGTTGTGGTCCGATACTGAAAGTGAGACGTTTAAATAGAAAAATTGTGACTGATGGGCAAGCGGAATATAAAAAAACTGAGTCAGTTGTTTTAACTTTTGACGGTTAAGTACTCCCAAAACGCATTTTCATGTGCTATAATGCACTTCCAGTAGATATTTACATTTTCCCAACAATTCAGTGCTTCAATTGTTGTAGATTTGGCCATGTCAAAGATTTATGTAGGTCGAAGCCAAGATGCTACAGATGTGGTGAGGGTCATACTGGTAATAGTTGCTTAATTCCTGATGATCAAGTACAGTGCTGCTTGTGTCAAGGCTCTCATATGGCTATAAGCAATAAATGTTTAGAATTTAATCGGCAGAAAGCTATTAAGGATACAATGGCTAAAAGTTGTTTATCTTATTCCGAAGCATCAAAACTTCATCCCAATATTTCAAGACGGTCATATGCTGATGCATTACTCTCTTCCCCTACCCTCAGTTCTCAACAAGAACAGTTGTCGATTTCAAGTCCTATTCCTAAGCCACATACAACTTCATACAAAAAAACTGTTTTTATCAAACCCAAACCAGTTACCCAAACCCAACGAGGATATGATCAACAAGCACATGCAGCTCTCATTAGGGATTATAGTGGCCCAGAGCCCTCTCATAATGGTTGTGGTTTTCCTGTTGATGGAATTAACTCTCCATCAAATGCTGAATTAATTATCAGTTTAATTAGTTTACTTTCTCAGAATAAAATAATTACACCGTCCAACGCTGCCACTTTACTGAACATAGTTGCTCTCTCTTATAAGAATAATAATGGACAATCTTGCCAAGGTTCTTCAATGGAACAGCCAAAGCATAATTCCTAAAAAAAATGAACTTGTTTTTTTAATTAATAAATTTAATCCCTTTCTTATTTCTATTCAAGAGACATGGCTAAAACCAGTATATTCTTTTAGGATACCTGGTTTTTCATGTCTACGAGAGGATCGATCTGATGGGTATGGTGGTGTCGCCTTACTTATCAGACATCCTCTCCCTTTTACTTTTGTAAATATTCCTTCCCATAGTGATAGTTTCTCAATAATTGCTGCAATAGTTAAAGACATCTGCTTTGTTTCCATTTATATTCCTCATCCTGCAAGTCGTATATTTAGTGAGATTAGTGGTATTCTCTCCTCCCTTCCCAGGCCTTATATTCTCTTAGGTGATTTTAATTGCCAACATGAGTCATGGGGTAGCTCTTCTAATGTTTATGGTAATTCAATTATTGATATTATGGAAGAGCATAATCTATGTATTTTGAATACTGGCAGCATCACCCGTCGCACTAAACCCGGGGAAGGCGACAGTGCTCCTGATCTGTCTATTTGCACCCCTAACTTAGCTTCTTCTCTTTCTTGGCAGACCCTACCTTCCACACATGGTAGTGACCATTATCCAATTCTTGTTTCTTTTCCCTTTCATAATATATCTTCTTATAGACAACCACCTCGCCTTAAGTACAGATTAGCGGATGCGGATTGGTCTTTGTTTAGGTCAAGACTAGATCGGGAGATGTCGTCTCTTCCGTCTATCTTGCAAGGCAATGAGTCTGAATGTGCTGTAGCTTTAGCTCACGCGTTTATTAAAGTTGCTGATGAGACCTTTCCTGTCAAGAGTAATAGATCAGACAAAATTCCTTCTCCACCTTGGTGGGATGCTGAATGCACAGATGCTGTGAGAAGGAGAAAGGAGGCAGAAAACACCTTTTGTATGTGCTCTACTTCAGAAAATTTTGATAATTTAACTGAAATTATTAATAATACCCGTAAGTTGTTTAAGGAGAAAAAATTTAATAGTTGGAGATCATTCTGTTCTTCTTTATCCCCAGATGTTAAACCATCTGAGGTTTGGCGCAATATAAGAAGATTTCGTTCTGGCTTTAAGGAGTCTTCTTCCTCTTTTCTACCTCCTGATTTAACAAATAAATTTTTAGACAAATTAGCTCCACCCTCTGCCCCTGAAAACTTCACTTGTATAAATAATATTCCTTCTATTGTAAATATTGATCCTTTCGATCTTAACCAGCCATTCACTTTTCAAGAACTCAAGGGCATTGTCTCCAATTTAAAAGACTCTGCCCCAGGAGCTGATGGAATTCCTTATTCCTTTGTTTCTCAACTTAGTGATGACTGCTTGTTATATTTCCTTCAGTTAATTAATTCTATAATGTCCACTGGTAATATTCCAATGCAATGGAGAACACAGGTGGTTCTACCTTTTCTAAAGCCGAATAAAAGTCCTTCTGACTACTCTTCATACCGGCCTATAGCCTTATCTTCTGTGCTTATGAAAATTTCGGAACATTTGGTCAAAAACCGACTTGAATGGTATATAGAGAGTAATAGTTTGCTGAGTAATAGTCAGTTTGGGTTTAGAAAGGGTAGAAGTACCATGGATAGCATTGCTATTTTCATAACAGATATAAGAGTAGCTTTTTCTTATAATTGGTCTGTAGTAGCAGCGTTTCTTGATATCAATTCCGCTTATGACAATGTGAATATAAGTATTCTTAAGTCTAAACTTCAGAGGTTAAATGTTCCCGTTATGCTTTCAAATTTCATTGTTAATATTTTGTCTGAAAGGTATATAAACCTTTCTTTACAAGATGGTAAAACTGAAGCTAGAAGTGTGTGGAGGGGTCTTCCACAGGGTTCTGTGCTAAGTCCTCTACTGTACAATATTTATACTTCTGATCTAGAGCAATCTCTACAAGGTACTATTAAGATATTACAATATGCCGATGACTTACTTCTCTACCACGAAAATAGATCAGTGGTAAAAGCTGCAGATAGTGTCACATCTGCTTTGGCTCTCTTAAAGTCATGGTTAGACCTAAATGGCCTGGATTTATCTGTTCGAAAAAGCACTGTAGTACTATTCTCTAGAATGAGAATACGACCAGCCCTTTCGGTCTTTTTTGACAATGAAGTGTTACCAGTTAAAGACAGTGTGAGGTTTTTGGGTGTTATACTTGATTGTAAATTGACTGGGTTACCTCATTGTGAGTATGTTGTAACTAAATGTGAAAAGCTTTTAAATATGCTTAGATGCTTATCGGGGGTGTGGTGGGGAGCCCATCCTTTTTCTCTTAAATTAGTCTATAATGCTGTGATCAGAAGCACTCTTGATTATGGTACATTCTTATTGGGACCTGGTAGTGCGGTGGCCTTCAGCAAACTGGACTCCATTCAGTCTAGGGCATTAAGAATTGTTTGTGGTGCCATGAGATCTAGCCCGATTAACGCCCTTCAGATTGAGTGTGTTGATCCTCCTCTGTACCTTAGAAGACAATATTTATCTGATAAATTTTTGTTCCGTGCACTACAATTTTCCATTCATCCTCTTCATCATAAACTTCAACTTCTTTTAGACTGCGTCAATTCTGATAGCTACTGGCGACATAAATCTCCTCCTTGCCTTGTCAAAAGTTTTCAGAAATATTTAGCTTTACAAGCTCCATCTTTTAAATCTCCTTCTTTCCCTTTATTTTGTGGAAATTTCGAAGCACTTATAAAGTCCCCGATCATATACTTAGATTTAAATATTCAGAAGGGAGATGATTATGCCAGGGTTACTTTTAATTTGTTAAAGGAGGACTTATTTAAAGATTTCCATCACATTTATTGTGATGCTTCCAAGCACACCGGTTGCGTGGGGGTAGGTGTGTTTCATTCCCAGTTTAAAATAATCCAAAAAATTAAATTTCCTCCGGAAACTTCGGTCTTCACAGGGGAGTGCTTTGGCCTGTATAAAGCTTTAGAGTATATTTTACTGACAAAATTGAAGAAAGCAATTATTTTCACGGATTCCAAAAGCGCGCTGCAGGCCTTAGAAAAGTTTCCATTTAAATCAAAAAATTCTTTTCCCATCATCATTAATATCAGAGATCTGTTGGTAAGATGTGAGAAACTTGGTCTTAGTGTATCTTTTGCCTGGATCCCGGGCCATAGTAACATACCAGGAAATGAAAAAGCAGACAGTCTTGCCAATGAAGCTGTTGAAGATGGTGACATTTTCCCTTATTTGAATTATTGCCATGATTTGGCAGCTTTGCCACGCTATTTTCTACGTAACTCTTGGGAAGAACACTGGGCTAGCAGTCAACTTAAAAAAGGTAAATTTTATGCAAAAATCCAACAAAATATCCCAGTGAAACCTTGGTTTTTCAAAGTCCTTTTAGATAAGAGATCGACATCATGTTTGATCCGCATGAGACTGGGACATACATCTATTCCAGAACATTTAGCTCGTCTGCAAATAATTCAAAGTTCTGATTGTGAATGTGGTTTGGGGGTCTGTGACCTGAATCATGTTTTCTTTTCTTGCCCTCTGCATGATCATTCCTTTTTCTACAGCTCCTTACAATCCATCCGTATCCCATTTCCTTCTTCCGTTCCTATTTTGCTCGCCACTAATGATCACACTGTTTATAAAATTATTTCTTCATTTATTATCTGCAACAATATTAAAGTATAGTTTTTTAGGTTATGTGTATTTTGTTATTTTCACATATTATTATATCTTGAATTTTTATTTAATACCTTATTTTCAGAATTACCTTTCCTCCCTGTATATTCTATTCCCTGTATATTTCCTTCCACACTGATCCAAACCTGATCCTTTCCTTTTTCCGTTTTCCAAATTCCTTTTTTCATTTCATTACGTTTCCTCGTTTTTATACTGTCAGTGGCAAATACACAAACCGTGTCACGCCATAAAAAAAAAAAAAAAAAAAAAAAACTGCAGCTGACTGGTCTTCTGATCTTCGGATGCCATGACTGCAAATTGTTACTGATTTTTCCGAGTATTGCTCAGTGAATATTGTTAAAATAAACTGCCTTGTTCAGTGAAGTATAGTGAACTTGTTGAGTTTATTCCTTCATCCGAGTCAAATCCGAGTATTGCTCAGTGAATATATATTACCTTAAAATTGCAAATTGATATGAAAACCCTTTTCCCTATTTCTCAAAGATGGACCAGATTTCCCAAAGATAACTTTTATCAAACTGTGAACAAAGTTATTCGAATCCGCACAAAATCAAAAAAAAACATCAAGGATTCCAGATAAGCATTTTATTGAGTAAGTATTTTTGTCTTAGATTCTTACGTCTACATAGTAGTCGGTCCAAGATACTTCACTCTTGGTCGTGGCTGAGTAGAAAATGTAAAGCTAGCATCATTTTGCAGCCTTTATTTGTATAAGAGCTTATGGGGGGATCCTTTTTGTTCCCTAAATTGAACATTACAATGTCAAGTAGCTAGTCCTGTCCTGTCTTTAGCTCATAAAGCAAAGCAGGAGAGCTATGAGTTATACAATTTGTTTTCATTTTCAGGGAACCTCTGCTGACAACTTTCAAAAAACCATCAAAATGTTGGACTATCTTCCAGAAGAGTTGTTAATAATGATCATTAAGAAGTTGGACCTAAAGGCTTTGAAAAACTTATATGAAATAGGAAATCCTCGTATTCAAAATATACTAACTGTCGAGGTTAGAGAGGCTGATCTCGCCTTCAGTACCATGGCAACTGGACGATCTTTGTCAAGTGACTTTTTCAAAGCGGTGTCTCCAAGTATACGGATATTAAATCTGACTGGCATTGCAGACTTAACAAAGACAATTTTACTGTCGGCCATGAAAAGACTTAGAAACTTAACAACTTTAGATGTATCTTATACAAGTGTAACTATATTTGAATTTTTGGATATTTGTGAAGCATGCCCTACAATTGAAAATGTCGCTATAGATTTTCTGTTTAATAAACTTAGCACACTTGAGGAAATTGACAAAGTTTCTCAAGAAATGGTAGATAAATGTCAGAATACTTTTGCAAACTTCAAAAATGTTCATTTTATTGGATCATCAGCAAACTTGTCTAAAGAAAACCTTGCTTACATTTTACTGCAAAAAGCCAAATTAGACTGTCTGACATTTACGATAGCTAGATTTAATCACTGTATTGAGTACCCCAGACATATTCAGTTTCAGCCATTATACTGTAATACATTTTGTATTGAGAAGAGCGAAATAGGCCCAGACATTTTCTCTAAAATAAGTTTTGACTATGAATATGTAAAATTTTCGACACAGAGCATAGAAGCTTCTCCACAGATTACACAATTTCTGTTGCAATATTTAACATTGCCTCCTCCTATTTTTAGTGACATTATTTACATTTTCTTTGGAATGATGATTTGGAACAAGGAAACAACTGTATTTGATGACAAGTTTTTCATGAATTTACTTGAGAAAATTAAGCGATTGCCTCGACTTGCTTCAGTTTCAAGTGTGAGTAATAACATCTTTGAATATGCCTCACTTCAAAGTGATTGGTATTGTTTAACTGACCAGATATTTAAACCGATGTATAATAATTATAATCGCAAGGCAGAGATTTGTGAAAATAGTTTTAAAAGAATTAGGAGAGCACCACCAACTTATGAAATTAACTTTGATGAAATGAATTTGTTTAAGGAAAAGAAAAATGTCCAATTAAATCTTACTTTTCAACACTCTGCAATTTCATCGCCAATTTGTTTTGCTATTCAATCAAACTTTATGAACATACTAACTTTCCTAAATTTAAGAGGAACAATACATTACAGTAAGGATTTTTTTAGTATTCTGTTTCGCCACTGCAAAAAATTAATTACTTTGAGTGTCGAAGGGCCAAGCATTTCGCCTTGTGCCTTGAATATATCGAGGACAATATCACTCAGTAGTAGTTTAAAAAACTTGCAAATAAAAGAGAAAAATATAGATTTTGATGTTCTTCTTACCTCATTAGGTCAATGCAAAACATTGGAAAATATTGTTCTGTATGATCCATCACAAATAATTAATGAATTAGCGAAGCCAGATACGCTCTTTGCGCAGTGCGATAATTTATACTTCATTTCGATAGCTGCGCAAATGAGTGACGCCTCAAGATTGAGACACAATCGAGCTTTTAATAAAGCAAAGTTAAGGTTTGGAAAGTACCATCTGCATTGTGAAATACTATCTAGATTTATGACGACTACTAATTATGTTTATAAAACATATGATTATAATCCATATTATCATGTGTATCATAATAAGTGTGAGTATATATCAATAACTAGTTGTTAAACTGGTTTTTTTCTGTGTGTCCTACTACCCTCACCCGCAAACTACTCGTCCTACTTCGGTTGTCATGAAATGAATGAGACAAATTGTAACACCTAACTATAATCAAGGGTGTAGTGGAATGGCGGGGCCTTTAGACGTGGCTCTACGATTTAATTTTTAAACTGAGTAACTGCCCAGTACTTACATACATTCGCTCACGCCTTTATTCCCTAATATCGGGCTTGGCAGGGCATCAGTGTCCAGTACTTAACAAGTACTAGGTAATTAAGAGAGAGTCGCGGTTCTTTGATTTTCACTAATTTTTCATTGCTTTGTCTATCCAGAATAATTAGATAAAAATTATAAAACAGATTAAGTAAATAAAAGTTGCATTCAATCATAAGAAACTGATAGCGACGACGTTCGTCAAATCCTTGTTTTGTCATATCCTAGTTTCGCCAAATCCTTATTTCGTCAAATATTCGCCCAGGCTGTCTTTGGACAGGCAATAACAAAAATCTAAAAAAATAAACTGCAGTAATTTTTTTGTATTGAAAAACGTGCCTCTATCCATATCATGTAACACGAATCCTACTTATGTACCTACGTCATAATTAGTATCTTAACCCCCTCAATTTCATTAAATCAGTCAGTAGTTAAGGCACCTGTCCCACCGCCGGCAATAAACGAGAAGCGAGTAGAGCTATGAATTAGTTACGTGTTTACAAGCAGCGAGAAGCGAGTGTGTAGTTCCGATAGATTTGTCGTTGGGATATAAGCGAGTGCGACGGGCGAGAATAGAGAATAACCTCTGATTGGTCTCCCGGCGAGTATCTTTATAGCTCAGCGATACTATCTTTGATAGCTCTTATCGCCGGCGACAAACTAGTGGCAAGAGAGTTTTTGCCGGCAGTGTGAACAGCCCGCGACCAACTTTAAATATTTTTTTTGCTGCCTAGGTTATAATATGAATTTGTAAAGCGGTGATAGCCCAGTTGGTAATGAGCCAGATTCGTAAAGCGGTGATAGCCCAGTTGGTAATGAGCCAGATTTGTAATCCGAAGGTCGCGGGTTCAAATCCTGGTGCGGGCCTGTACCACTAAATTCGTCTTTTCGAATTTATGTATGGATTTCTAATTATCACTTGCTCAACGGTGAAGGAAAACATCGTGATGAAACCCGTTCGTCCAAGAAAAAATCATTTTCGAAAGACGAGCGGTCCACCAACCCGCATTGGGCCAGCGTGGTGGACTATGGCCTAAATCCCCTTCGTGTTTCGAAGGGAGGCCCGTGCCCCTCGGTGGGGACGTATATGGGCTGTTAAAAAAAAAGGTTATAATACTTATAATTTATAATATTAGTCGGAAATAATTATTTTTAGCAGCAAAGTTATTTTTTTTAGCAGTCACAAGTCATTATTTTTAGCGCTCGTTCATGATTTGACTGCCTCGTTTAATATAAGTACTTGCTACCTTTCGTTACCATTATAGCAGCCACTTCTCGATTTTTATGAAGCCGCTGTCACCGAGTCAATATCATAGTTGAGACTTTTTAACTGAGACTTTCATAGTTGAGAGATTTTAAAAATATCTTTCTTTAAATATTTTTTGTGTCGTTCAAAATTATATGCCATTAAAAATATAATACCCCAGTAAAACTACGGTTTGGCAAAACATTAATTCGCAATAGGCTGTATTTTTATATTTAAGCCTTTCATCCTATTTAAAATGACTATATTTACGAATCCAACTAAAAAAATATATCGATATACCTCAAAAAAGAAAAATGCGAATAAAGACCTAGAATTTTCAGCAAAAATAGTAATAACTAAGTGAACAGTTTTCATGATAGAGGTACCCGTAAGAAATATAAAAGTAACAGAATCCAACCAAAAAACATCACCTTATTTTTGTTTGTCAAAAAATTTAAATTTAATTGATTAGGATTAATGGTTCATGCGAAAAAAATAATAATTAGCTGAACTGGTTAATAACCGATTTGGAAACAGTTTATGATTGCATACGTATAAAAATCCAAATATTTTTTTTAAGCTTTTGTACATTTTTATAAAATATAGCTATTACCGCTTGGCAAAAATGTAATAGGTATAAAAAATGGCAGACTTTTCTAACAATGCTGAATAAAAGGCAATATTACCAAAATCCAACACTTTTCGTGAAAAATTCAAGATTTTTTTTAAAATCTTAATCGCCCATTCCAAACTGAGCGTAGTGTAGCAGTGTTACGGTCTAAAATAGATTAATGGCGCGTGGCATGGCCCAGCCTGGCAGCCGCGATGACTTGAAATTTTACAGTTAAATGTAATATCGATGATAATACAATAATTTGGTTTCATCGAGCTGATCTGATGATGACACGAGGAGACAGATGGTGGAACTCTTCAATGGTTACTATTAAACCCTTTGAGTTTGGGCTCGTTTGATTTGATTTTTGTTTACTTTACCCTTAAGGTTGCCAAAATTGTCAAATGTAATACAACAGTAACACAACAGATTTTACGTTTTCGTTACACAAAATATGTAACCCAAAAGTGACACATTTTTTGGGTAAAGCGTGTTTCATTAATTGTACCGACTGCAGTGATTGTTAAGGGGGAAGTTAGTAATAAATAAAACAGCATTTTTTTAGGGTTAACAACGGTGAGTAGAAGTTGCTTAGAATGTTTTTGGGCGTGCTGCTGGCACATTTTCTTTTTTTTTGCGATCCCTTTCCATTTTCTCGCTAGTTATTCTTTTCTTCGTTATAAATTTCTACTTTACGTCTATGTTATAGAAAATGTATGAAATCCGTCATTGTATACAATTCCTAAAATCACCCGGAAATGTGTGAAATGTTTGATTTTGTCTGTTTATAAGTCATTCAACTTCTTTGTTCCATTGCGATAGACGAAACTGCGACAAGAGCGCCCTGCCTATCGTTTTTTCTCTTCAATTCGCTCGGAGGAAGGGCAATACGTCTGGAACAGTGCACCCTGGCCATCAAAAATAACTTTTCTACGGAATTCTTATAATCTATGGCAAATAACCAGACACTAGCGTGGAACGGGACCGCTTTGGTTAGACCGTTCCGCGCAGAGAGCTCTCCACGCATCTCTCTGATGAGCAGAGAGTGACGTGGACGAGCGAGGGGGAGGCGAGCGGCACGAGAGTGCTGCTCGATGGCGTGCGTACCAAGCGCAATTGGTACGCGCGAGGGGGGAGATATTTCGCTGTTGACCGGAGCTTACATCTCCGAAGAGTGTCTTCCCCTGTGGTATGGTACATACGAATTGGAGTTGTAGTTGGTTTGAGTCCGACATAACCCTCCCACCGCTCCTGTGGCGAAGAGGAATGCGTGGGCATTTCCCCAAGTAAAAATATGGAGAACTGAGACTCCCAACGCACGAACTGAGCGAGCGAAGCGAGCGTGCCGCGGTAGCGACCGGCAAAGTGCCAGAAACGACTGTGGTTACGTTAAGCTGTTGTCACATTTCCGCTCAGCTGAAGTACTTCATGATGTGGTAAATAAACAGGGTAACATTTCATGATATGTGACCATTTCAGTGAGCAAATCTTTAATACGGTCAAGACAAATCCATGTCGCTTATTCAGGTTAGGTTAGGTTGTTTTAATCATTTTATTTACAAAACATTAGTTATAGTATAAATTTCCTAGGGCAATTTCGGAATTTTGTGTATGTAATTAAAAATCTTTTGAAACAATATTTTATACATTTCCTTGATAGCCTCGGAATTTTATACATTTCCTAGGGATTGTATATAATTCCTAGATTTCACACATTTCCGGTCACATCTATACTAGTAGCGTTGTTTTTATATGAAATGTTTGTGTGTGCATTTTATAAAAAGCACTACTAATGTCTTACGGATAAGTTTAAAAATTAAAAACATACAATTAGATAAAAAACACTTGAAGCGTCTACTCGTCCCATAGCTAGTTAAGTACCTACCTAAATAGTAAGAAACGCTATAATTTTTTTTGGTCTAATTGGAAATGTGGAGAATTGGGAATTTAAATGGAGGTCGAAGGGCCTGTTACTCGACTAGACGACAACCACCAAGGCAGTAGCCGGGCCGGGACCTAACTAGGTATGATAACTATCGCTAAAGTTTAATTGAATTCAGAGATCATATTATAAGGTACTGTTTAAGTTATCTTAAGTCAAAAGTTTGCCCTAAAATGCCGCTAGATGTCTCATAGGCAGAAGGTGCACAAATACTAGATCGCGGTATACAGATTTTTGCGACCATGTATGTAAGAGTAAAAATTCATAATTAAATCGTTCAATGAAAAGCTCAAGAAGTTTAAAAGTGCCTGGAAGAAGTGAGTAACACCAAAAAGCCTGGAAGGAAGAGGCTTCTTGTCGGTTTTTTATAGTATCTTGCGGTAGATATATTTCGTACATTTGAATGGAAATATTATTCGTAACCCCTTAGCCACAACATAGCCACTCGAGCGACCTGCGCCTTGCGTCTGCGGTGGCAAAAAAAATAAATGTATGAGGCTCCTACTAGCATGCTACGACATTGGCGCGGAGCGTCTTGCAGAGCAGCGCGGCGTGAGGCGCGGAAATGTTCGAGCGGCGGCGACTGGCTTCGAGCGGAAGCGCGTGCGAGTGAAAGCTATAGCCATTTGCTATAAAGCAACTACTAATAGTGTCCGACCGAAAGTTCGGTTTCTGTTTCGGCCGAGTTTTGGCAAAAAATCAAGTTTCGGCGGCAAATTCGGATTCGGCCAAAATTGGCCGAAACTTTTGCCGGAACCGAAACTGACTTCGGAAGTTGTCGTACACGCTTGCCTAACTTTGTTTCTCGCGGCAACGCTTTGGCGGACGCTAGCGGCCCTGTCCGGGAATTGTCGTGCGCCGTTCGGATAACTCTGTAGCAACACAACTTAGTGCGTTATCGCCCGACGCAAACATTATTTAGAGGTTATGTTTTGATGGATAAAATGCACCAAATTTCGGTATTTTAAGGAATTTTATACTTGACTACATGAGTTTCGGTTTCGGCCGAAGCTGAAGCCACGGCCATATTCAGTTTCGGTTTCGATTTCAGCCGAAAAACCAGTTTCGGTGGACTCTAATTACTAGCAACCGATTATAGCAAATAACCGAGCTATAGCTTAAAATTTGCTTTTTGGTTGCATTTGTGTTACACTTGAGTTTATTTTGTGTTATGTAACACAATAGTCCTATAAAACCGCATTCATTATGATCATAAGAATGAATTGATAAAAGTAGGTACCTATTAATTTGCGTGCGAGCTTAAATATGTTAAATGCAGCAGGCACCCACAAAATTAAAAACTACGAAAGAATAATAAGGAGAAAATTGAAAAAGGATCGCAAAAAAAAAGAAAATGCGCCGTCAACATCTCAGCAGCACGCCCAAAAACATTCTAAGCAACTTTTACTCACCGTTGTTAACCCTAAAAAATACTGTTTTATTTATTACTAACTTCCCCCTTAACAATCACTGCAGTCGGTACAATTTTATAATGCTTATATTTATGTAATTTGTAGCAAAGGTTAATAACACAGATGAGGTGAGTAAGCTCCCTCCTCTATAACCGAGGCAAGCGCCCAGCCCGTTTTGCCATTTAACTCTTTTTATGTTTACCGATTTTACTTAATAGATTAGATTTACGATTAGGTTACAACACTACAGAGTTGCACGGTTTTAGCCGCTAGTTGGCGTGGCGCTCGCTCTTGGACACCGCCGTTTTTCGTATTTTTTTAGAGTGCAAAACTATTTTTGTTGTTAAAATGTAATTTGTAGAAAAAGAAGAATAATAAACCAGAAATCAAACAATCTCTTGTATCCGTTACCCACATCCCTGCTAAAAATTATTTTAACTATCAATATGAAACACGCTTTACCCAAAAAATGTGTTACTTTTGGGTTACATTTGTGTAACGATAACACAAAATCTTTTGTGTTCCATTTGACAATTTTGGCGGCCTTACCCTTATATTAATAAACTACTTCCACTTTAACTGTCACTTTCTGATTTATATTAATAAACAACTTTTACTTTATATTAAACTAGCTTTCCACCCGCGGCTCCGCCCGCGTGGACTACAGGTTATATCGTACCCAACTGTGGGGTAAAAGGTAGCCTATGTCCTTTCCCAGGTTGTAATCTATCTCTGTACCAAATTTCATCAAAATCAGTTCAGTAGTTTAGGCGTGAAGGACGGACAGACAGACAGACAGACAGAGTTACTTTCGCATTTATGATATTAGTAAGGAAGTAAGGATCTAACACACGAAAAACCGACATTTAGCACTTTACGTAAACAATACGTGGCGAATAAATCATTACGTTCTAAATTACGGAAGCATCCATAAGATTGACAGGATGGCGCGCCCGCTGCCCGCGCACCCTTCCGCCACCCGCGCAACTCTTACAATTTATATTTTTGGAAATAAAATGGTAAATGTAAAATTTTTTGTTGGATTTTGAAAGTATCGTATTATTTAAAACATAAATTACAAAATCTACCCAAAATTATCGCTATTTCTATTTTGTCCGCAAAATGACTACAGAAATAGCAAAAGTCATTTTTTTTTACGTTTCTAGTTGGATTTTCACAATAATTGAGTTATCAACATCGTTCAAGCTATACTATAAAAAATTAGCCTATTACATTTTTTATTGCAACAGTTACTTATTATTTTAATATCACAACATTGAAGTTAATGAAAATAGCATAATCAATTATAAATATTGTTGGATTTCGATTTACTTTCAAACAACTGGATGATATCAGATTAATAGTGCACAAAGTTATTTATTAACATTTTTGTACAAATTTACAAAAAATATCAAAACTTAACTCATAAAAATAAATGTATGTTGTATTTTTTTTAGTTGGATTCTTACGTTAAATGATAGCCGGGAATTTAATCTATCAATAAAAAAAAGAATTGCTGCTATTGCAATTTATTTCACTTTCGCCATACTAGCCGACTGTAGATTTCTTGAACTATAAAGAAAAAATTATTTATTTAGCAAAAGTTAGAAAATAAAGTAATACTTAACTAGTTTTTCCGCGGTCCGATCGTTTTGTTAGTTTGTTCGTAAGTACATATGTTGAATTTAGATAGTTAACAACGATTCTTGGGTATGGCCACGATCATAAAATCCTATTTAAAAAATATGTATGTAAATTACTTAAGAAGTACTTACAAATTACGAATTTTACCAAACTTGGGTTTGACGAAACAAGGATTTAGCGACATAAGGATTTTACGAAACTAGGATATGACAAAACTAGGATTTGACGAAACAAAGATTTGACGAACGTCGCTCGTCGCTAAAAAACTGTGTATAATACTTTTTCGACTAATATCAAATTATAATCACGTCTTCGACTACTAATAGACCAAGATCCCAGGGCCGCCAAACCTTACTTATTTTCTCACTAGCATTCCGCTCGGGACTTCAATCCCGTGGGAATTAGGGAAAATCATGTACCCTATGTCCATCTCGGATAATGTAGGATTCTAATGGTGAAAGATTTTTTTAAATCGGTCCAGTAGTTTCGGAGCCTATTCAATGCAAACAAACAAACAAACAATCAAATCTTTCCTCTTTATAATATGTATAGATTTTTGTACAAATTTACAAAAAATATCAAAACTTAACTCATAAAAATAAATGTATGTTGTATTTTTTTTAGTTGGATTCTTACGTTAAATGATAGCCGGGAATTTAATCTATCAATAAAAAAAAGAATTGCTGCTATTGCAATTTATTTCACTTTCGCCATACTAGCCGACTGTAGATTTCTTGAACTATAAAGAAAAAATTATTTATTTAGCAAAAGTTAGAAAATAAAGTAATACTTAACTAGTTTTTCCGCGGTCCGATCGTTTTGTTAGTTTGTTCGTAAGTACATATGTTGAATTTAGATAGTTAACAACGATTCTTGGGTATGGCCACGATCATAAAATCCTATTTAAAAAATATGTATGTAAATTACTTAAGAAGTACTTACAAATTACGAATTTTACCAAACTTGGGTTTGACGAAACAAGGATTTAGCGACATAAGGATTTTACGAAACTAGGATATGACAAAACTAGGATTTGACGAAACAAAGATTTGACGAACGTCGCTCGTCGCTAAAAAACTGTGTATAATACTTTTTCGACTAATATCAAATTATAATCACGTCTTCGACTACTAATAGACCAAGATCCCAGGGCCGCCAAACCTTACTTATTTTCTCACTAGCATTCCGCTCGGGACTTCAATCCCGTGGGAATTAGGGAAAATCATGTACCCTATGTCCATCTCGGATAATGTAGGATTCTAATGGTGAAAGATTTTTTTAAATCGGTCCAGTAGTTTCGGAGCCTATTCAATGCAAACAAACAAACAAACAATCAAATCTTTCCTCTTTATAATATGTATAGATAGATATAGATAAACCAAATGTGTGGGAAATAGTAGTGCTAGTACGTACTAGTAATGTATGAAAACATGAAAACATCGCAATCACGTCAGCTTTCTAACAAAGAAAACCGCATCAAATCGGTCCGTTCCCTTTGGGAACTATATTGGATTAGATAATAAAAAATGAGGATGTGAATCAGCCTACGGAACTGAACAACTTTCCCCAAGGAATACAGGTTGAGATTTGAAAAAAAAAAGTATCTTACAACGAACGCGCAACGTGTGAAAGCAGCTGATTTGCCGTTGTATGGGAAGACGAAAATATATATTATATTTTAATTTTCTTGGTGAAAAGTATTCAGTTTCATGGCAAGAATCAGCCCCTAATTTCGCCAACTATTTCATAGTCGCTCCTGATACCAGGAGACGTATTTTTGAAACAATAGAATTCCAATTCGCATACGAATTTACAAGATTTGTATGTGATTCTCATGCGAATCTTATCAATTCGTATGCGAATTGGAATTCTACCGTTTCAAAAATACGTCTCCTGGTCTTCGCAATGGCTGGGACCGACACAGAAGAGATACTTACACGTTGAAACTAAATGACACTCCTCTTTTTCCGTTTTTCGTCAGGGCGGGATTACGAATAGAAAAAAATAAACATAATTCTAAGGAATTTGTATACTAGTCTACGCAAAGAAGCCAATTCAAATAGGTATGCGTACTACGAAAAAACGTTAACGGTTTTTTGGGCATATGACAAGGCTTAACGGTTTTTGGGCATATGATATGCTTCGATTTACCAGCCCAGTGGTCGCTGTCTCTTGAACCGATCAGCGAGGTTAAAGTAACGTACACAGGGCCTGAGAATGGGTGACCAATATCAATAGTTACAATTTATCACAAGCGTTTCTTTGCTTCGGAGGGCACGTAGCGATCGGTACCTCTATTCTATTCTATTCTATTAATTTGGTGGTTTGAAAACTCTCACACTAGGGTTAGTCAAGTTTGTTACTCACACTAGCTTCCTACATGATAAGGATAAGATAAAATTTGTAGCGTAATAGCTAGCGTCTGCCTTATGCGGTACAGAGTCAAGCTCGGTTAAAAGACGTAAGTAAATATTTTAAACCGTTTTTATTAAACGAGTTAAATATGCATTTATTCATGTTCTTTTTCCACTCCTTTTTTAACCGATCTCAAAAAACAATAAAGACCCATCTGAACCAAAAAAGGAGGAGGTTCTCAATTCCATTGTTTGTGTGTTTATCAACATAGGAATGTGATCTAATGTAAGTTTCCAGTAGGTGTAAATAATTTACTAGTAAATAAATCATTGATTAGGTATTCAATTTTTCTATTGGGCTGAATACAAAGGAAACGTGAACGGTTTAGCTTAGGTAAACACGTTCAAACTTACCGCGATCGGGGGCTGATAGGGTTTCGTAAAAATATAAACAGCGAATAATTTCGTAAATATATATATTTAAATTTATATCTTCCATCAATACATACAATGACACATTCATTTAGCCGTAACTAGGTACTATATGTCTCACTTTAAAATGGCTGTCGTTTACACAGATGTACAGAACAAGACTAAATTTAAATTTAACATTGTATAAAAGTATTAAATTATTTATTTAAAGCGCTGGTTTTTAAATTTCTGACCTACTGACAAAATTGGTATAGATGGGAAGACATAATATACTTAAGTAATTCAATGTTGTCTTAAAGGTTAATTATGCACAGGTCACCGGGAAATAAATATTGATATTTCTATTGAGTAGTTCACACCGAGTTTGGATTTTAGCCTATATGACCTCAAATTAGTTAGCGTAACTTTAGGGCGTGATTCTCCCCATAAAAAATAATAATATTCGACTTCTCATAAGTACTTAGGCATTCGCTGATTGCTCAAGGTGTATGCAGGCAAAATGGGTTGAAATATTTAAAAAAAACCGCCTCTCCATACAACTTGTGCGGTCAGCTGATTTGCCTTTGTATGAGAAGTTAGCAATTTTTTTAAAGAATTTCATATGGATTCGCAAACTAATTTAAGTCATCCCATAATATGTGCAGACAGCAGCACATCAGATTATACATGTTGACTTGACGTCGCCAATTATCTCGCTTGTGACAGAGTGTTTTCGTAATGCATATTTATTTATATGGATATCTTTAAAGTTTAAATCGACTTCGGAAATCTCCAATTTGTATGTACCTAATGAGATATGAAGTGGAGATTTCCTAGTCTAACAAATTATTTAAGACATAAGAATGGGGTATACGCTTCTAGAGCATCGGGGAATTTAAATTAGTTAGCGAATCTTTAGGGAGTCATTCTCTTCATGAAACGGATACCTTTACCTAAGGAAGATATGTTAAACTCTAAAAAAAAAAATCCGACGTCCCATACAAAGGCAATCAACTGATTTTTTTATATATTTCGGCTTATGTTCCTTGGGGGATAAGTTGTTCAGTTTAATGGGCTGATTCACATCCTTAATTTACGCTTAATTATTTTTTAGTCACCCCAAATGGGCTGATGTGATAACCACATACATAATATCACAAATTCCGTGCGACTTACACTTTCGATTGCACATAAAAAGTATAGTATTGATGGAGGAGAGATACTTTACAAATAAAACTTATCGAAATATCTTCGGTGTACGCTAGGAGCTATAAAAATTGAAAATAATACAACTAATTAATTTCATAACTAGTAAGACATTACAATCCCTTACCACGAGATCAGCGACAAATAAAGTCACCCGGTTATACTTCTTTCGTTTTACTGTTCTCTTCTCCGTTAAATGAAAAGTGCTTTGAGTACTGAATATCAAAAGAATAAAAATCTCAATAAGAAAAAAAAACGGTCGCAAATATTTAAATAAAGTGATTTTATAATCCCTTTGGTAGTTTCATAACATTATTACCAATTGGTGGGAGTTTTAGAATTGAAAATCTTTGGATTTTCTGAATTAAATATTCATTAATCGTTTCATGTCCACCACTTTCTAACTTTTGCATAATTTAATCGCATATTGCAAAAATTTGCGAATCAAACATACAACACTTAGTACCTATTTTAATATAATACCTAATTATTTTTATAAAGTAACAAAATTAACTTATGTATTTACAGTTATCGTTAAAACTATAGCAGAAAATTTACTATTTTAGCACTAGTATTTACTTTTCATCAAGACTCCAATTTCCAATTTCAATTCAAACATTGGTGACTATTCGAATATTCCATAATTTTTTTGTGCCTTATAACATTGGCAATAAAGACGAAAATTGGTTCATAAAACATTTAAGGGAGTAAATCTAAGGCACATTGGTTTATTGATTCTTGCTGGATAGATATGTGTATAAATAACTATGAAAATGTTAGATGACAGATGTAGTATATACTTAGTTGTTAGTTCAACTGGTGGCCGTATATGAGATCAAATCTGACATTCGTTTAAAAAAGAAGGTAAAACCGACAGTAGGTATGAGGACTTACAACTCGTCTGGAGGGCTAAAGTTTTTTATTTCGTACGCATGAGAGCTAAATTTGCATTTTGAATGTCCAGCTTAATGAGCTCTTGAATTCAGTAGCAAGCTCAAACGAGTCGTAGGATAAAATTGGACAGTAACAGACATGCTGCGTTTAGTTCATCTGATTATAATTTTTAGCCACCTTTGATTTTAAAATTCAATTGAGAAACCACTCGAAAACTTTGCAAAAGGGTTTTTTTTGTGATTGAATGATTACGGAGCTCTGAATAACATTTCAAAAAAGTAGATGTACCACATAAAGTCTAGTACACATACATTGAACAACATGTTTATGAATTTGTTTGGCTTAAGGTCGAAGTACAAGGGGGTCACGTATCTACATAGCTTTGTCTTTGTTTCTCAAGTGAGGTTACCTCAATATTGTTTTAAGACATGGTGGTACCCCCCTGTACTAATTTAGATGACACCAAGGACTGCATTTTTCAAACGAAAGAGGCACACTATCTGGGGGGCTACCACCAATAATGTAACGTCGATCGGTCGCACATTACTGCATTTGGTACCTATACACTTTCAGGAAAATCACATGATGAGTTCGATGTGGATTACGATGAATCTTGATCCGATTCACCGTCTATGGTAGCCCTCGCCCCCTATATCTTAAAGCTACAAGTTACAATTTTACAATTCTACACACTATTATCTCAACCAATCACGAGTCATTATTAATTCGGTGTTGCCAGTAATTCTCCTTTAACTTTGTAGCTTTAATAAATAGAGTTTTGACGACCCTTTTCTTCGAATAACACTGTCTTTGTTGATATGTTTTTGATAATTCGGCAGCTATCCAATTTATGTGGTACTAATGGTTTGCGAAGGGGTGGTCGCGTGAGATGCGGTCAAGAGTGAGTCGGGTTCAGTCGTCGTCTTTCTTCTCCATCTTAGGTTCATACATTGCGTGAAGTTGTTCAGGTGAGATACTGAAAAAAAAAAGACATTTTATTATAATTCCTATATACAAAAGCTTCCAAAAGAATTCCAGAATATTCCACGATTCTTGACATATTTGTAAATTTTCAAAATAAAATTAACGCATTGAATTCCATAGTTCTTGGTCAACTGTCTTGCTTGAAGGCTCATAATAACAATCAACCATAAGCATTAAAAAGCTAATAAATAAAAATGTCAAGGTACCACAACATTAAAAAAAACGTACAAACATGGTCGTTTTTTTAATGTTGTTTAATAGTATTTTGTAATAGTTAAAGACTGTGACTTTGTCTAAGCCTCCTGTAGTAAATGAGTTTTCGAATTGACACTAAAGTTCCCTTTGATTGATTTATTGATTTGTAAAACTCACCCGAGCAAGCTCTGGAGGTCACAGACGAAGCGGTAGACGTAACGTTTGCCAGCCGTCTTGTGGATAATGTTTTTATCATAGTAGTAACGCAGCCCGCGGGATAGCTTCTCATAGTTCATCTTCGGCTTATTCTTGCGAATGCCCCAGCGACGGGCCACCTAAGAAAAAATGTGAATAGTTAAATTATTGGAAATTGCGGGTTTGAATCAGGATACTAAACTAAACAACTTTCCCGAAGGAACGAAGGTTTGAAATACGAATAACAGACCATTTAAATTTCATATAAAATTGGGCCCAATACCCAACTTTCAACCAAAGTTTTTGGGGGTTTCGTCCCGAAAAAGAAATCTCCTTTCGCATCTCCGAATAATTAATGCCTTAGTTGATTAAACTAGGATTAAGAAAGACTTAATTTTCAATGTAGCTTAACGAACTAAAGTTTCCCTAACCAATTAAAGATCACTATTTTAATTTAGGCATTTTTGGGCCGTAGAATCTCGAACCAGAAACACCTCATCGTTTCTTTTGCCAATTTTATGCAAAACTTTGCAATTCAAATTGCTACGCCGTAGCAAGTGCTACGAAATTCGTAGCCACCATAGATATTAATTAAATCTGTATTACAGAACGCGACTCAGACTCTGACCTATACTTGAGTAGCAGTCGTCTTTGTCATTTTAATAGTTGAGTGAAAGAGACAATCAATACTTAAGTATAGATCAAGATAAGTCTTGAGACTTATCTCCTTCTGTAATACGGGCCTTATTCTCATGAAGCTTACCTCATCAGGGTCTGTGAGTTTGAATTCCCATCCGTCTCCGGTCCAGGAGATGAAGCCCTGGCAGCTCTTGTCCGTCAGCAGCTCCAACAGGAATTGCCACAGCTGGATCGGGCCTGAACCTGGAAATATTAGCACACAGTTGCTTTACGATATACGATGCGTTGCCTACCATAGCGCGGACTAGAAGTGGTTCATACACCGTATTCTGTTCGACTTCTACAAGACTGTATCTTTCTTTGTCATCTGAATAGCGGAAGAGGAAGATGCACTGACCCTTCCGATTGTTGGTATCGAACGTTGTATAGAATAATTTATAATTGTTTTTTTTACTATTTTTTATCAAGTACATACAGTGCTCTTATTTTGTTAATAACTCTCAGGAAACTTCATGTTTCCGAAATTATAACAAAATAACAATAAAGAACGTAGTGAAGTTAAATTCATTTATATTATTAGAGATGATAAATGAATTAATAATAAATGTTCATAATCATTCATAGAAATTTGTATTCGGTTTTCCGAAGAAAGTATCGCAATTGGTAGGCCACTGTTTTAGTTAGAGGGTGACGATACTGCTACCTCTTGACGAAGGTTCCTGGGTTCGACTCCCGATCGGAATAGACAACCTTTGATTTAAAAGCAAATTTCATGTATAATGTTCTTGGGTCGCGAGTACTTTTGTGTGTTTGATAAAAGACAAAACTTAGTGGGTCTTTGAATGTGTGGCGTTTATTTATAGTACTAAAGCACTCTTAGCCCAGTGGCGCTCGCTGATCTGAACCGATCAGTGAGGTTAAGCTTCGTACACAGAGGCAGGGAACCTGATAGGTGACCAAAGTGACAATTTAGCACGAGCGTTACCGTGCTTCGGAGGGCTCGTTAAGCTGTCGGTCCCGGCTGTTATCGATTGACTACAGTCGTTAAACCAAGTCTGAAAACTTTGACTCCAGGGTTAGTCAAGTTCGCCCCATACTTTGTCAATACCTACACAATTAGTAGAAAAAGATTTAGAGAGTCAGCAGGGTCAAAAGAACAAATATGTTTGTATGTATTTAATATAATAATAATAAAAAAAAACGCTACACACTCAAAGGCCCACACTAAGGTTTTCCCTTGTGTCGTGGGTCCCTCGGAACACACATAAAGACAAACATAAACACCCATGATCCGAGAACAAACATCTGCTTTTCACACAAATGTTTGCCCCGACTGGGGATCGAACCCAGGACCCGCCGATCAAGAGGCAGCGTCACTACCACTCGACCAAACCGGCCGTCATTTAAATCCTCTTATGTAACATCCTGAATAAACGAATATGTTTGTATGTATTTAATGTAATTTTGCAGCAAAAGCTATCCATCGCTATCCAGCGCGGTAATGCTGCAAGTGTGATGGGTGCCTTTGCACCGGGGATGACTCGGGGTGATTTTTAACTGGATAATTTCATATTTTTTCTGCGAAATAGTATGTATTTTGACAATTGATTGTAATATTATTTCTCTGACAATAGATGTATAAAATTTTGACTTATCTTAAGTAACATTCTGAATATTCTATGAAATAAAGCTAATTAATTTAAATATAGTACCGGTAAAGCAGGGCCCAGAGGCGGGGTAGGGCAGCTTGTCCTGCGGGATGAGGGCGTGCTGCTCGCTGGGCCACTCGCCCCAGTCTGCGCACGCGCCGCCGTACTCTGCGCCGTAGCCTTCTCCGTAGCCTTCGCCGCCGTACCTGCCGCCGGCGCCTGCTGGAAAGAAAACGAAATCATTTTGTTAGTTCACATATGAAATAAACCAGCGATGCGTTGGCCCTTGAAGATCTTCAGCTTTAATGATTTGTCATGTGTTCTTATTATTTTGCAAAAGGTTTTCTTCGATTTTTTTTTTAAATGAATCTTCTAATAAGGCTGAAAAGACTAGGTTGATTTAGATCATGAGTATGTATTTAAGAATTTTTGATACTGTTTGATAACCAATTACGAATTTTCCCAGCTGCGGGATAAAGAACAGGCAAGTTAAATAAAGTAATTTAAATTCACGTATTCTACAGCAATAATAAAAAAAAAACATTTAAACGTTTCGATTTTATGCTCAGTGAAAAAATGTAATAATAAAAACACTTGTGAGAGTATTTCAGAGTATGTTTTTTATCAGTGTAGTTAAAGACAATTAAATATTTCAAAAGTTTAGGGAACACACGATTATTTTTTAAATCCTAAAATTTTGTTTGAATCGTTATAACATATACAATTGTGTAAAATAAAGAAACAGGATGTTCGAAGACTTTTTTTTGAAAAAACAAAGCACTTCACTTTGAAGTGAAGTGAATCCTGAGATTCAGCTCATTAATTTAAAAAGATCACACAGTGATAAACAAACAAAGAACAGCACTGTTGAATTAATTCGGTACGTGTTCAGTCTCCTTACCACTTGTATCTTTCGTCGCAAGACGAATTCAAGAATCGATACCTAGAATATTTCGGTGATTTGAAGACTAAAATAAAATATTTCTGCGTAAGAGGTTTTGTTGTTATTAGAATGTTAACAACGTCAGTGGTTAAATAAGTTAATAAGCAGTACCTAGTAATTATATTTGCTCAGTGATTGATTCGTATTTATTTTTGAATTGTTATTGTATTTATTTTAGATAAGGCTATTAGCACTTTATTTTACATAGGTGTGGAAAGTAACATAACGACTAATTATGACAGTTTAACTGCCTGCCAAGGATTTGGTTGTAGATTTAAAATCAAAATGTACTTTCGAACGTTTCTCATTTCTACTGAAACAAAAATTACGTTGTCGTAATCGCTAGTAATTAATATTTCGGCGTCAGATTTCTCACAAATGAGGAACTCACTAATTGGGACTACTAATTTGATGTGAAACATATTTGTGACTGTGAAAATGGAAAGGTATAACTTTGGGATAGTCATTAAGGTTCAAAATCATTGTGATGCTCTTTGTAAATCGCTCTTATTGACCACCCGAAAAGTTGTACCTTTTACTAAACATAGTCGCATTTTCGTGCTGAATCTTGGTTGTTGTAGAGAAATGTCACAACAAACTTGTTTTTTATTCAGTAGGTAGCTACCAAAAGTTAATTATTACAGTTTGTTGATGTTAACTTTAATTCGGTACCTATCTAATTTGAAAAATAAAATAAAATTATAACTGAATAACCTAGTTCTTATATTACAAATATTGAGTTCATGTCTGCCATCAGTAGGTAAGGTTAAGCTAACTATGATTTAGATTGAGCCGGATGAAATGTTGGAACTATATCCAGATATTACATGAAAACTTATTGTGCACATCTTCTCGCCTCACTTCGTCCAATTTGTTAGGTCTGCTGTAAGAAATGTCTTCATAGAAATAAGTCGTGCCTGTTGTATGTTTCTTTCTGTATGTCTACTGTATACAATAAACAGTAAATAGATAAATAAATGACAGGGAGAATACAACACTAAACTAAAAGCACATTTACCTCTTGGATAAGGCTTGTTGTATCCGTGCGGTTGGTACTTGTGTTCTGGATGCGCTAAGAGGGGCTGTGAATGATGCGCGTGGTGGTAATACTCGTCGAGGTAGGGCTGAGCGGCGGGCGGCGCGGGGGAGTACTCCGGGGGGTAGTACTCGTCGAGGGGGGAGGCGGCCGCCGGCGCGGGCGCAGGGGGCTGTGGCGTCGCGCCGCCAGAGGCTTCTGTGTAACCGTACGCCGTCGCCTCGCGAGGTCCGCCGGTCGTGTAGCCGCCTGAGGACAAATGATAGTCAAGTTTTAAATGGCGTATACAATGTATGTACTTTAACACTTCATTGGTAGAAAATTAATGTACAAAGGCAATCTTCTCGCATGCCAACATTCTTCAAGCCAACATTAGAGAACACGAAATGAATAATAGATAAAGTGACGTAACAGTAGACTTAACTCATCTAAGTCAGAGCCATCACTACTAATTTTATTAAAAAAAAGCAAAAGTTTCGCCCCGCAAAATGGTCACTGAAACAATCACGGCGATTTTTCTATGAACTTTGTCATCCACTGAACCCGCACTTAGACATTAGATTTTAGCGAGTAACCTATCATAGAGATATTGTGGTCATTTTAGGCAGTATTTGGGCGGTTCAGAAAAACGAATCTTTATTTTTTCGTACATTTCATAATTTTTCATTCTTCTTTTCTTCTCAAAATTCTGTTCTTCAGATATATTTATTGTTTTAGATACTTAGATAACTTTGTATCCTTTGAAAAGTAACACAGAGAGAGTCGAGCTTAATCACAAATCGTGTTACAAACAAAAGCTAGACATATGTTGGCCAAGTTCAAAACCAAAAATCCAGACAAAGAGAGACGAAAATTCCACAAAAAAATCAGGACACGTTGGTGCGCGGGCGTCGTGGGTACCGAAGCGCGACGGTCGCGGTTCACGAAGCGCCCTTTGTTCTGCGCGCGCGCCGGACCCGCGCCCCGCACCCCGCGATACCACCATCACGATACCGTACTGTTAATGTTTGTTTCCAACCTAAGTTTGCAACAAAACTAATGAAATTGAGTAAGTTGTCGAAAGTTGAAAAAAAGTGACCGTGAAAATGAGTTTTTTCAGAAATGAGACTTTTTATTTTCAATCGATTGTTCACTCTCGAGAATCCCTATACCAAAAATCGTAACCCATCCGATTATAGGGGTGTGTTAGAGCTTCGACTTTAACATGGTCGAAAAGATTTTCTGCTTTCTGTATATCTTCATTTATTAAAATGAGATTTGATGTTATGAGAGTTTCATGGGCAAGGCTAATTTTTCTTTCAATTTATCAATTAAATTCTTCTGTTTTTCATTTCATATAGAGATAGTGCAAAGATAAAGCGCTTGGAGGTTTTTTAAATTAAAATAAATTCCATCTATTTATTGAATTTTGTAACCACTTTACTCATGTTATACTATAATTAAAAATTTAAGAGTAAACAGACTTCAATCCTAATATTGCCGATCAGCAGATAACCACGATAGCTATCGCGTAACAAACATACAAAAAAATTACAAACATTCGAATTAAGAACCTCCTCCTTTTTTGAAGTAGGTTAAAATGTTTGTTATCTGACGTCCGTCAGTGGTTATAAAAACACATGAAATATATGCGTGAGTGTAGGTACGGTACAGAGGGCTGCAGTCTTGGAGGGTCGCAGAGATATTAATTCCGAAATCAAATTAATTTGTGGCGTTTCGGTATCAAAATCATAGACTCATATTCGTACCTATTCAAAAGCAGGCAGAATACCATCACAGCGTGGTGTGATTGAACAGAACAATTTAACAATGGTTGGTAACTATACGGGCCATCTATATAGCTGCTATAAGTACTTATCTATATCATCGTGTACGCATGTATGTGAGGTCAGTAGTCTCATTCATTGTCTGGCCGAAGCGAGGCTCTCCACGTGATTGTCGACTGTTGACAGGATATTAAATAAACCTAGACTTTTTAAATCATATCAATTGGTTTTGAGAGATTAGACTGTTATTCGTTCTTAGTCTTATATCATTGTTTTGGTCTCATCGTCATTCTCCTACCCGGTTCCCGATTTGTTGCACCTTACTTTACCATTGGTTTACCTGTTGGGTCTACTTGGGTGAACCGAGAACAATATTTTTTGGTGGTGTTATCAGAGGTCTGTGGAAATGCTGACGCCTACGACTACCATAATATTCTCTTTATCTAATAATGATCAATACATTTATTTATTATTTATGGCATCAAGTGGTTCATTTTGTTGGTTCGCTGCCACTGCCAACCCCGAATGGGAATGAGGCATGAGTTTAATGTAAGTTTTCTGAGCGTAAAAGACCCTTTACAATCGTGTTTGTCGTCATAACGAATAAAAAACTCTCTAAAGCCGTAATTCTGTGGTTTGCAAGCGAAATATCCAAGCTGTTTGTTTGGCATTCCGTATGACTTTAAAAAAAGTGTTGCCAAAGTTTTATAGTAAAATTTCGATACCTAGTTATACTAATAGTCGATACCTAGTTATACAACGACGTCGGTTACAGTAGTAGTTATAATAGATGTCGTGATATTCTCATTAAACGCATGATAGTTTGTGTGACCAAAGGGTCATTGTACATGCGATGCACCTTACTTTACCCATCAGAACCTCATGTATTTTAACCCAAATTGAACTCTATTGCCATTGGATAAAGTTTACAAGAATAGTAGTTTAAAAATACACTTGAAACTACAATGTTATAAGTAGGTATCTAACATTGCCAAAGCGAAACGTTTACTGTTAATAAATTACACTTTTATTGGTTAGATCGATAAGTTTTTATGTGTTCTGGAAGTAGAATCAATTTTCTTTAATTACAATGATTTCGAAAATCAAGTTTCCAAATTAATTGCGATACTGTTCATGATCGTAAGTAAGGTTGTTTAGACAATATAACAGCTTTAAAAATTCCACAGCCACGCGTGAATGTAGTATTTAGGTACTACAAGTTACAGCCCACATGTTGCTCTACCTATCCTGACAGAGATTATAGGCGTAAGTACATTTATGGAAATGTCACAGGTGTAGTAAGTATGTATAAATATGTTTACTGAATGTGGGTAGATTCTCATGTATTTAATATCATGATTTACCCTCAATAAATTCAGTGTTCATCTAGCCTCTTGTGTTTCACTACATGGTGGCAGCGGTTCAAGGCACACAACGTTTCTTCTGATTTCAAGGATTCAAGGATTTCGGGTTAAGTCCTAAGCAACGTTTATAAGAACAAAAATGCACCACTAGATACGACAGCAAACATTGAATTTCATTACTTCCAAGTAATACACTCTTGATCCTAGGTTAACACCACAAGTCTTACACCAACTACTAATACATAGAGAAGAGAATGATACCCTGTTTCTTATATAAAGGTCATACGAATGGTAGGAAAATCTTTCTAAAAAGAAACACAATTTAATAAAGTGAACGGAAATGAGTGGCGGATGCAAAGCAGAGTAACTATTCAGTAAATTAGTATAGCACGCATAACTTACAACCACTTTCTACATTCCAATAAAAAAAACTAACAAACACCCATAAAAAGAACAAAAGCGCGAAAACAAATCACTTTGTCTGTCAGTAAGACAAATAGAAGAATCCTAATGAGGCATGAGCGACTAATTACAATTCCCTGATGTGGAAAAAAGTAATAAATTAGGAAAAAGTACGGAGGATTACGTTAGAACACGTAAAAATAACGTATATTTTGTCTCCCGGGAGTGACCCCGCGACCTCGGCTGGGTAGAGCGCCGCAGACGCAACAACACGCTTGGCTGCCTCGCGTAGTTGGAAAAAATACTTTTTTTTTGTAGAACAGTATGAACAAAGAACGTATGCGTTTTATTGCACACAAATTTGTCTCGTTGCATGGATTTTGTGACGCAATTTTTGCGGTAATTGATCTCGTTTCTAAAGAAAATGTTCAAGTATTATCAGGTTTTCAGATCTTCCTCGTGATGATGGAAAAACGTAGAAAGCCCAGCTGCTGTAGTCTCCTCAACAAATGACGTAGAAGGGGTGTAGAGGGCGTTAGTCGGAACTTAAGCGATTTAGAAAGTTGTTTAGGGTGCTTATGAGAGTATAACATAAGTAAAGGGGGTGATAAAAGTTCCCACTTTTGAACTTTTCGCTGATATCTTCAAAACGGTGCTACTCTTTTAGCACTGTAACTTGAGGTTTAAAAGGGCTAAAACCCCTTGAGTTACTGACAACCTATCACCACTAACATTTACTATGATGTCAAATAATGATATGATACTAGCTTTCCGCTCGCGGCTCTGCTCGCGTGGACTACAGGTTATATCGTGCCCAACTGTGGGGTAAAATGTAGCTTATGTCCTTTCCCAGGCTCTTGTATATCTCTGTACCAAATTTCATCAAAATCGGTTCAGTAGTTTAGGCGTGAAAGACGGACAGACAGAGTTACTTTCGCATTTATAATATTAATAAGTAAGGAGTAAGGATAGTAAGGATTACCAACTTTGACTCTACCTATCCTAACAGTGAATATATGATAGGCGTAAGTTTTAACTTGTAGAATATATTTATTAAAAAAAAAAATGTCTTCTTGTACTCAAGTATGTTCAGAGTAAAAGGGTAGACTTGGCTGTTGTAATTTAATTAGCGGCTTGATTTAATTTCCTGTCAGTCTCGGTACCACGCGGTCTCTACTTACCCTGAAGATGTCTAAAGGAAATAACAACAATTTTAAAATACTTAAACACACAATTTATTGTATTCAATGTCTCATTATAGAATTGATAAGAAAAGCTATCGATGTGATACGCGTGTTTTCAAAAATATGTTAATTTAATATAATTGAGCTACCTATAGCTGCTGGGTGTTCATCTGTGGAAGTATTTATTGTTTAAGGCAAAAAATAGTTTTAACTTTCTATGAAAAGCATACTCTAGCTAACACGACCGTCTCTCCTTTTTCTGAAATCTTTTTATGATCAAAATAATTCTTCTATAAAAAATAAATCGGCCGTATGAACATAAAAATGAAGATTTCAAATCTGCAAAAATACGAAATTTCGCTTCTCTGTGTCTTGTAGAGAGCGTATTATGCGAACGCGAGATGAACGGGGGGCGTGAAGCGTGCGGGGCGGGGGGCGGGGCAACCAATGAGGCGAGGCCACGCCCCCCGCACGGGTCGAAAGGTCGCCTTCACTACGCACCATTGGCGCCGAGGATTTGCTCTTATCGACTTCAAAGAGATTCGGGGCCTCTTTACTTCGGTAGTGATCGTGAATTCGAGATTCGAAATTGGAACAGTCTTTGGGTAACGTTCCGCCAATGACCTTCTTTCGTTAAGACTGTTCACTATTCAAATAAATTTCGGTTGATTAAACGATCAAAATTTATTTACTAAACTTATAGGTAGTGATGACGATGGTAGAGTATAAAACGCTCAAGCCGTGAGCAATATTTTCAATAAATTATTATCTTTTATAAAATGCAGGAATTTTAGTAATTTATGCATAACGAGCACATGCGACAGTAACCTTAGACCCCGAGGCAGCTGTGTCCAACTTTTTTGAAGTTTTTTTTGAAACCCAAGACCCGCGAAATGTCTAAAGTTTTTTTGGGTGCGCACGCGCTAAGCCCGCCATATGGCGAGCGATGACAGTCGCGACGTTTTATTTTTCGCAACATAAGCTTATTATTCTTATTAGAATAAAAGAGCCAGCCTGTTGGCGGCTTGCGGCTAAGGAGAAGGACAATAATGCATTCACTGAACTCTCCAATAGAACATAATGAGTAATAATCTTCCTTACTTTTATGGGTAGGGCTGCCATCTCTAAAACTTGCCCCCCAGGACCGGAAGCGTAAGTTCCCTGGATTTTGGAGCTTTCACAATTAAAATATATTTTATTCCGTACTTGATAGAAGAAAACTTTAATTTTAAGCCTCTTTAGTTGCATGAAATAGTGTGTTTAATCTTTCTTGTGACACAATTCAGTAATTTTGCTTTATTTTTTAACCTTCTTAGGTATGTAGGTTTTATATAAATTATGGGAACGGGATCTGATCGAAAACCCGGACTTTTATTGTAGTCCGGGTTGCACCCGGAAACCCGGACGGATGGCAGCCCTATTTATGGGTAAACTTACAAAATCAAATGTGGAAGCGTACCTATTGAGGATTTTACAATGTAAGGTATATCCTACTGAATATACAAAACAAATACCATTTAAATATGAATATGACCTGTTTGCCACGAGACTTGCCAAAATCTACTTCAAAGTTCTACCTCCTACTCTATGAATTTTATAATACTACTTTCCATTACGAATGTAGTGTAAAATTATTTTAATTTAGAATAATTCGTGGCGTCGTCGCCCGAGCCCGCCACTCTACGCCAATTCCCATTTGGGAGCGGAAGTCGAAATATGAATTTTTAAAATTAGAACCGCGCGCAGGTGAGCGTTGACAGTCATCGGCCGCGCTGCTCTATTTTGACATTTATTACCCTCCAAATAATTAAAACTTTAATCTTCGACTAACCAGAGGTTTAAATTAGACATCTTATGGACAGCGTTATGACAATTTTGATATTCATGTTTTTAAATATCTGTGTATCTGTATGTCTGTGTATCACGTCACGCACGTCTGTCTGTGGCACTGTAGCTCCTAAACGAATGGACCAATTTCGATGCGGTTTTTTTGTTTGTAAGCTGACATGATCGAGATGGTTCTTATAGCTATATTTGATCCAAATTAGATTCAGCCGTTTAAGAGTTATAAGCAATAACTGCTTTTACCACAAAACATAACACCACATAGACAATGTCTTAAACTGTCTTATGTCATTTTTCCATACAAAAACTGACTAAGCAAGTTTGAAACATTATCTAAGTTTTAGTTTTACTTGTAAAGCCCTAAATGACGGGGATTATAAAAAAAAATAACTTTAGAGTTATTGTACATATGATTGGTACCTTACCAATTAAGGTTTTAAGGTTATTTCTGAATACAGGTGCTGATGACGTTATGTCTATGCTCTATGATCATTACTAAATTATTAAACTACCCAGTAAGTATTATTAAAACTGTCAGTGTCGTGCAATCATGCTACGAAGACATAAAAAAAAAGTAAATAAACGAAGAGTCTGGTGAAACGTGACAGTGTTCGAGAATTAGAGGAAATGGCTGTCGACGATAGTGTTTAGATCAAATTCAAAATTGGAACATCTTTCAGCGGGAAATGTTGAATAATATTTTTTAATAAAATTAAATTTTATTTCATTTTTAAACTGTTAGTATTTACCATATTCTTTGTCATGATTTTTTTTTCGTTTTTTTATTTTTATTTTATCATTTTATTATTTGTATAAATTACTGCCACGCTGGGCTGGGAGTGTAAGAAAAGCTTAGAAAGTGCGAGCTAACAACTTTTCTTAGGCATACTATAGAAGCCAGTAAAGGGACACGAGGGTTTTGCTGCATCGTAGTCAAAAGCCTGTCAATACTCATTACTTAGGTTATTTTGGGTTTTTAGTCTGTCTTTATGTGTTTTCCGAGGGACCCACGACACAAGGGAAAACCTTAGAGTGGGCCTTTGAGTGTATCGCGTTATGGCGTTAATCTAATAACCCTCAGAGTGAATGAAATTTTTGCCGTGTAGTGATCGGTTGAGAATAACACCACCCCATCTCTTTCCGTGGGTGTCGTAAGAGGCGACTAAGGAAACACAAATGAGACCTGCCTCCTAGTAATCCATCCCAGGCAACGACACTTCATTTTTTTCTGAATCTGAGGTGTCGTTCTATGGTCTCATGCGGTGTGGTAAGCTCTGTAAAGGGCCGTCTGGTTCGCGACTACCCTCCTACCGAAGTCCGACACCAAACAGCCTGCTGTGTTCCGTCGGTGCGTGGGAGTACCAGTGCCTTTATAGCCTTTTCTGGGTTAACTCGCTCTATCGTCGACCTCATCTTTGACCTTTATGGTCAAGATTGAGGTCAAGAGTTAACCCATCTTATAATAAAAAATAAAATAAAATGTCAAATTGTCAAGAGGCTCAACATTATAAGCGTGAGTGTAAAAAAAAAAAACGCTTCACACTCAAAAGGCCCACATTAAGGTTTTCCCTTGTGTCGTGGGTCCCTTGGAACACACAAAGACAGACACAAACACCCATGACCCGAGAACAAACATCTGCTTTTTACACAAATGTTTGCCCCGACTTCGAATCGAACCCAGAACCCGCCGATCGAGAGGCAGCGTCACTACCGCTCGACCAAACCGGCCGTACGATGATATGTACGTATGGATAAATTAACAAAGTAAAGAGTTACGACCGTGTTCAGGAAACATAAATGGAGCAGACTATTAGTATGATTGATATTTGAGGTCATATTCATTGTAGATGTGGTGTCATTGATTTACGACAGGGAATCTCCATAGCACGCACACACAGGATAACTTTAAATTATGTAGTTAGCGAAACTTTAGGGGGTGATTCTCTCCTCGAAACTGGGGCTCTACAGCTAGGGTTGCCACCTTTTTTTAGGGCGAATAAAGTATTTTTTTCATTTTATAAAGTACACAAAAATAAAGTACACAGCATAAAATAGAGTATTTATTTAAAAAAAATTATTTCTCCTTAAAAACGTATTTTCACGTGGCTGCGTTCAGAAACAATCAACTTTATCAAACGCCCAAAGTGGCTTTTCAACTTTTTCAAACGCCCAAAGTGGCTTTGCAAACCAGTCAAACGCCCAAAGTGGCTTTGCATACCAGTTTATTTATTATTATATTATAAGTACTTCATGACCAGTAATGAGCCAGTAACAATGAGTTTAACGTAAATAGAGTACTTTAGCGCACTTTTTTGGTATCTTAGATTATAAAGTACGCCTGCATGAAAAAGAGGACAGTACTCTATTTTAGAGTACGGGTGGCAACCCTATCTACAGCTCTAGCACGATAACGACAAACTCGCACTCAGCTCACGCTGAAACTTCACTTTGATTGTGCGAGGGACGCAAAGGCTTGTTCGCCCTATGGCGTTGTCAATGTTGACATTTTGACATAGGACCGCGGTATTGTCGCGGCGCTGTCACTATCGTACTCGGCCTGCTGCTCTGTACTTTCTACGACCGAAGTTTCGAAGCGTCGAATGTCAGTACATCTCTGTCATTGTATGTACGAGTATGTATGTAAACACTTTATTGCACATAATAAAAATTAAAAAACAAAAGAGATGGATACAAAGAAAACTATGTACAAAGCGAGCTTATCCCTTAGAGAGATTTCTTCCAGCTAACCCTCGAGAGAAACGAAAGGAAACTAATCGCAGGATCGGCGTACTTGCGCAATAAGGAATTTTAACTAATATTATCTACTTTAACGCTACACTAATTATATTAATAATACATACACATATATATATATATATAAAATATATAAATAAATATAATATATACAATATACTATATAAATATGACTACGTACCTAATGCATATATGATTCTCTGTCATTGTGCTATACAGATGACAGTGACAGGTAGTGACAATTATTTGCCATCCGTCGATCGTGGAGAGTACAGAGTAGAGCCCCTGAACCGGGTTCTTTGGTTCTTGAAATTCTCAAAAAAAATCGATTTTTGCATACTGAGGCAATCAGCTGATCGTTCAAGTTGTATAGATATTTTTATATGATTTTTTTTCATAATTCGATGTTTGTTTCTTGGTGCAAATTGTTCCGTGAACTGAGGCTTCACATCCTGATTTTTCGCTGACTAACTAACTTAAAGTCACCCAATATCTAGACGTAGTATAATAATAACAGATGTATTATCATGGTTTTCCCTGGTCAACATTATTAACCAACAATTCCAGTGGAATTTTTCCCCGGAATTTTTTTTTTTTCATGTTTTTTAATATTTTCTGCTTACATTTTTTATTACTTAATCGAATATACTCCATTTTGCAATAAAAACGATCATAAGAACGTAAAACACGCAAAACAAGCAATGTACATCGCTCCGATAGCAGCGCGGCGCGAGGGGATCGCGCGCGGGGCTCGGTTTTACGATACATTGCGTAGCGTCAAAGTACATAAATAATGAAAACTCCTTAACATGACGTTTCCGGGAAAAAAATATTAGTTATAGCTAATGATGGCTGTGGGTAAGCTGTCCTTTACACCCTGTATATGTCTCGGCTTTGATTTGAGAAGGATAGTTTGTCGCCTCGTGCGCGACAACGGCTTATTTAGGCGTCAAGTCACGTCACAAAATTAAAATAAGAAAAAGAAGAAAAAGAACGGGTTGGTGTAATGCCAGGATTCACATATAGGCTGTAAGGTAACGGTGACGTGGATAGTATGTCTTCAGATCCTAACTGTATGAAGCCATTACGGCATATGATCTCAACCGGTTTAAAAATAAGATTTTCGATCGGTTATACGCAGACTAGATATAAACGTTGGGAGGTGGAGTAAACACAGCTCCGATATTTATTGCCGATAAACTTTATGCTGCGTCACATATGACAGAAACGAAACAAGGATGTTTTTTTTATTTTTCTGAAGAAAACATTTTCTTCATTAAAGTAGTTAATAGAAAGTCAAGAAAATAAGAACACAAATATAAAGACGAAATATTTTGAATTTTCGTTAAAAAAAATTAAATAATCACAAATAAGTAATTATAGGGAAAGAAAAATGTTCGGCACCAATAGGACTTGAACCTTGTTTAGATCTGAGACTTGGATTACATAGATCTCCTGGTGCTCTAACCAACCGCAGGCCGAGTACGATAGTGACAGCGCCGCGATAACACCGCGGTCCTATGTCAAAATGTCAACATTGACAACGCCTTAGGGCGAGCAAGCCTTTGCGCGGGACCCTCGCGCAATCAAAGTGTAGTTTCAGCGTGAGCCGAGCGCGAGTTTGTCGTTATCGTGCTAGAGCCTTCAAGTCAAGCGGCGACATTACTCACTCCCTTACTAAGCACATTACGTCGTCGTACGAGTATGTATACGAGTAGGTTAGCGTCATCTATGTCTCGTTTAGATTTTACAAAACAATTTTCAGAGGTTTTCTTTAAGGGTCAGCTAGCTCCTAATTTAGAAGTTTATTTGTATTACATTTTTTTTTGTTAAATTTATCCCTTTCAGGAAAGGCAAAGGAAACTATGTCCATACAGCCATGTCTTCAGTGAAAAATCTTCTTTCTTCAACTTAACCTAAGCCCTAAGCTTCTCATGTTCTGCGTAAAACCGGATAGCGTCTGTTTTACGAAAACTGGCGGCGAGAAGCACAACCGCGAGGATCTTTGTCGGTACCAAACGGAGCCGAAACACTGTTATCACTTGAATTTTTCATCACTGCACGAATTTCAGTCAATTTACTGCATAATACACTATCACTATTACAGATTACACTGTTATCACTTGAATTTTTCATCACTACACGAATTTCAGTCAATTTACTGTATAATACACTATCACTATTACACATTAAGCAACTTTTTCAGGTAGAAAACGAAAATTCAATTGACAAAGCAACCGCTCACGCCGAGTTCCCTCCAAAGACCTCTTATTTGTATTACATTGTGTATTAGTAATTTCTCAGATAAAAAAAAACTGTCCGAGAAAAACTTTTAGACCTCCACTAGAATTAGGAAAGAAATAAACTTTACAATCCCGACAAAAGAAAATTCCTAATTACCGCATGTTTTTCCTCGTTATGATACATAAATATCAATGATAAATAAATATCACAGTTTTTTATAAAAATAAACTCGCTCACAATAATATCCGGTCGTCAATATAACGTTAATTTATAATCAAATGTCATGTGGCAGATGTTAATTCAGATTTACAGCAAAAACAACATTGATCGATTTAAAATGAAATCGATTTATATTACAGGGGACACTCTTTTGCACCTGATTCCAAAGTCAAATAAAAATTAACAAATATAATAATACCCCTACTTACGTCTAATTTCTCCAGGGTGACTTTAAATTAGCGAAAATTAAGGACGCGAATCAGATAACGAAACTGAATAACTTTCCCTAAGGAACTTAGGTCGAAATTTTTAAAAAAATTACCTCTTCAATACTTTTCATACAACTTAGCAATCAGCTACGCCGGACTGACCAGTGGTAGGGTAAAGGCGGGATAGATGCCCCAGTGGGATAGATGCCTCAACTTCAAAAAACCTAACTTCCAAAACCCGCAACTTAAAAATAATAGTATAACTAGGAGCCGTAGTCACCCCGCACCTCAGTGAGCCGCGGACCATCGTGCGGTAAGGATGCGTGTCGCTCGTGTGTGCGATCAACTCCGCGGCGACCTTCACGAACACGTCGAAAATTTAATGGTTAGTACTTTGCAGTTGTATAACTTTTAAAGTAGTCTGTAATTCAGTTTTATTTTTTATTACGCCAATATACTTATTGATTAAGTATGCATCTAGATGAAAATAGTTGCTCATTTGTTTTGTATTTATTTAAAAAATACGAGGGCATCTATCCCTATCAAAAAGGATAGTTGCCCTGATTTTTTTAGGGATAGATGCCCTTAGGGGCATCTATCCCTCCATACAAAATATATATACATATGTAGTTTCAGTGTATGTTTTTAACATATTTTTGTAATTTGTTACATTATTTAGTATAATTAGAATTTTTCCTTATTGTAGCACGATCATGCCACGAAAATATAAAAGAAAAGATGGAGTTAAAGCTCGAGTGTGCACCTGGACTTCAGAAGACAAACATATCATGGGGATAAACTCCAAATGTGGAAAAACAAAGGCACTTAGTGGATCCACGTAAAGAACGATCTCAGTAGGATCAATAAGATTATTTGTTATTTCATTATTGTTTTTAAAAGCCTTTTATAATTATGCATGTTGAAGTTGAAAATTAATATTTTATGATAATAATTTAGAATTATAATTTTTGTTGAACAATTTTGAATTTTGCTATGGCAAATTTTTTGATCTCTTATTATTATGATGACAATTAAAATATTTCTAACACTTACTACGAAATGCGTTTTATTACATAATAGGTCCATGTTTTTTGGTAGATAATTTCTATTTTAGAATTAAATAAAACACTAATTATTGTCCCCATAAGCGCATAAACATTTGGTTGAGTTTTTTGTTTACGCCTAAAGTATGAAGGGCATCTATCCCGCGCCGCAGGCGTCTATCCTTCTTCCTATTTTCACGGTGGGGCACCTATCCATAGGGGTAGGCGTCTATCCTCAAAAAAGGAGTTCCACGAAAAGCTAAAATCCGCAAAATCCGTATTTTATAGGTCCAAAAAAACGAATCCTTGCTAAACATAAAGAATTAAACTAGTTGCATTTGTAGAAATTACCTAAAAAAAAAAAATTTTTTGGAAATTATGACGACATTTCAAAAAGTGGGGCATCTATCCCGCCTTTACCCTAAGGTATGAATGGTCAAAAAATTTTAAAATGGGTTCTTTTGGGAAACGTGTTTAGTTTCGTGGGTAGAATCAACCCCTAAATGTTCGCTAACTAATTTAAAGTCCCCCATATAAAGCAAATAGCGGACTTCGGAAAAAGTAAAGAAGAAATTTTCTAAATATTTTTCTATAATTTTACTGATCATATCATACGAAGGTTCAAAAAGTACTCGTGAAACGATTTGACGTTTCGGGCGACGTTAACTGCCGTACTCAGAGACGTCAATTTAAGTTAAGTACTGTTAAACTCTGATGTTGCCTCTTTCACTCTTGTTGATATAAATAAGGATAGCATGACATTTATTACTTCTTAACTTTAATTGACGTCTCTGAGTACGGCAGTAAGGTCGGTAAGTTAATGATAGTCTGAATTCAGGATTTCAGTTGTTGCCACGCTGTCCCTTACAAATTTATGTACGTTACTACGAACGTTACCATTAATGATAATGTGCATTGCTGCGATCATTTACAGAGTGTAATCGATTCTAGAGCATCGAATCAAAGACTCATAAAAGTCGAGCCAAATGCTTCCAATCGTTAGGCGATTACATTGTCTAGACCCAATAAACCATAGAGCGAATAATAAAACAGACATGCCCTTTGTTTCCTTAGGTTAAACTCGTTTTAGTTTACATGACAGGTACATGTACATGTTTTTTTAACTATAAAGAAGCTTCTAAATTTTCAAGAAGGTTGTTAAGGCCACCAAACCTAACGACTTGACCTATGAATAAAAAAATCTCCTTTGCCTTTGTATGCGATCTATTAATGTATTGGGAGGCCATTTTCCTCTAGGAATCTTGTGGTTCCTAGGGGAAAGTGGTTCAGTTAGGTGGAGCTATATGTCTATTAAGCGGTAATGCAAAAATCAATTGCAATGATTTTGTAGGTACTTACTTTGAAACAAATCTTTTTCGCAAGTCTTTTTAAAAAGATTTCTTGTCGAAATCATTAATTTTAATCGTATGACGTACTTATTTGAGTAACGGTTTCTATAAATAGCTTATTTTAAATTGGCAGTAATAAGTATTTCAAACAGTAACTAGGAGATTGACCATTTTCCTCCCAATTAAGAGTCTTAGGTATGTATTACAAATTAACGATAAGAAAATAAAATACATTTAGCCCATGCTTAGGTACTTGTGTTCCATAAGTAAAATAGGTACCTAACAGGTTGTTTGTGTAAGAATGAAGCAGTTAACCGTAGGTAATATTATCAATTATGGTTTTGGGTTTCCCTGTTCTAAAAGTTATGGTGATATCACTTCCAGTTGGGTTAAGAGATCTTATAATGAGAAATCTAAACTCCATTAATTTTGTCCTAAAATGCAAGGAAAAAGGAGGCATGGTCAGTGGGGAAAACTCGTTTAGTTCTTAGTCTCATCTAAGCTAATATCTATGGTAGTCGACGTTACTTGATCGAGTGATAGTAGTGCTGCCTCTTGATCAACGGGTTCTGGGTTCGATCCCAGTCGGGGCAAGTATTTGTGTAAAAAGTAGATCCTTTTTCTCGGGTTCGTATCTGTATGTTTCAATAGACTTACGACACACGGAAAACCTTATTGTGGGCTTTTTAATGTGTAGTGTAAAATTTTTTTTTAAGTTGCACGGATTAAGTATTTGCGGTGGCTTGGCTGGAAACTATTTATACAAACATACATCATAACAATAAAGTTAGAAATTCGGCCCCGACAAACACAAAAAAATATGGTAAAAATTATAATCCATTTGAAATTATTGCTAAATAAATAAAATCCGTGATATTTGCCGGGTCTATATTTGTATGGCAATGCAGCAGGTGCGCCGCCACCTGCGCACGAGTTCGTTACAAAAACCGCCACAATATGGGGGCGCACCACGCCTGCGCTCTGATATGCAGCCTCGGCCCTAGGTGTTCGGCAATCAGCTGATTTCGAAAATAAAAATATTTTTATGACACATTTTTGCTGCTAAATTAAGTTGTTAGAAGTCAATTTCAGCAAAAAGATGAGGATTAGCTAATTTGTTTGATTTTTATTGACCTTTTTAGCCTGTTGTGTTGCAGCTGGATGCTAATTGATTTTAATATGTTGTTTATGAATAACTTGTTAGCCAAATTTTAAGGAAATAAGTATAATGAGTTAGGATAGGGATTTCATAAACAGTTGTAAACCTTCCCCCAGAGAATACAGAATATACATGTATACTAAAAAGATTATTTATTGACTGTTGAATTTGTTTTTTTAAAGAATTCTAAGTTTTTATTTCAATTTGTTTAATATCATGGACAGATCCATATGGCTACAAGTTTAATAATATAGTACGAGTATACTAGCTGTTCCGGCCAACTTCGTAACGCCTTTTTTCCATATTTTCTCACCTTTTAAATCTTCCCTGGACTTCCACGAATATTTCAAGACTAAAATTAGCCAAATCGGTTCAGCCTTTTTAGAGTTTTAGCGAAACTAACGAACAGCAATTCATTTTTTTTATATATTAAGAAGATGAACTCGCGCGTCACGCCACTATACGAGTATGACGGTAAAATTTTACTTTAATTGTGCGAGGGCAGAGGCTCGTTCGTCCTCTGGCGTCGTTGTCATTTCGCCACTTTTTTGTCATTAGACCGCGTTATTTTCACGTTGTGCTTGAGTTGTTGTATCATATAGCAATTCAGACAAATGGTAATAACTTTTTAAACCAATAGGCAGCTTAACAGCTGATTCTATAAAGTAAGCCGATATTATAACAAAAAGCCGATTATTTTTTATATCCTTTATAGAATAAGTCTAGAGTTCACTTTTAAATGAGGGTGCATTAATTTGGAAAGGTGTAGTAAGTACTTATGTAGTGAATATTGTGTTATATTATGTGATAATCGATATCTTACCTATAGCTGTTCAATATATTATAGACACCTTTTGCAATATCGACAGTCTGTTATTTATTATGACATCATAAATTAGATCGAATAGGTGAAGATAGAGATGTATTTTCACAAAGTTTAGTGTTGTTTTTTTTTACTTGCGAGTATCACGTTTTTGAATCAACTATAGGTGAGTTTTTATTTAAGTTTGTCTTAGCTTTGCTGTTTTCTTTGCACTTAAAAAATACTAATTAAGTATTACCTTTCAATCATAATACGTTAGTTGTTTAATAGAACTCAAAAACTAAGAGCAGTTTTTATTTTTATTTTTATTTTCATATTCATTTTTTAACCTTAATTTAAATGCAAGGGTCATGGGTACTTTCTTAAACCGGATGGGCTCTTTGACTTGAGGTTTCTTCTTATCGTGTAGGTATAGTCAAGTGTGTGGCGAACTTGGCTAACCCTGGTGTCAGAGTTTTTCAAACCGCACAATGGCCTCTGACTTGGTTTTATCGACTGTAGTCAATCGACAACAGCCGGGACCGACAGCTTAACGTGCCCTCCGAAGCACGGAAACGCTCGTAATAAATTGCCACTTTGTTCACCCATCAGGTTATTGCCTCTGTGTACGTTGCTTAACCTCACTGATCGGTTGAGATCAGCGGGAGCCACTGGGCTACGAGCGCTTCTTGACTTGAGGTGCAAACCTTTAATTTATTTTATAAGCAACTTTATTTTATTTGGACTTCCTTACCTAGCCGGAAATGTTTGTTGTAAGAAAAAAAATCCATTAAATAAAGTGACTTTAATTTTTTTTTAAATGTCTGTATTCACTAGTGACTTAAAAAAATTCAACTTTAACGTTGACACAGTAACTTCCTTGGCTATTTTAATTAAAAAAAAAAAAACCTGTGCGATTGAATATCCTGCATGTCCTTGAAAACTGCACTTTTTCGCTCAAAAAACAACTTTGCCAAAGTAAACACTTGACATTCACTTGTAAGAATGAGAAGGACACAAGAGCTCGACGTAAGACAGGATGTGTGGCGCTCCGGTCCGGGACGGAAGCGCACGCGCATCGCAATAGCGGACGTGACGCTCTGACGTCACGGGCAATCAGGAAGCCGGCTCAGGTACGTATATTGGGACTTGAATTAGTTGGCGAACTCAAGGATGTGAATCAGCCCACTACACTGAATAATCTTTTCTGAATGTAAAAAATCAGGTTTATTTGCTCATTTTGAACTTACCGGGATGAAAACAATGTCTAAGTTATACCTTCGATTTTCTGTCTCGTTGACTCTTTTTCAGAAGAAAGCAAAATTACCTATGAAAAACCAAAAGTCGTCTTAACTCATTTCACAAATATCTAATCTAAATTTCCAATTCGACCCCTCCAGCTATTAACTAATTTAATAATCACGTTGTCGTATCCTATGGCGAGTCTGATCTATCTTACACCGTGGGTATTCTTAGAAGTGCAGTGTATGGCGCGGCGGTACTGCGCCCGCGCCGGGTGCGGCCGGAAGTGGCCATGTTCCGTGAATGGTGTGACGTCATTATCTGTGACGTCTTATGTGCAGTCGTATGAGAGAGAAGCTTTGATATTATGTTATAACGTGGTTCATTCAGTTGGTCAGCATCTGATTTTTGTGCTAATTTTTTGGGTTTTCTTTGTATTTCAAGCAAGCATAATCACAAATCACATTTTTGGAGTTGTTGTCAAACATTCAGTATTAAATTCAAATCAAAAAAGATATGCTCTGAAAAGTAAAAAAAATCGATTAAAATCGAAATGAAAATTGCTCAGCCAATTCAGCTCTTAACTGGGAATGAATACGGCACAAGTCATTAGAAAATATGCTTGTTATTGAAAGAATTATGCATGTTAATCTCTTTCAACACTTGAAGGGTTAAGGTGTAATTTGATACCACGGGCTTATTCCACGAAACACTTGATATTAAGTTCGTATTTCGTGTCGGCAGTAGGTACTGGGTTTTAAGCGCCATGTTTCAGCCTTACTGAAAAAAACACTGAATTCACTGTGTTGAGGACTGATTCAAATAAAGAAATACTAAGCTACTTATTAATTTTGTTCAAATTTAGTCTAACATGAAAACAAAACAAAAATCAACATTATTACGCTACTATATAACGTATTCTAGCAGGTCCACGATGTTTATCTGTGTTTATGAAGAGGAAAAGTGAGATATACAGGGCTTTAGGTATCTCTCTTTCAACCTCTCGGGTGGTTAATCAGTCTATGAAACTGAACAACTTCCCCAAGGAACATAGGTCAAAATACGAAAAAAAATATGATCTCCCATACAAAATACGCTATAGGTATGCTGATGAAAGCGTTTGTATGGGAATTAAAAATTATTTTTTCGTATTTTGACCTATGTTCCTTGGGGAAGTTGTTCAGTTTCATGGACTGATTAACCACCCGAGAGGTTGAAAGAGAAATACCTAAAGCCCTGTATTGGGTGGCTTTAATTAGTAATCGGAAATGAAGGATGTGAATCAGCTTACTAAACTGAACAACTTTCCCCAAGGAACAAAGGACGACATATAAATATAAATAATTTCGCCTCCATACAATTTGAGCGATTAGCTGATTGCTTTACTATGAGGAGACCAACATTTTTTTTGAGAATTTCATATGGGTTCCTTTGGGAAAGTTGTTCAGTTCCATGGGAGGATCACCCCCTAAAGTTTCGGTAACTAATTTAAAGTCACCTCATGTAGATAGCTGAATAGTCACAACATTTTGAAATCAATTTGTTTTATAAATATGTTAGAAAATTAGTTTTCTAAAAACTTAAGCGTCGTCTTATTAAAGTAAAATGAGACGTAGTTATAGTGCCTTTAATTAATCTTTGTGAGCTGCCTATTTCTAGCTTTTCTAACGAGAAACTGGTTAGTAATAACTTTAAAAAGTAGTCTTAAGTTCTGTTTCATTGCATATCGTGCAGGTCGGCAGCCCAGCTGCGCGGGAGTGTTAGACAGGTGTTTCTAACGATTATAATAATTATTGTTTGTTGCTTATACAACACTTAATTATTATATCAATACAATGGCAAAATAAAAATGTAAAAGATAAAATTGAAATTGAATTAAATATGAATCAGTACTAGCAGTCATTTATACATATACATATATATATATACACTTATATATAGTACACTTTATAGCACACCAACGTAATATGGAGTTTTTTTTGCATTCCTCGTAATGGAAAAAGAAATTAACAAGTTAAAAGTGTTTTAAATTCTGAAACTATCAAATAACTTTTTCTACGTCTACGGTTTAGTCCGGTCAATCTTAACATTCAAAGATACATAAATGACCAACAAGCTGAAAGTTAGTAAAATTGTTCAAAACATAATTATAAATAAAATTTTAAAGTTCCCCATATTTGCCGAGTATGGAAAAAAATTTACTCAAGGTCAAAGGTAAAAAAAATGAGTTTTCCGTCTAAAAATTTTAAAGAGGAAAGATTTTATTGTTTGTTTTTGAAAAAAAAATTCCTAATTCCCACGGGAACGAAGTCCCGGGCGGAACGCTAATGAATAATATGCAATTACAATTAAAATTGCTTGATAACTTAGAATTTGTACGGTTCCTATTTCTAACGCGAAAGAGGTAAAATCTAACATTATGAATATTATCGTCTATCAAAGTAGTTGTTTTTTAACCTTGTTGTAATCTCTAATATTTATATATAGTACTCGTATATAAAGTTAATAAATATACTAGCTAATTATGCGAAATATATGAAGATGGTTATTAAAACACGTCAATCTTTAAGCATTTAAATAAGCTAATCAATTTTAGGAATGTAAATTCAACGCGAAGTTTTGAAGGCAGTTTTATGTTTTATTTAAAACAATTTGAAAATGTCGGCACCTTGTAAACATGTTCTGCTACATTTTAGCGTGTAGAAGCATAACATTACCGTGGGAAACATGGCTCTATTCTTGATCCTTAAAGTTTAAATGAATAAAACATAACTTTTTAATTTATTGCGAGTCAAATATTTTGAAATTTAAATTTTTATGTTTTCATGAAATTGCACAATACCTTTTTATGAATTTTTGTCATTTTTTTGGAAAAAGTGTTGTTAGTTATAAACACACTACAGTACTAAACGGTTTCCTGGAGGAGACATTTGTCCAACAATAAGACCGAATTTGTTGGCCTACAAATATAGCGAATCAGTAAGCACGAATTAGCACAGTCAATTAATCTAAGCAAGTAGCTTCTTGGCTAGAAAAAAATGGAGAAAAAGAGAATATTTCGTAATAATGATTAAAACAATTATCATAATTACGAAATACCTATTCTCTCTTGATCGAGTCATTTCGTCTAAAGCGAAAAGTTCTTTATTGTACTTAGGTATACTGATGTTTATAAGTACGATGACTAATTATCTTTTATTTTGTAATAAAATACTTTACGATGCCATTGATCGCATCCCTAAATGGCGTTCATTTTGTCTACGCAGCTGACATGTTAAGATGGCTGGTATACCTGACTTGGTTTCATAGATGATGTGGAAAAGTTCTTGCTTTTAAAGTTATTTTTATCTGTTGTGAATGTGAACTATTTATTATTATTATAGATACTTTATTGCACAAAAAAAACAGGACATCACAGAAACATAAAAACACGGAAAAATTTACAATGGGCGGCCTTATTCCTAAACAGCAATTTTTCAAGGCAACCGGAGAAGAGAAATCAAGAAGAGAAAGAAAGTAGCGGGTGCAGCAATATTAAATAAACTACATAACAATAAGTAAATACTTATACCTAAAATAAAATAACATTTAGATACGAATACATACACAAATTGATATAGTTGGTTCTCGACCGCAGTCTAGCGATGAGACAAAGATTTTGGTCGAGAAAGTATAGTCACTCTCCCAGAACACGCTTATTATATTCACCCGAACTTTAATAAAGACATTCAGGCCATACAAACTTGGACATCCAGAGAATCCATTCCTTACCGATTTTTACCCATTTTTCACCGTCACTTGACGGTCTGAAAACTCTGACACCAGCACGGTTATTCAAAATCTTCACACACTTGACTATACCTACGCGATAAGAAGAAGAAGAAGACACATTTTAAATTCCATTCTTTCTAAGTACAACTCTTACAAAGTTTAAATTGTACAAATTGTAAATGAAACGTTTTTTTTATATAAAAGTCTTTAAGATAACGAGTTCTTTTCACAAACATATATAAACAGTTTCTATCTGTTCAATTTCCAAGTCAACAAGGGCTGGACAAAGGTCTTTATTTTGTTCCCTAATTGTCATACTTCATCACCCTCTGGCGATAGTCTATACTGGGAGGCTATTCTCGATTTTGTAATTTCGATCACGAGTGAGATTCGCGACCCGTAAAGGAAGGAAGCGATTACCGCGGGTTACCGACCCGTACCGTTACCTGTATTGGTCACCATTTGTGACCATCGCTAGACACTGTCAACAACGATTGTATCTGACTGAGTTCCATCATGCTGAATGAATATTCATGCGCGATGTGATCCGCATGCGAACGTCGCATCTTTTCGCACGATTCATTAATGATATCTTAAAATGTCGAGCATTAAATCTGTGATTTATTTTTTATCAGATTCCCAATTATGATGTTATTAGTTTGGTAATGATTTAAGAATTAGTAATTAGTGTATTTTTATTAATTAGCAATTTGGTTGTATCTCTATGAGAGATCTATAATTTTGAGAATTTTTCTTAGTTGTACCAGTCTCTCTTAATTATTGTGTAAAAAATTAATGTCATCTAAAATAATGTTTTAGGATTTAAAAGTTAAGATTTTTTCAAATAAGTAGATAAAACAAATCTGCCTTCCGATTGCGGTAAGCTTGAACATATTTACCTAAGCTAAACCACTTACGTTTCTATTGCATTCTTGGCTAAAGGAAACGTGAGCGTTTTAGCTTTGGTAAACACGTTCAAACTTACCGCAATCGAGGGGCTGTTGAAACTTTTTTATGACGCTCATGTTTTATCTCATTGAATAACGCATTGTTCACACGGTTAATACTAAAGATGCGCATGGAAATGCGTGTGCGACGTATGAGCTTTTTATGCGCATCACGTTGCGCGCTCGGCGGAAGTTTCAGCGCCCGCACCCCGCCGGATCCAACATGGCGGCGAACGCGCTTCCGGTCGAGCTTCTCAATGAACGAGATTTTTTAAAATAAGATACACTTTACTAAAATACGTAAAGATATATGTATAAAAAATGATAAAATGCATAATTATTTGGATTAAGCACCCCTGTTTTGATTTAAACGTGCAAATATTTGAATAGCGGTTATTTTAACATTGTTCTTGTATCTATTTTAATATTCCATATACATACTAGAAATTTGTCATATTTTGGCAAAAGCATAAAATATAAATCTTCAAAAAACTAAATCTCCTGTGTCTAGTTAATATTTATATTATTAATTCTATTTTATTCTTGAGTTAGTAGAATCTATATGAATGTACACTTGAGAATAAGCACTAATTAATTGTTTCATCAAGCAAATACTGCTAAATCAATAACAGGCAATTGTTAATTTTAGCAGCTAGTTTAATTAAATGCAATATTATATTTATTTATTTACCGACGACACTAACCGCAACCTTCAGTGACCGTGTACTTATGACTTACATAATGAAATACCTATTGATTTTGTTAAAATAAACGAACAAAAACAAAAAGGTACTCATAATTATTTAAAAACAACAATTTTACTTCATAACCTTAAAAAAAGCATTTTCAATGTAAAATGTTTATAGTGAAGATCAAATTCTTTCATGGATTTATAGAATTTATAGATTTAAAATAGCTCTGATTATACAATTTATGTGAAATAGCGTTTGGCAGATTACAAAAACTAGTTACCATATCATTCATATAATAACTAAGAATAAACTTGTTATAAGAAATGACCAGAACCTTAGTTTAACATAAAAGTAAATAATATTAAATTAAATTTAAGTTCGTTAATTTTCCAACTAACCTGTCGGCAGGACATAAGGGTCGGAACACATGCCATCTATCGCTGGATCGAAAGATATTCTTTGTTCACCGTAGTGTAATTTATTGGTATTTTGTTCATAGGTAAGTCTAGCAACACTCGCGAGTGCCTGTTCATAGGTGGTTCTGTCCTCTTGGTTCACTTTGGCACTGTAGTCTGTGAAGTTGAGTTTGGTGAGAGTGGACATGGGGTCGAGCGCCGCGCAAGGGGGCACGGCGGCTTCTCGTGGCGCTTCCACCAGCAGCATCTTCACCAGCCGCGACCGCCGGCGGCCCCTTGCTCACTGTAACCTCTCAATGCCACATCGCACTCACTAACTTCAATAATTTTTTGTTTAATTTCATTAAAAAACTTTCTAGAAATTTATAAAACTTTCGTAATATTTCTACACTATATATAAACGCACTAAGTTCTGAAATTTAATTTAAGCGATTTAAAAAGTTCACGCAGCTTTTCGTGTTAACCCTGCAGCTGCCGACGTAGCACCAATGCGGTCCGCGCCTACTGTTCGACTGCGAGCTTTCGGGCGGTTCGCGAGAGGGCGGTGGAAAACTCGCCGAGCGTCGACGGAAACGACCGAGCGCAGCCGAGCGAGCACAGAGACTCCCGAGCGGCCCGCGACCTGTCGCGCCACCTGCCACTCGAATCGACCAACTGTTGCGCGACCGTTGATTTTTTTGCTAACTCCCCTATAAGTTTCGTGAAAATTAGCCCTTACTTCACTCATTAACGAATCTTACCTAATAAATGAACTATTGACATCTACATTTGACGATCTGTAACCTGACTACTGACGCATTCATATTGCGTCGTTAATGAATTAATTAATGGCTCGGTTACGACTATTTATAAAACAACAAAATAAACCATTGTTAACAAGCTGTTAAACCTTTTTCCTGTCATTATCATCACAGGAAAAATAAACCAACAATGGCGCTACTAGGTTATAAAAAGCAAAACGACGTACATAGTTACGTACGAAGAATTCGTATTTTTAAACTTGCCCGTTTATGGAAAATCCCGCTGAGTTTGAATTTCATGATTTTTAACGCTTGAGTTGACTGCAGTTTTTTTTCCTTGGTTTTTTAGCTGGTTAAATTACATTGTGATGTATAACGCTCAAATTGCTTGCAGGCGTTGCTGTCTTAGTATCCTATTGTTTTCAGACGGATAAAAAATGTAATCAGCTTTTGAGATTTAATACCCAATCTGATGTGCTAGGTATGATAACATTTTAACGAACGATGTGATGGGGTAATTGAGACGTAATAAGCAACTACATATTTATAGAATTGTTTATTCACTCTTCACGAGGTTTTGCAATGATTACCTGCTCTACATAATAAAACAACGCAAGTAATTACATGTGTATGCATATAAGCTGAGAACTATAAAATTAAGAAGAGGTTGAACGTCCTGCTGAGAGATTAATTCCAAATTATGTAAAGATAAATTCATAAATAAACTTGAACTTTTATCTGGGTTCAGATCTAGCGGTTTTAGCATCAACAAAGCGTGGTGCTATTCGGCCAGTTCTCATGGAAGGTGACGTATATGGTAATTATTTAAACATAATGACTAGAAGTGACGCACGCGACCTTGACGCCGATTCCCATTGTTTGATAGTGACCGCGCATGAGACGTGGAACTTGGATTTTAAATTTAAAACGAACAGTTTGCATCGTCCGAACAATATGTTTTTATACAATCTGTGATGACCTATGTTCACGGAAAGAATACGTAAAATGTGCGTTCCATATGACATTGTTTTTACTGAAATGCCTAGAACTTCGTTAACAAGGTAATTGCGGAAAATCAAGACTAATCCCTGTTAACATCATAAGGGAAAACTATGTAAAATTTCAACTTTCTAAGTCCATGGGCTTGGGCACATCCAGTATTCATGAGTCAGTGAGAAATTCTGAACATTTCTTTTAATAATTAAAATTGCTCACCAAGGAAATCAGACGCTATGTAGAGTTTTAGTGAGCGTACTACAAAAGGATGAATGAAATGGTTTTCTTTTTTCAGAATTCTCGCTCAAAATCTCTCGAAATTCCAGGATGTTGACAATAGCCGATCTGTTAGGACAGATGTATCTATAGACGCCTATGGATTTCTGATCTTCAGTGGGAGGGCACGAGCGAAGGGCGGGTTCTAAACCGGGTCAAGTTTCAAGGGTGTGGGTCACAAAAGGTACGTAGACCCGGGTACAGGATAATAGCCACCTGAGCACGTGTGCCACCGGATATAGAGGGCCATTGTCTGCGGAGGAAGCAATTTCGACGCGACGAAGATCCGACGCCGATTTTTTATAGCGATCGCAGGTAGTGTCTAGCTTAATGATAAGCGTGGATGAGGGATTTATTAAACATCAGATTTATGTGTTGTTGTATGGCACTACGATCATCAATCGTTTTGAATTCATGTTCTCTAGCTTTTTAAAAAGCTGACGTTCTACTTCAGTAACAGATTTCGACGTCAGCAGTTAAAAAAACAGTTGAAATCACATCGGCACCCAAGGTGTTGATTGCCTTAAACATAAGGCTGATAACATACTTTATAAGCATAAACGCGATATCAACTACTTATAGCAAAACGCGATTATCTCAGAGCAGGTTCTAAAGGAAATTACAAGGGAAATGGGTTTTCCATATTAGAAGAAATGTTCGGAAACAAACATACGCGGATATTGTCTACAGCTTCTGTAGGCAGTCTAGAGGAAATGAAAACACGCTGACGAGCACAGGTGGTGATGTGGTTACCGCTAACTAAGACAGGAACTCATTCGTTTTTTAATGTTGGTAATGGGATTGTGATCATAAGCTTCAAGATTATAATTTTAATAGAAAAAATATTAAGTTATGTAGAGTCTAATTCATTATTTACGTATCTACAAGGATATCTTCTATATAAATAAATAAAAGAAGAAACTGACTGATGACTGACTGACTGACTGTCATATCAGTCAGTCAAACCGCTGGTTCTAGAGATTTCAAATTTGGCGCGTAGGTTTCTTATGAGGTCTAGGGGAGCACTAAGAAGGATTTTTCGAAACTCACCCTCTAAGGGGGATGAAACGGGGGTTCGAAGTTTTTATGGAGAAAACTTTTTTTTTACATTTTGACTCAAAACTTCGTCAAGATATATACCTTGAAGCAAATAAACGGACACGTGTTTCGCGATTTTTCGAAAATAAAAGATTTTGAGAATGAAATGGGTGACAAAAAAAGTTCTTTGCGCGAGTGGAGCCGCGGGAAAAGGCTAGTTACAATTAAATCTTTAACTCATTTTAAAAATTATTTCTTGTTATTATTTAGCCGAATCGACAACCAAAGCAAGTAATGTTGCATCTGTAATTTTATCATGTTGGCCGTAACAAAAACCCCAGATACCAAGTACGGACGTAATTCTTAGCCGGTAACTTAAAAGAATCGCATTACGCATTTCAATGGCATAATATTGATCGCAAGCTCGTCGATATTTTAATACGGCGGTGAATTTGAAAAGAGAACTGTTTACCGACGTTCCAGAATCGATTTTAAATTTAAAAACACAATTTGCCGAGGAATTCCCTGCTTTGAATTACATTAAGGGTAAACAATAAAGCGTTTCGAGCGTATCGGTGCGACAGGCGACGGAAGTGCCAGATAAACAATCTTTTTTAGATAAAACACTGAAAAACGGAACATAAATCTACAGCGCGGGCGCACTTCATCCAGAACTGTCAAAGCAGGGATATTGTCTGTAGAGATCTAAAAATAAGTACCTATGAGTTTCCTATAGGGAATTACAATACATTTAAAAATGTAGAATTCTTCAAGTTTTAATTAAAAATTCAACCTTAACTTCAACACAGTTTGCTATATAAGCAATAAGTATCGTTTTTTGACCATCATTTCTAACCTTCACTAATTAAAGCACTGTTCATCCGGTCGGCGATTGCACCCGATTGAAGTCTCATTTGAATTTCAATTTACGCTGTCTATTAGCCGTCTGTAAAGTTAATATTTTCGCTTCCTGCGTTTTACGGGTTACAATATGTTATTTTGTTAATTACTTGACGTTCATTGGTGACATTCATTGTTTTTGTTCTTTTTGATTGCCGGAAATTCTAATTTAAATTTTATAACAATAACTTTTTCAAACAACATTTTAAGTTGCCAGTACCATTCGTAAAATGCGCATTGAAAGAAAAGAGTTTTATTAAGATCGGTTCGGAGTGGTCTGTTTAAATCGGAGCACAGCCGACGTCACTTCCGGAGTTTATAACTCACTTCTCTCATATGACGAGATGCCGCCAGTAACGACATTTATCCACGTTTAAATTTGGAACGATTTCTGAGAAAGTTATGATTGTGACATATTATTTTTGTTCTAAATATGACCTCGAACCCCAATATTTTGAAATCCGTTGTAGTGACAAATAATGTTTTTTGCTGTAGTTTTTTGATTGCTGTTATCTATTCCACTTTAGTGAGTTGGTTATTACTACAAACGTTTAATCCTTTATCGAGGGCTCTGTTCAAGAATACTTACACACACAATTTTAGATTTATAAATTTTAAGATATTTTGAATACAAATAATTTTAGCTATAGTGTACTGAGAGTGATGGTGTAATTTCCAAGAAATTGTAACGTGTGGAATCAATGAGTGCGAAAATGTACTGCAGAATAAAGGCCGTAAAAGTCGTATTTATTAATTATTTTAAATAGATATTTATTATTGTCTATTTAGTTTTAAATAAATGTGTTTATTTACAAATCCTTCCCTGGACTGGTCTGCTCGATGTCTTAATTATATTTTTTTTAGTTTTAAATCTGTGGATAACTTTAATTGGCTATTAGTGTGTTAGTTTCGAATTTAAGATAAATTTGTAAGCTAGTGTTATCCCTAAAATAAAATAAAAAAATAGATAAATAAAATAAAAGGATGCGCAATATTGAAATAGAAAATGTTCAGACAAAAGAGCAGTTTGATAAAGAATGAGACAAATACAAAAACAAAAAGAAACACTTGTCGCTCCATGATTACCGAAATAACATACTGAAAGTTCTGTTCGTCGTATCTAGCAACCGCTATAGCTACGTAAACAGATATCCCCTGGACAAGAATAACAAAGTTTCAATGAATGAAAAGGGCAGTGTGATACGTCTATCTCAGGGGCAGTGTTGCGAAGGACAATCAGCGCCCACGCCATCCGCCGCCCCCGCGCCCGCACCCCGCCCTGCCCGCGCGAACAGATAGCTTATCAATGGACTGAAAAAGACTTCGGAATTCGAAAATATGTCACAGCATTCACAGATGTTTATAAAAACGGGGTTCCTGGAAAAGGATGAATTGAGTGTTCATTATCATGCATTACAAATCTACAAAGATTATCAATTTATTAAATACAATGTGTTTCAAAAAAACTCAAAAAAAAAGATAATTCAAAATTAATTAAAATTTAGCTTATTGCGCAGCTCTATTACAAATATGACAAGTATGTCATATTAATTATATGAAACTTTCATTTTGAAAGATGTCAAACCGTGCATACAAGAGCTTCGACTATTTATTCACTTTTAAAATTAAATTTTGGTATTTCTTTTTTTTTTGGGTTTTTTTGAAACACCTTGTATATACTTTGATCCTACTTTATTTAGATCTGGAATAAAATCTTATACATAGTGTCTATATCTTTTTAGGTTTTTCAAAATCATCTTAGAATGACGGCGATAGACCGAAGTTACTATAGGACTTAATAAGTACTAAAGGATGCCCCGGACTCAAATGTGTTATTCCTTGCCTACGTTGTAAAAGGAATCAATGTGCCAAATTTTAAGCTTTCTAGGTCCAGGGGTTTGGACTGGGCATTGATGAGTCAGTGAGTCAGGAGTCAGGACCTTCAATTGTTTAGGTATAGAAGATACATAATTGCTTTTATCAAAAATTCTTACGTGAAGATATTATTAGAATGGAACGGAAATATCTTGGTACTTAGCAAGAGAAAAATACTAGCTAAAGACGTAATGGAATGAAAATGATTTTAATTACCCGCCTATAATAGGAAACGCCTTTTCCACATCGCTAGTCTTAAAACGCAAGTCATAAAATCTTAATCCAATTTGTCACTGGGAGCCGCAATCAAGGCGGCTTAGTTGGACAATTAAAAGCTCGGTTAATAGCAGATAATGAACAGTCGGCAAATATTTGTTCTTGCGAGAGCGGTGCGGCAAATTCACAATTAATCGAATTCGGCACTTCAAAGCCACCGCGCGCTTTGTCGGCACTCTGTAACCCGACACTTGTATTGAAGACAGTAAAGGTTATAAGTTCGCGAAAAACCTTCGCTGTCTATTCTCACGGCAATCGTAGATGTGCAAAAGGCACCTGCGTTCGTTTCGAAAAAAAAAAGATAAAAACCTTAAAGTACTTAGATTTCAACAAAAAAGTTTGCCATCCGAAAAAGCTCTCATTTAAAAAATGAATACCTTTCCCACGGTGGTTCACAAGGCTACTACGGCACCAACTTCTATTAGTCAATGTAAGTAAAACAATTACAATAAAAAAAGTCCATTGATAATTCTTTATCAATAGTTTGAGTACACTTACCGAGAACGCGATTGTGACAACAACAATGTGGTGTTTCGGGGAATTTCCATAAAAAACTGACATGGTATTTAAAAAAAGTTAAATATCGCTCTTAAAAATTATGTTCTTCTATCAAACCGTCTACGAATATTATATAAGGAAATTTTATTTATTTATTTATATACTTAAACAGCGTTTTACAACATTTAAAATTATAACTGGCCTGAAATAAATCTTTAATAGGTCATGAAATTTTATCAATACGCCCAAAAAACTAGGAAATGGCTTCCGATAACAATCGCTTTAAAATTTGAATTTCGAGAACCATTTGATTGGTTCTTTCTGAAAAGAACTGATAGACAAATCAGATTTAGACCAATCAGGGACACCTGAACTAGGTGAATGGACAATGAATGGATATAAAGATGTGATTGAAAGGGTACTTCGCAAGGGTCCTTATTAAGGGGTATTGAAAGACAAGGGGACTTAAAGTAGGGTTTGCGAGCACCCTATAAATAAATATCAAAGGCACCCCTTGCTCTTTTCTTGCTAACCCTTAAGGGATAATATTAAAACATCTTACCTGCCTGTTTGAGTATGTATTGTATTTTTTGTCACTCAACAAAGCATTTCTTTACGGATTATTAGACTTATGTTGTGTTTAGTTCGTGTTTGACGTCTATTCACAACAATATCTGCATGTAAATCTATAAGTATAACATCGTATCCTAGTTACTCGTTTCTAGCTATTAATATGTAGGTAGGTACATGTATAGTTATAATTATAAAATAACGACGCAGCACGTGCCTCTCTCAAATAATCTGCTATAAAATTCTGAATGAGTTTTTATTTCTCATTGTCTTCACAAAACACTTTATAGAGTCTACTCTATTATCTGGTTCTGGGCCATTAGCGCTGAATTGTGTGTTAAATAAAATTCATTGCCAAGACGGTCCTTTTTCTCTTTCACTACCTATTATTTCGTTAATTTTCTGTCCTGTTCTAACGTCCTTATAATTTTCGTAGTTCGATTTTTGAAAGGTTGCGCACGTGCGCAGGAGTGTGTATCGGGTTGCACCGGAAGCTCGCCAGTTGAAGCACAATGCTGCCGGATGTGGCTGCTCGAACGGCACGTATCTTTTTATTGATATCTTATGGAAAGCTCAATATTTTTCTTGTCGACACTTCACATCGATTGACAGCCGACTGTGAGTTAAGTATATGGATTGGTGGGCCTTTAGTCTGCTATTACTATAATATTAATTCTGATTCATTGTAATTACAACACCATTTAACTGGGTAAGCGCTTTAAATTGCTCATTTTACTATGATATTAAGATGCTCTACTAGGTGTTTGGGGTTTTTATATTAATCTTCGGCGAAGCTTTTAAAAGAAAATACATATCATTTTGTGATTGGTTACCTTTGCCTCAAGCAAATTTTCTTCGACTATCAGTATCGAATCGAATGAGCTTAAACTTTTAGCTACGGAGCCTGAAGGATATTATGAAGTTGAAAATTCTACTCTACCTAAAATATAGACTATTTTATATTAATTTATTTTCATAGATGATGGCAATTATATGGCAAGTTATAGAGTTGATTGAGTCACAAGTTGATATTGATAAATCACCGCAGGACATCAGGCGGCGCTCGTATTACTAGCGCCCATATAGAAATAAATTATCATGATTGGCAACCGCCATCATTTTGTACGACGGTTTATGGCAACTTGTTAACAAATACCCACTCGTCTCAGACATAATGATGCGTATTTTGTAAACTGATGATAAATTGATGTTGAACTTTCTGTTCGCCGCGCCGATTATCACGAGGACAAGGTCCCGAGACCACTCGGAAAATTAAGAAAACTGATGGTACTTATAAAGAGGTTTGTTTTTTTTATGCAGTTAAAAATTTAGACATAAATGATAATTAATTCCTATTTATAATTTGACAAGTGATGATTTTTGAATACATGTACTCTGAAGGAAGACTGTAAAATTCTAGCGTAGACAGAGCTACGGAACCATAAAAGAGAGCGCTTATAGTTTTACTAAGCGAAGTATTTTTTCAGCAAAAATAAGTTAATTCATCAGAAAGAGAATAGTTATCTTTTCAGTGTGTCTTAGATGTCGCAAATGAATTTATATATCCTGTACGGAAATGTCTTCATTCACATATTCGACTGATTAAACGTATAGGCGGGCGGGGCGGCCATGAATGTTTTCAACGAATGTTTAGGTCTGTTTATTTTATTGTAAATCAACTGTCTTATGGGAACCAACAAACAATGTGGTTTAATAAAGTATTTCTCGTTCAAAATGTAATAATAAAGAATTTCACAAAGAATTTTTAGGAAAAGAAAAATATTCAAAGTTTTTATTCGAATATTCTTTATGCGGGTAAGCGTTGTAAAAATACTAAAAAATAAAACCGTATTAATAATAAGTTTGTAAATCGACTTATTGTTGAGGTCCGTTAGCTTTATTTAATGAAAAACAAGTTTTCACATACAAATTCACTACAAGTAATTCATTAATTTCACGATTATGTAAATTCCGTATTATTGTAGGTGGAGCTATAAATGAGTATAAAGCCTTTGGACGTCACAGTTAACAAGTACGAACAATGAAACATGAGTGGCTGACTGCTGGTCGTCAGCCTTTATACAGCAAAATTCTCACTGACAGAAGGGCTAGGAGTTGGCATATTCGTTTTTCTTTTGCCCCTAATACACCATTTAGAGATAAAAAATAGGTTTTCATGCATGATGCAGTTAGTTTCGAATGCAAAATTTCCCGACAGCTCAGTATTTTAGTTCACAGAAGTTTGAATAGATGGCGGTGTATAGTGATTATACAGGCAATTTTACAAGAATCCGGTAATTCGGTTGGGTTGTTGTTTTTATGTCAAACAAACGCCGCCCAGTGGATCATTTGAGTTCTATTTTGTTTTAATTGGCTACCAAAAAATAACTCATTGAATACAAGTGTTGCCTTTGCCCAGCAGTGGGACCTTATAAGCTAGTTAAAAAAGCCAAGTGTTGCAACGCAGTTCCGTGCGTACCTCCGGCGATTAGCGCGTGCGCAAGCGAGGATGTGCTGCCGATCGCTTGCCACACCGCGGATGCTTGTTGCACTAACATACCCTTACTTATTAATACAAGTGCAGTTGCAAAATATTGAATAAACGTTGTTTTTGTTTGACCTTGACGCGTCCCACTTGCATTAGTTTGCCACGCTCGAGTTGTCGCGAGGACACAGAAATTTGCCCGTCATACGCTTCATACGCTGTTAGATACGATAGGACAGCCTCGCTACGCCTTTTGAAATGCCACTTACCATGTTCACGTCTGCTGAAGGCAATTTAATCGCCTTAATATGCGTTTTTCTGTTGATACTTGTTAAGCCAAAAGAAAAAACTTGGGTGGATATTTTCTTTTCAAAGATTTCAGTTGGTTTTCTGTTTGCCATCTGGCTCTGGATTTGTATGTATGTATGTAAACACTTTATTGCACATAATAAAAATTACAAAGCAAAAGAGATGGATACAAAGAAAACTATGTACAAAGGCGAGCTTATCCCTTAGAGAGATTACTTCCAGCTAACCCTCGAGAGAAACGAAAGGAGACTAATCGCAGGATTTGTGTGAGTTTTGACAAAACGCTTGCCTCTGAATCAACGGTTCCTGGGTTCGATTCCCAGTCAGGATAAATATTTGTGTAAGAAAAAAAGCAAATTTTGTTCTCGAGTTTGAGGTTTGTGTCTGCTTTGTATGTGTCTCAAGGGATCCACGTTACAAGGGAAAGCCTCAGTGTGGGCCTATGAGTGGGTGACATAAAAAATTTACTTAAAAGCAACCAATTCTGACAATTGCGGTTAAGTAGTTCCAATTTTTGTCAATGAGTTTGCATTGAGAATATATTATATATTTTTGTGGAATTGTTTTCATTATGACAACTATTGAAAAGTCCAGTGTAGTTTAACAGTGGTATTAAGATATGTTTTCTCTGGCAAAACTCACCACGCCACACCATAAGTGGGTCCAGCTCGGTGGAGTCCCTGGCGCGGGAACTCGGGTGCAAAAACATAGTTTAACCCGAATCCAGACCCTCCATATTCACTTCACACACAATTTCAACACTGCACTGTACACCGCTGATCTAGAACATATACCGACGACCACTAATGCCGACTTTCCTGGAGGAAAACAATCGGTTAGCAGTTAAACCTAACAAAAAAACCTACCAAAAAATATTTTAAACTAAACTGAAAACAAATTTTTAAAATTGCAACACCTTTACCGAAAAAGTAAAATAGAGTAAATAAAAAACAGAAGTGACACTGAACTTTCAAATAGGTGTTTACCGCAAGAACGTGCCGAAGTGTAAGACAAAGGAGTGATGGGCGCAGACGCGTGTGCCGACCAGTGGCCACAGAGGTCGACGTTGCCACACTCGATAGTGGTAGGGGTGGAAAATGTTTATGCTGATTTTCATGAAATGTAGAGTCGTTGTTATAGTGCTAAAGTACACATTTTTCAATATTTTATCTAATTAGTTTCTAACTGCAGAGTTTAGATTAAAAAGATGTTGAGGGTTAAAAAAAAGTTTTCTAAGGCTTTTCCTGTTCTTGTATTATATTATAGATTACCAATTACCGTTGTTGTAAGTACCGCCAAAGCGATATTTATGTGTGCAAGACAATTTAACTGTCCAATAAAATGTGCTTTGTAGTTGGTACTTGCTTAGTTTTTTGCATTTTACGATGATATGCTTCAAATAGTGTAATTTAATAGTGATTTCTAATCGACTAGCGCATATGTATCCTGCCATTACTTAGCGCATAGCCATCAATTGTGTTTGAAATCCACACGTTTAATGCTCCAATGCGTCTTGCCTAATGTTTACTGTGAGTCCTAAGGCTATTTTATTTTAATCTAACTAGGTTGATAGATACATACATATATCAACAATACAATATCGTACTATATCGGTTTTACTTTTTCTAGTGAGTAACACCTGCAATAAGGCACACCGTATGATCTATGATTTTTTCAGCGTCTTAACTCTTTTTTCTATTCTTAAAGTTAATATAGTTACTTAATTAATTTATTTTCTCAAATAAATTGTAACATTATAAGGAAGAAAATGCATTTTTCAAGCTTATCTACTGCGCTTTTATTGTCACCGTAGGTAACTCGTTTCGCTTAACCGAAAGTCGTATTATGAAAATTGCGAAGATGCACCTCAAATTATGGCAAAAGATTCGCGGGCCTCGGATCGGCTGAAAGAGAGCGGAAAGACAGCGCCAAGGTCGAGTGTTGCGCCACACGTGCGGCGGACTGGAAACGTATGCCGAGACCGAGTAATGGGCGAAGAAGCGACCGTTACCATACAGCCTATGTTGATTTTGAGATATCATCGACCTTGACACTATTACGCTATAACTAAAATGCCATTTTGTTTTAAAAAACGACACTTTGCCTAAATGCACGGTAGTTTTAGTGACTCAAAGTGAGGACGCAATAAAATTTGCATCCAACGGCTAACATGAAAGATGACTTGAGCTAAACGTATTTTGCCTTTATCTGTCACGATATAAACTAATTCTACAGTAGGTTAACATGAAGCGTGAACTAGGACCACCCGGGTTAACGATGTAGAAGAGTGCTCGGCGTCTCTTCAGTAATTTATTATTTCTGCTTAGCTAATTTATTATTTCAGGCGCAGCGGCTGCTCCGTCAAAACATCCCGCTGCTATGATTTACATTGCAATAAACGCATCGTTTTATATGTAATGGAAATGAGCTTTTATGCCACCCCCGTGTTACTCAAATTTTGATAGAGCATTTTCTTTATCAACAATAAATTGTTGTCGTAAAATTTTACAGATGGCGTTCATTATTTAAGTGTTTATAGTTTTCTGATATTTTTTAACAGTCTAATAAGATATTCAGATTTAGTACTAAGAATGTAAAATAATTACTGTCATCGTCAAATTAAATAGTAAAAAATAATATTATAAACAGTACGAGTAGTAGAGAATTTGTACTTTTCAAAATAATAAACTATGTCAACAAAAAAAAATTAAGATAAGAGTCAATAAATAAATATTGAAAATGGGTATGTTATTGTAGAGCGAATTTTCACTCTTTACTCCTCTTTAAATTTTTGTTCACGCGTAACTATACATATAAAAATACATAGTACAAAGTTTTAAGCTTGAAGTACATTTGTTGCTTACGTATTACAGATTGTTAGCACACAGAAAATAATGCTTAAATCCTACAGATTATGTTTCAGCGATAACCACTGGACCTATTTATGTTTCACTAGAGATAATTAGTCCATGGTTTCACAAAACTCTACCACTCCCTAAACCCAATTATCTCCACCAATTACGACTAATAAAAATTAAACATAAAAACAGTTTCAATGTCAGCAGCGATAACATTTGGTAGTTTTTTACAACGACGACATGGCAAGGTTGGTAATAACAGTTGGGTTATCAAAAATGGGAGTCTAATGAGCTTGACATTACTTACTGTGCCGCCTACCTAAAGGATAATTTTTTTCTTATCTTTGTGTTCAGATAATTTTTGAGAATAGTATCTATTACACGTTTCCATGTCAGTATTAGTTATTTCAAGTACTTACCTGCTTGCATCAACTTTTTTCCAACTGCAGTCTAGGTCATTTCCACTAGTTTTTTATGTTTTTTTTATCTAATCGGCCTTACTAATAAAACTTGCCATTGCGTAGTATAATAAGCTTATAACGACCAAAAACCTGCGAAAAATATTGTTTGTGCATGGTATATGTGCATTGTGCAGTGTAAGTATATCTTATTATTGGTAAGACTGTAATACTTTAATTGTATTCAAAATAAATTGCTTTGTACAGGCCTGATGTGCTGCCGGGTGTACAAAAGTAATAATGTTTCAAATCTAAGGCTTTGACGACCACATATTTTTTTTAAAATCTATATCCTTGACCACAATAGCTGTAAAATAATCGAATCCAATATAATATAAAACCGGCCAAGTGCGAGTTGGACTCGCGCATGAAGGGTTCCGAACCTTTAAAATCGGCCAAGTGCGAGTCGGACTCTATAAAAACCATTATCTCTATAAAAGCGGCAAAAAATCACGTTTATTGTATGGGAGCCCCCTTAAATATTTAACTTATTCTACTTTTTAGTATTTGTTGTTATAGCAGAAACCGAAATACATCATCTGTGAAAATTTCAACTGTCTAACTATAACATTTAATGAGATGTGGCCTCGGACAGACTTATCTATAAAAACGAGCTGAAAAATCACGTTTTTTGTATGGGAGCCCCCTTAAATATTCATTTTATTCTGGTTTTTAGTATTTGTTGTTATAGGGCCAATAAAAATACACCATCTGCGAACATTTCAACTTTCTAACTATCACGGTTCATGAGATACAGCCCGGTGACAGACGGACGGACGGACAGCGGAGCCTTAGTAATAGGGTCCCGTTTTTTCCCTTTGGGTACGGAACCCTAAAAAAAATATTCAGCGACCAAAAGCTCGTTCTAAAAAAACACTTTGAATACCGAAGTACTTACCAGTGTTGTTGTTGTTGTTGTTGTAGTGGTGCGCAGGCGGAGGTATGTACTCCGAGAGCTCTGGCAGGCACACGTTGCTCTCGTACATGTTCGGGGGTACGTTCGCGAGCAGAGACCGCTCTTTTTCCACATCTAATGACAAGAGGAATATATATTGACTACCGAATAGAAAATTTGACTTCGTTATCTACTTCGGACTTTCAAAATTTTAAAAGGACAACATTTTTATCAATATATGTATGTACTTACATTTTTTATCCACTTAACAAAAGCATTAATAATGTTCATTGCAGTTTTTAGTCGTAAAATCTAGGCTAATTTATAGCTGCATCTTTTTCCGAGTATTTTGTACGACACGACAATGATCTGCCAGACGATTATGGTGATTTCATAACTTGCCTATTTTCTCCTCCAAGTATGAGGCTTTTGAGAGGTGTTTGAGGGATTTCGACGTTTTCCCACCTCAAATATTCTACGCATTTCAATGCTAAATATTAACAGTTGTGACGTAATAGGTGAATTGTCTCTACCATAATCAGCATATGTGAATTCTAGAAGAAACCTCACCTTTCTGTAATATTTCGAGGTGCTCCCAAAGAATATCGCCCATGAATGCGGGGGCGCGGGCCACGAACTCGTCGCGGCCCATGGCGCAGATGTCCTTGCCCTGCGCGCGCGCAAACTGTTGTAGTGCTACCCCCTCCAGGGAGAACTCCCGCGCAGCCCAGCGCAGCCACGCCGCCACTGCCGCCTCGCTCCATTGCCGAGGATCTACACAGAATCAATTCATAATAAGTAAAGAGATGATTTTTAGGAATGATATCCGTGTTATCCAAGAATACGTGGTTATTTAAACTTATTTCTATATCTTTGGAGGGTACTAGCTCATAATCTTATGTGAGGATTGATTCGGTAAGATTTTACTTACTATTTGACAAACTATACAGTGGCAACCTAAGAAATTTTTCATTGCATTTGATATTTTGTCGAAACTCAACGTTTTTATGACGTTCATACAATTTCCCTTAAATGTCCTTAGCATTATGTAGAACGTAAATATCCTAGCTAATTTTAAACCAATAGCCAACAAACTAGTAATTTTTTTCATAGGCCTACCGCTCATCCGGGCTACAGTACCCACCAAGGCACTAAATAGACAATTGTGCTTATCAAAGAGTCATAAATGCACAATTGTGCCGGACGATGCAACAGCAATTAGACGAGCAGCGAACCAGCGCATTGCTTCAGAACGGAACTTGCTACATGCGCTGCGCCTGCGACGACGCTGCGCCGGAAGCGCGTCGACCTTGACGCCTAAATGCATACGGTCTATGATTGGTAAAAATGATGACGTTCTAATTTTGAATGTCATTTTTTGTTTGTTTTGCAAAAATTATCCATTTAAGCAGACTAATCCTTAAGATATTGTTCCGCTATTCAATAGGAAAGCTATAACGAGGAAACAGTGGCTTGCTACATACACAGCACCACATAGTACGAGTATAACTACTTGGCTAAAATTTTACTCGGATAATTATAGATTCGTCAGCATAGTAATGAATTTCATATCACTAACCGATCCCACCTCCGACTTCAGGGCATAAGTCCCCTTTCTTTCGTGGCAATAACTCTTTACAATCTCCATTTAGACGCATCCAGGTTCTTTCTACGATTCTGTTAATTTCATCTACTCATTTTGTAGGCCTTGTATGTATTTTCATAATAAATGATACATAAATAACAAACTATGAAAAGCACACACTATAAACTTCTTAGAATTTTGAGGGATATTCTTTGTGTAGGTAGTTGCGTCCTGTTTCCAAGTTATTTGAAATGGTAAGAGCAGCTGTTATAAATAAATTGACAGATCTAGTTCCCATAGTTAATAGAGTTGCTCTAACTACGTGTCAAGTCAAAGCGACGCAGAAGAAACTTTGTGAAAAACTTAATCGATACAAATAGAGTTATGCGGGGGACTGCTACAAATTACGGGTACCGACCGGCTTTTTCCGAGAGAAGACGGCGAGAGCCGAGAGCTAATAATAAGTAATTAAACTAATTGCGGCTTTTAGTCGGTGGCCGCCTTCGGGACACGCCGCGCGATGTTTATGCCGTAGTATGGGGCCAGCCCCGATGGGCGGTGGAGAGTATGACTCCATTTTACTGTGAAGTGCGATAAAGTAAGCGTTCTATGAATTTATTGGCGTAATCGACTTAAAGAGACTTTAAACAACATATTTAGCAAAAAGTTAGGATATGAATCAATTCTCCACTGCACTTGTTTAAGAATTCCATATAGTTCTCTTTAGAAAAGTTATACAGTTTCAGAATCACCCCCTAAGGTTTCGCGAACTAAAGTAAAGTCACCTTATATTAGTCTGTTTCATGATTCCGTACCTTTAAATAAAAATATATCTTTTTTGAGCGTCTGTCTAGCAGACCCTTTTCCAAAAAACACCCACTGTTTCAAGTTTAAACCAATATTAAACCTGAAAGGTCCCTTTTCTCGTGAGATAATCTCTGAAACTGATTTTACCAGTTTATTTTCTCTCGTTTGGCACTGAATCGTGTCGTGAGATACAATGGAGAAGGGCACTAACGGTATAGTCGTAAATGAAGGTACAGCAACACTGGTAGCTGGCAGTCGCTTATTTTTATTGATTAATTGCGGTCGATGTCAGTCCACACGCCGGGACGACATGCAAAACCAAAACCGGTAGCACGACTCCCGAATATATCTTAATACTGATTGTTTTCTCCACGTCTTTCTGCTGCCTTTCGAGTAAGGTTTTGACGAAGAAAACAGCCAGTTTGAGGTAGAGTCTTTACAATACAGTACAATTTATTTGCACAACAGACAGATACAATAACTTCTATCACGAAAATAAGGAAAAAGCATTCAAAACATTTTTCAAATCAAGATAAAATTATAATTTTGTGTTTTTTGATCATGATTATGATAAATAGGTAGATAGAAATTCTTTATTGCACACAGTAAAAATAAAAGTTTTACATAACTAAATAAAAGGTGCGCAAAGGAGGCGGCGTTATCGCTAAGAGCAATCAACATTCTGATCATCATTCTGTGTTCAAAACAAAAAATATTAATCCGATTTCTGGATGACAGATAAACTATCTTTTCTATCCTAATTGTCGGTTCTTAGTGGTGCTTATCATTATCAGTCAAATGAATTACTTTTATTACATACGTAAGTATGGAGTGGTTTTTATGTCTGTTTTAATTACTGACGTGTGTATTAAGTCCACGTTTATGAAGTAATTAATTTTAAATTAATATTAACTAATGAGTTTTCTGCACTGTCAGAGAATTTGATAAATTAGAGGTATATGATGTTTCACGAGGTTAGATTTGGAAAGTGTTACTTATTGTAATAGTCACTACGTTTATCGATGTAAGAGATTAAATACGTAGACATTATCATATTGTGGTACTAAAGCATCTATTGCCTAGTAGGTATGTGTTTAGAAGTCATTCCTTATTACTTTGTGGGTTGATCAAGCCTAACGAAGCGCGCCTACTGAATTGAAAATCGGCTCAAATAATGACAACTTTTTTTTGAACCCCAGACAAAAAAAGAAGGATGTTTGAAGAGTGTATCTATCTGTGGCAGTATAGTTACTTAACGGATGAACTGATTTTGATGCGGTTTTTTTTTACAAAGCTAACGTAATCGACATGATTCCCCCAGATTAGTTTAAAGTCATGCTACAAAATGTAATAAGAAAAGAAAACTTTAAAAAAATGTACTTAAAAACATTTCTCTCACATAATCCGAATTTAAAAGCTAATTATAAAAGGTTTTAAGCTGTATCAAAGTGAAATTAACATTATAATTTTATTTTTAGCATATTAATGTACCAAGATGGTTTTATTTAAACAGTTTTTTAAGTTTTATCATTTCGTTTATCAATCAGCGATATGCAAACGAATTGAGTTGATTTGACAACTAACTAATTGCGTATAAAAAAAGCTAATTAGTCGATCAGCTACGTAACATCCTCTATTTAAACGATGTTAGTTTTTGTCGCGCATGTGAATTAGGCTAGTCAATGGTAAGTAGTTGTGACTCATACTTGCTATGCAAATGTTATAATGTAAGTTTCAAAACCAACTTTTATGCACGATCAATTAGCACTGGGCGTCTTTTCCACTAATCAATGATGTCCATAGAATACTTATATTTATTTAAGCACCAACAGTACATAATACCAACAGTACCAACAGTACATAATATATTCAATCGCATGCAATATATTACAATCTACGTTATACATCTGATAATTCAGTTACTTAAGCATTTGACTTCGGAAAAATTCCAACCAAGCTGAAAAGTGTACATGTTCCTTTTAACTTCTTGAATAACCTCTGAAAAGTCTCATGAGTCCAGGCGTGGGCATAACTTTTGTCAGCTAAAAAACGGTGTAAAAAATGATATTTTTTCGGTTTTTTGCTAATATCTTCGTTCCTGTTTATCCTACCACTATTAGGTTCTTGAAAGAATGAAAAATTCTCTACAAAAAAGCTTATGAAAGTTCATCGATAAAATCAGTTATTTCCACAAAAAAATGTGGGAAACATCGGATTGAGTTTCAATACGTCACTTTACAGAATCATGCCCCTGATTACTTATTTTTGCGCCTTAATAACCTTATAATTGTTTAATTATTAGGCAATTTGTGATAAATATTATAAATGCAAAAGTTTGTGAGGATGTATGGATATTTGTTACTCTTTCACGCTCAAACGGCTTGACCAATTTTGATAAAATTTGGTATGGAGGTAGCTGACAACCTGGATTAACAAATAGGTTACATATTTTTTCCTAAATTCATACGGAAACGAGGTCCCGGGCGTAAAGCTACTTTATGATTGATCTAACAGTACTTGGATTTACTATTTATTAATTCTATAAAAAGTTTTTAAGAAAGTATATTTAATGTTTTGAATAACCTGTTTTCTCCTGTTTTGTTGTTTTTTGGGGTGATCATGAAAATGCACTAAAACATCCATGTAAATGTTGACCGGAGTTTCAATGCTCGATTACGTAAAAACTACTACTGTTATCAATAAACTTTTTATTACCGTTTTTGTAGAGAATTTTCCATTCTTTATTTCATTAGTAAACCTCATAGCGGTAAGATCGACAGGAACGAAGATATAGGCAAAAAACCGAAAAAAGGTAACTTTTTTCACCGTTTTTTGGCTGTCGAACTTGAGACTTTCTAGAGGTTATTTGGGAAGCTCAAAGGTTGGAATTTTTCCGTATATTTGCCAATTGTTTTTCTAAAGTTCCTGGATCATGATATTTTATGCACCAATTACAGGAATACTGACATTAGGTCCATGATGCCGTCTCAATGGCAGTTGAATGACAATGGTGACCATTTTTTTCCGTTCAAGTAGTAAAATTCAGAATTATCGAATCCTCAATATACATGATGACAACCGCTCCGACCTGCGGCGCCACCGCCAACTGTCAGTTAAGTTGCTACCTTAACATGCAGTTAGCAATGGCGCCTCCAGTCAAGGTAGCTGTCGTCAAACGTATGAGCTTTAAATAGTTCTAAATTTCGCCACCGGAACAGATGAAGTGGTCACCATCATCATTGAGACACCATTGGTTAGTGGAATAACCGCCGGTGCCCGGGATCCCAAATTTTTTATCCTATTTTCGACTGTAATAATTTATTAATTAATTTCAGACAACAAAGACCCATGATAATAACATAAAACGTTGCTTCTGCTTACCACTCACTATAAGATTTATGCACGAGTGGAAAGGTTTGAAATTAACTTTGCGACGGCTGCTCGTCGGTAGATAGGGTTGGGGTTCTTTTACAAATAAGCACTGGATGACGACGAAACATTTAATAAACAGATAGATTTTAAGACACGTTAGAAATATAAAGTGATTATAATTTGATTGAAAGAAAATATATAAAGGTGGGTCCGAGCTACGAACTTAGGCACAAACTGAAATGCAAGCATCGCTTTGGAATTACAAATAAAATGCAGATACTCTTTTAATGAAATGTATTATCTATTCATACAATTTTTTTTCCTCCGAAAACTTTTTACAGAAAATTGAATTTTTAAGTACTTATGTATTTATATGTATAATTTCACCCTTATTAGGTAGTTGGGTAAGTTAACTCTAATGCTATTAACTACCAGGGACCGGTGATGGACAACAGCATCATACTTTGCGCTTTTAATTGAGTTTTACTCAAATAAACGAGATTATTCTCCATAATAATATATATTTTTGTAAGCTAAACGAATCTTGCTATGTATTTTAAAAAAAGTGACGCTTTTTTCTCTCGATTCGGAACTATCACGTAGAGATTTTGTGATGTGCGCATACCGGAAGCGCGAATAGACGCGGCGCAGACGCACGCGTTTCCGGCCCGGGCGTCGAACTCACCTGCCTACTAACTAACAAACAAACACGCAAATATCTGCTTTTATTTTTGACTAACAGATCTTATCAGTATCACATGCTTGAAAGGATGACTCATTGAAAAAATTGGGCGGTTATTGCCCTGAATTGGATATTTTGTGACATTATTAGCAAAAATTAGGGATGTGAATTAGCCTATACTATTCTGAACAACTTTCCCCGAGGGACATAGATAAAAAAATGTAAAAAAAAGTCGTCTCTCCATACTACTTGTGGGATCAGCTGATTGTCTTTGTATGAGAAGTCAAAAGTTTTTTTCTACGCAATTTTATATTTATTAGGAAAAGTGCGAGTAGTTCAGATTCTTCGGGAGAATCCTTCCTTATAGTTTTGCTAAATATTTTACCCCATAAGTACTTATCAGACACTACGGACTACTCAAAATACTTAAAAGTGTAGAGATCGCATTTAATAAAACACGTTATTACGAGCTAAAAATCAAATAACATATCTCGAACCCTCTGATGTGCGACTGTGTGTTAATATTACACACATTTGTTCGTTTTACTGCTTTTTCTTCCGATCATAAAGTGGCATCGGGTTCGAGATGAAAACCAACGCTAGCACGACTTGAATATGAATACGCTATATTTAAATACACTTATTATGTAACTGCAGTAAGTAACAGAATTTAAAAAATCTCGAGGAGGCGTGTGACTTCATTATTGTATCAGTGTGTCGATATCAGAAAGAGAATCTCAACGTAAAACAGCTTTTTAACCCCCGACGAAAAAATATTGCATAAGTGTGATGACTGTATCTTTGTATCTGTGTATTTGTAGGCTGTGTATCTATATATTCGAGTGTCTGTCTATGGCGTTGTAGCTCCTAACGAATGGACCGATTTTGATGCCTTTTTTTGTTAGAAAGCTGACGTAATCGAGATGGTTCTTAGCTTTATATATTTTTTTAAATGAGTGAGTTTAAAAATTGTTTTAATTGTAGTGAAAGCTCAGGGTGCATAGCGCGCAGGCCTCTGTATGCATCTATAAATGAACAGATAATAATTTCACCTTAATGAAACCCAGAGATCTAAGAAGAAGTACAATATAGACAAGGAATAAGTCTGAAGTTTTCGAAAGTTTTGAGATAAGCAAGTCTTATATGTTTTATGATTTCTGTTATTCATTTGAGTGTCACGATATGATAAGGGTTGTATTTCATAAAACTCTAAATCAATAAAGTTTGTTTAAAAAAAACTAATATGTACGATGATGGGGGTCGCGAGGGTTTTGCTGTAATGTGGGCCAAGGCTCTCACCACTTACATCATATTTCACCTTACAGCCCTCTGAATTTACGTCAAACGTGGCATCAAATGGTTTTAAAACCACTGATGCTCTTTCTACCCCAATAGGGATTTTAGGCGTGTAATTAGGGTGCTACTCAACACGCCGTCCAAGTGGTTATATACTGGGTCGCAACACTATAGAGGTATAGTTCGGTTTCCCATCGAATCTCTAAGAAGAAGATTTAATTTAATTACGCTCAATTTAAGATTTAATTACGCTCACCTTTGGGCACGCCGAGACGCAGTTGCTCCTTCTCCCAGGAGGCGAAGGTGGCTTTCAGCGCCTCGGCCATCTTCTTGTTGGTGCCCGGCGTCAGCGGCGGCACCTGAGACGGGATGTCTGCAACAATAATAACAACATTAGCAATCATCTTCACAGCGAGACTATCACATTTAATTAAATTAGTAAGTCATACCACCTCTCGCCATTACACAACATGTTCCATCTTATTACCCTCACCATTTGTGTCAAACGTGGCATTGGGTGGTTTTCTGGAACCACTGATGCTCTGCCTACCCCGTTGGGGATTGCAGGCGTGAGCGTATGTATATGTATGTGTATGTGTAGTAAGTCATATTTTAAGTTCTTGTTTTTTGGTTATTTTTTTGCACAGAGTGTTAGTGTAGATCAAATTTTCACCAATGATTAGGAGTCGGCTGAAGAATTTATAAAAAAACATCCGCCTTTCTCAGAAGAAAGATTATTACTGAGTTTATTTGAGAATAATTGGAAAGAGTCTTGCTGGAGACATATTACTGTCATAAAACAATATTTTTATGCACATGCATCTTAGTTATAAAAAATAAAAATTACACTTTGTGACTGGTTCTTCATAAGCTCCTGAAATTTTGATCTCTACTTTTGAAACACTCTGTATAAAAACCTAATCAAAACACGAGAATTTCAAATATAATGACGATATCTATTCAATAATTAAATCTTTACAAAATTAAACGAAACAAAACCAAAGCGCATGTTTTACACTTAAATATACAGTCCACGTAAATGTAAATGTTGTAGTGTTTCGAATGGTTCAGACGTTCAGTACATTAATTACCTTACATTTTCGCGAAAAGACTGTTGTGGACCACATTATCGTCAAAAACCACAAACTCGGTTACTTATTAGCTGAGTTAAATAAGCGTTATTATCTCGCCGTTTCAAGAAGTTATTTAAACAGGTTAAAGACTTCAAGATCAGGTTATCTTCGTCAATTTGTGATACTGTAAATCTTCACGACAAAAAAATATGATTCGGTAAAACTGAGACTAGGAATATGTATTCAGCGGATCTCTAAACTAAGTACAGTTCTGTTTTTTTAAAGAATGTCTTTTACATCCATACAACTGATTTCTATTGAGACAGGTCCACAGTCACATAGATATTAAAAGTAAACAGGAAATATTTTAGCAAACAGCTCTCATAAAAAAACAACGTTGGCGCCTTCAAGTTTATATTCCTAGCCGCAGTTTAACGGTAGTGGAAACAAGTTCTCAGCTCCTAAACCAAATGTTTTCTTCTACATCTTAACTTTTAAACTTTCATTCATGTTTCTGCACTGTTTGGAGGTCAGTAGGTGGTATGTGATGTAACGGATATACATTTTGTATAGAGAATTAGGTGCGTATTTACAGAACGCGATTCATTGAGACTCTAATCTATACTTAAGTAGCAGTCGTCTTTGTAATTTTGGTAGTGAGAGAAAGAGACAAACAATACTTAAGTATATATCAAGACTTGAGTCTCCTTATGTAATACGGGCTTAAGAGTTGTTTCACTGAATACATATAAGTAGACACAAGTTTTATTGCATTACGGTCTTCAGAGTACACATTGGGCGTACTACGACAGCGCCACAATTTCTCAGTAGTTTCTCAGAACTACACTCTAATGTAGTTTCTATGGGCTGTCGGCTCTAGCCGATGGGCCTTTTTATAATTCGACAACGGCACGGCAAAATTGTATTACCATTGCCAGCTATGCACTAGTGATATTAGAAGTTGGGAATATAAGGGGCAATGGTAATACAAATTCTGCCGTTTTGTGTCGTGCCATTCGAATTATAAAAAGGCCCAGTTTGTAACTAACTAATGTAATTGTAGTTCACAACTAGATTATGAAAAAAATATATTTTAGCTTTGAGGTATATATGTGTATATGTATGAATATGTATATTTTTAATAGGAAGATTTGCACCCAAAATATAAACTATGCGTATGGTTATTTATAAATTGTACAAATATTCCACTTTACGCTCTTCTTTGTACGAAACACAGGTTCATAGTTCAGTTACCTCTAATTATTGTTATCTGCCGATAGGTTCAGTCTTTTAATTACTGTTTATCTTTCGTTATGTTGGAAAAGTTGACTTATTGATAGATTTTTTTTTTGTTTTTTTTTTAAAGAAAAATCACTGAATAGAATACAGCTCTGGATCAGTAACATCTCTATACAGTGGCTAAGACAGGCGGTAAATTTGAGTACCTTTTATCCATAGAAGCGCGCTTTGGAGATCTTTATCAACCTATTAATTACTTTATCTACGGCTTTAAGCAGAGTACAGAGAACAAATTAATAGCTGACTTTTTGAAGGAATAAAATAAATCAGAGATAAACAGGCGCGATTATTGTGTGCTTGTGTGGGTTAGTGCGGATGGAGGCTTCATTCATAAGTGCGGCAGGTTTCGTGTGCGTGTGTTGTGTAGTCTGTAGGAGTGTGTGTGTGTTGTGTGTGTGTGAGTGTTGTCTTGCGCACCTGCCGACCAGTTCTGAGATGCGGAGATTTGTGCAGCTCTCCCACGGTCGGTGGCCGCTCTTCAACTGCTCTAGCTGAACCTCGCTCTGATATAATTTAAATTTTTCTTTCTGTTTTTGTACACGTGATGTCCAGTCGAGCTCCCATCGGTACCGTATGTTGATGATTTATTTATGTGACGCTACTCTAACGGTCGCGTCAATTATCCCTTACAAATTAAACTTTCCCGTAATGACGTGAACTTCAAAATATGGGCGGATGACTTTAAAATAGTTATTATAGCGAAACTTTATTGGGTGATTCTACCCATGAAATTGAACGACTTTCCCCACGGAAGATATAAAATACTCAGGAAAAAAAAAATTCGCCTTCCCATACAAAGAAATCAGCTGATCGCAGTAGGTATAATCCTTGGGGAAAGTTGTTCGTTGCATGGGCTGATTTACATCTTTCATTTTCGCTAACTTAGTTAAAGTTACTTCATATTAACAATGCAAAATTCAATAAGGTTGATAAATAGGTAGTTTATTTAATACTGGCAGACGACAGGGTAGTTTTACGATATTTTAGATTCACAAAACATGTACTTAAGTTGGATTTAATTACTCCTTATTCGTGAAAATAACTTAACGGCAAAAATCAAAAGCTTAATTAAGTCCAAGTAAGAACTATGCAGTTAAATTAAGATTTAATTTAAGTGTTGGACGTTCACGATAACTTTTATGAACCATTTCGTAGGTCTTAAAGTATAGTTCTAAATGAATAGATAAACTAACTGAAATTTATATTTATCGTTAAGATAAGGAATGCTTAGGGGACCGTTATATACGCGTATAAAGACTTTTTATATTATGAATTAGCATGTATTGTGACTCCAACACATATTCACAATGCTCGTGTTCTTTTTTTTAAAGTTTACTCAATACTTTATTGTGTTTCCTTATTGAAAATTAGGTCAGATACAAGAAGGGTAGTGTGAAACAGATGTGAAACCTTGCTAGGGAACAGCAACTTTTATGTAATTAAAAAATTTGAACTATAAATCGTTAAATTTTTACAATAAGACATTATTTATCAAAAAAATATGGTTAGGATGCAGTAACATTTTTTACTTGGTATTTTTTTGGCTACTTAAGCTTTGTAATAATATTTCTGTCCTTTCACTAATTCACTTTGTAATTTCTCTATGACTCTCAAATTTTTTTTTGTATTTTCTCCGACATTCATTGCTTAAAATCCGTACCAATTTTGATAAAATATACCTAAGAACAATCTCGATTGTGTCAGCTTTCAAACAAAACTTATACACCGCTCTTTTTTGCGAAATTTAAAAGTAAAGTTTAAAAACGCTCTCCAATGACTATTCAACCTTGACTCAGGCTATGCTCGTAATGAATAAACTTGCAGGTGTTATCTATAATGCGATTATATCACAAAGAAAGAGACGGAGCAACTTTTATTAATGTCTTAATATTGAGCGAACACAAAAGGACATTAAAGATGCATTGAATTAATCAATGCTGATCTTTGAGGAAGAATATCTACTTTAAACGCATGTATTTATGGGCGGTTTGGTTTGGTTGGATCTGCCTTTTTTGGTTCTAGCCTGCAGCCGAATAAAACTACGGGATTCGAGCTTTGGATATAATTCTGGACTGTATTTATTTTTCACTTATACATAGAGCATAGTTAGTAAACGATTGTATGGTTTGATCCCTGATGGGCAAATAATTGCGTCAAACATAGGTTTTTAGTATCGGGTTTTGAATCTGTTTTTGCTAGTGGCGTTGTTACTAATAAAACATTTTACATCTTCTAGTTGATGAAAATAAATTCCTTTCCGTCATAGGAAAGGAATCAACATACGTTAAAAAGTAGCACTTGCAGTAGGTATATGAACAATCTTTCCTAGATGAAAGATATAAAAGAGTACCTATATGAAAAATCATTCAAATATAACTTATTACGAGCAGCAAACTTAACTTTATCTAATCCAGTTTCAAATAAAATAAGTAAGTATTGGAACATTGAAAATAATGCATTATTGCCATGGTGCGCATACGCTGACTCAAAGGCACCTGCGCGTGATATACAGGGGGAGTAAATCACAAGACGCACGCGCAATTAACGTGTCGACCTGAGCCGCTGGAGCACCCTGTATGTCGATGCCTTACGGCTCGCGGATACAGTTAGTTTTTTTTTACACTCAGAAAATTGGAGGATTGCTGCTTTCGATGTCAATTACAATTGTTATTTACTACAATCAGTCTGATTTCTCTGCTGGTGACCGGTTTCATCCCACTACGAGATGTGGCTCCGACTGGGTTGCGGAGAAATGCCGTAACGTAATGGAAGTGTTTTGATATACTTTAACTGAATTTTTAACCCCCGACAAAAAAGAGAAGTGTTATTAGTTTGACATGTGTATCTGTATATCTGTGTGTCTGTATGTGGCATCGTAGCTCCTTAAACTATATTTGATCAAAATTGGTTCAGTCTTTTAAGAGTTATAATTACTTATAAGCGATGAATGTCGGGGTGATACACATGTACATACATACGCTCACGCCTATAATCCCTAACGGGGTAGGCAGAGCATCAGTGGTTCTAGAACCACTAGATGCCACGTTTGACACAAATAGTGAAGGTTATCAGATGGAACAAGTTGCAAGTCGGTGTGATACAATATTTTAAAATATAGTTATTTGAGCATAAACTTGGTTCAATTGATCTTTTAATTTTTTTTAAATTTATTTGAATCTCCTCATGATACTGAATCAGTTTCTCTAATAAGTAATTAAGCGAGCATTTATTCGCACATATAAATTGTATTACGAAACAAAATGTTCTTTTCATATTTCACCTTATGTTCTTTGAAGGAAACTTGGAAGTTGCTACTTTCCTTAATTTATATAAAATCAAGTTGATCGTGGTTAAATAAACTAAAGAAGTAGGAGAATTAAATTTTAATGGAAAGCTAGTATTTTAATAAGATGCGAAGATTAAACGATATTATGTAAAAAAACTTTTAGCTGTTTAATAAGGACTTAATATCTCAATTTTATCATTCCTACGAACTCGAAGATTAACTTCATTCAGTCGCTTCGTAAGTAGGTAGTTACTTACTAACGAAAAAAATAAATCACCTTTTGTGTCTGTTAATGAGATTTAAGATTAAAAGCGACTGCTTAATGATACCGTTTCGTTAATTTTTTTTCTGTAATACAGTAGCAACAAATTCAAGCTTGTACAGACATGAGACCGTCAAACTTAGCAATGCGAAATTGAACTGTTTATGATGCCGATTTAAAAGATAAAGTACAGACTTTTTTCTGTGAAGTTGGATATGATGCAGGCTGTACAAAGAATGCAAGTGCACCTGACATTAAAAGCTCAGAACGGAATATTTCGAGATGGAGCAAAAAGTATGGCGTCTCTTCCGTTTCCGTAATTAAAGTAATTAATCCGAGAGATTCGGGTTTAATTGTCGCGTGGGCTTCCGATGGGGGCCTTCCGCCGGCTCCACACTCTACCATGATAGCTTTCATGATAGCCACCTTAATAGTATTGCCTGTATTGGCCTGTATTGCGAGTAGCGGTGACTTTTTTACACTTCTTCTTTTTCTCATTTTGTAGAGAAAGGGGTTCGTACAGTCGATTGCCTCAATTACGGCTCAATTGAGGGAATCGACTGTTGCTTGTCAACTGGTGATATAGTCCATTGAAAAGTTACATTTGGGGTTGCGTTTTTTAGAGGACGCAATTTTATTTTTTTGATGTGTAGGGGGGGTCAGTGTAAAGCTAAAACCAAGTTTGTGGGGTCGCCACCCTTGTCCCACGGCCGCCATCTTGAAAATAGGGGTTGAAATGGTTTTTACGGTATATCTCTTAAACTATTTATTTTATAAAAAAAATTTGTTAACATTTTTGTTGCAAATTAAATTCTCTACAACTTTGGTCCAGTAACTTTTTGTCGTAGAACTATAAATAAAAAAGTTATAAGCGAAAATCTTAAGAAATTCGAGAAAAAAATTTATATTTTTCGATGTAACTTTTTTTTATCATTTTACGAAAAAATGATATCAGACCATTTTTGTAGATCGTTTTTTGAGGAACAACTTTTATTTGCATCATTTTTTCATTAAGTCAATAGCTAAGGTTTTACAGCGCTCCGAAGTGAGTACTATTTTTCAGTACTCTTAACTATACCTATATTATACATGTGTACTAATAATATGTCATCAGTTATTGTTTTTTTTTAATTTTTTTAATTTTTTTTTACTTTATTATAATTTTTTTAATTAAAAATTTTGCAATTTTATTAAAAATTAATTATTGACTCTTTTCCCCACCACCCACGAGGTAGAGTCTAGAGGCGCGTTTTTTTTACGTGGTATCCCCGATAGGACTAATCCACGGTGATTTTCTAAATTACAACTACTCCGTCCTCAGTCGTTTCGATGGACCAGGCTGCGGCTCAGCATCTGATCGGCTTTCTAAATTAAATACCAGTGGGAGAACTGGCGAAGGAAGGGGTGTTAATGTTGGCGGTTCATCATCAAAGTCATTTTCATCAATTAATTCTGAGAGTTCTATTACGTTGCTGCAAGTCTCTCCAGAACAATGGAAGCACACTGCAGAACATTTCAGTCCTGCTTTTCGACATCCACACATCGCTCCACAGTTTCCTTTGCATTTGCAAAAAATCAATTTTAGAAGCTCAGGGGGTGCTGGAGGTTTTGAGTTCTGCACTGGCATCAATAATTTTCCACATTTTTTCCAGCTCCAGTCTTCAGGATCATTATAATTACCAAGCCACGACTGGACCTGATGGTAGACTCGGAAAGTATGAAAGCGAGCTGTGTCTTGTGTTGGAGGAAGTGAATAATTAATTTTTAATAAAATTGCAAAATTTTTAATTAAAAAAATTATAATAAAGTAAAAAAAATTAAAAAAAAAACAATAACTGATGACATATTATTAGTACACATGTATAATATAGGTATAGTTAAGAGTACTGAAAAATAGTACTCACTTCGGAGCGCTGTAAAACCTTAGCTATTGACTTAATGAAAAAATGATGCAAATAAAAGTTGTTCCTCAAAAAACGATCTACAAAAATGGTCTGATACCATTTTTTCGTAAAAATGATTTTCATTAATTTCTGAAGATTTTCGCTTATAACTTTTTTATTTATAGTTCTACGACAAAAAGTTACTGGACCAAAGTTGTAGAGAATTTAATTTGCAACAAAAAATGTTAACAAATTTTTTTTATAAAATAAATAGTTTAAGAGATATACCGTAAAAAACCATTTCAACCCCTATTTTCAAGATGGCGGCCGTGGGACAAGGGTGGCGACCCCACAAACTTGGTTTTAGCTTTACACTGACCCCCCCTACACATCAAAAAAATAAAATTGCGTCCTCTAAAAAACGCAAGGTAAGGCCTAAAAAATGTAACATTTCAATGGACTAATAAGGTTCAAAGAAAACAAATTTGAATAAATAATTTGTGCCACTGTACGTTCTTTGACGGCCGGTTTGGTCGAGTGGTAGTGACGCTGCCTCTTGATCGGCGGGTCCTGGGTTCGATCCCCAGTCGGGGCAAACATTTGTGTAAAAAGCAGATGTTTGTTCTCGGGTCTTGGGTGTTTGTATTTGTCTTTATGTGTGTTCCAAGGGACCCACGACACAAGGGAAAACCTTAGTGTGGGCCTTTGAGTGTGTAGCGTTTTTTTTTTTGAGAGGCATTGCAGCATTGGGCACTTGGACGGTATGTTATATTTTATGCTATTTCATGACGGAATTCTATTGTAAACAGAAAAAAAAGCTGTTCCACTTTGTGTTTACACATGTTATTTAACTTGAATTTTACAAAAATGTGATCAGTTTTGTACATTACTTTACTGCCAACTAAAAAAAGTTCAAAAGATTAGAACTAGATAAGATCCTAGACATCTTAACACTTTTTTCAAACAGTCAGCATTAGAGCTAATATCATGGTCATTTATGGTACTAAGCACACTTTAATAAACAGTTCTCGCAGTGAGTAGGTGGGACAGTAGTGGGACATTAAAGGGAAGATGTATTATGATTATGTCAAGTAGTCATTTGTAACTTTATATCAGCCTGTCATTTGAGGGTAAAATATAAACTACATCTTTTATATCAATATTTGTGTAAAAAGCAGATGTTTGTTCTTGAGACATAGGTGTTCGTGTCTGTCTTTTGTGTATGTTCTAAGGGACCCACGACACAAGAGAAAAAAGACATCCTCACTAATATTATAAATATATGAAAGTGCGTTTGTTTCTTTATCCTACGTTGAAATGGATAGACAACATAAGATACTTTACACTAGTTTACACGAACGATGTCGCGGGCGAAATGTTTCTTTAAAATAAGTAAGCTCTTCAATTTCTATTACGACTTTAACTTTTGAAGTCATATTCGACTTATTTCTTCAGTAAAATACAATACGATACGACCTATAAAAAAATCATAACTGACTCCAGAGATACACTTTGATCAGTTGTACGTACATCCGTCTTCTTTCCATAGAAAAACATTGTTATGAACTGCAATAATAAGTTAGAGAAACCAACATATTTTTGCTACCCTTTAAATGCTAATCAATGTAAAATGTATTCAGAATTAGTTTCGAACCCGCAAAATATAACCTTGTATTAGTCACCTAACCTTACCTAACGGAGTCTGAAAAAGCCTAACCTAACATAAGCTGTCATCTTAATTCCATGCAGGCGGCTCTTAAAGTTTCATAAATTTATAATTTTACTATGCAAATTGTAATATTGCGGAATATTACAATTTTAATAGTGAATTTGTAATATTAGGTACGGTTTTTACAATTTTCCGATGACGACATAAGGAACATACGCTAAAACTTATAAACCCTGAACGACACTGTCTTTGGTAGTGAATGGGGGCAAAGTGTATAATTGTCCAGTGGTATACCAAATCGTGAATGGCGTAGATAACGGCACAAAGCACCGGAGATGCGCACGGGCAACTCTCGAGGACACTCCACAGACTCCACTCTAGACTAATTAGGACCCTTTGTTTTCTGCCTAAATCAGGCATTGTTTTTACTAAAATAGACGGATTTGGGTTTTAGTGATGGTATAATTATTTTGGTTTATCGTCAAAATGTCGACTGTTATCATTATATAAAAGTCATTCAGTTATAATTATACCTATAGCAGTTATGTTTACTCTCGTTTTAAACTAACGCCTTTGACCTATTAGGGTAGGCAGAGACTATTTGATATCGAAAACCCATGAGTGCACGAATATTTTCACTGTTAGAAATAAATAACAACACCACAATGCGAGTGCTTCAACTCTTCTGTTAAGGTAGTCCCATCCCTATGAGGATAACGGATCTAATAAAAAAAACCTTGAATACCTAATCAAACAAATACAAAGACTTTTACTCGCTGACAAAACGAGGATAAAAAAACGTGTCTACAAAAATAGAGCAAGAAAATTATGTATGAGTGAATTCATTATTATGAAGAGGGTAAAATGAAAACTGAACAGGTAAATAATCCAAAGCCAGCATTAATGTAATAACATCAGTGCAGTAGAAGCTCACAAGTGCAACAGGTGGCATCCCCATAAGTGAGTATAATAAGCCTGTTGCACCACGCTTTATGTGCACGAAACGATTAGCTTTGCAACTCTATGCGTTTTTGTATTATTTCCGTTTTAGTAGGCGCTTCATTCGCTCATTGCAAGATTTTTTGCTGCGTACGTTTTCATTTCAAAAATTTTAAGTTTGCAATATTATTATCAAATCTAACCAGAAACTGCTGTAGGCCTTTTGATATAAATTTCACTTGAGGATGTCAATGTGCATATACCAAAACTAATAATTCAAATACAACCATTGATAAGGGTGACGGGTATTCAAACCAAAAATCGTGGTTATAATCTATTTTAATATATTCAAACCTTGTGAAAATAACTGCGAAAATCTTAGTATGTTTAAATTGTTTAATTGAAACTTACAACTTTACGTTTTCTAGCAAAATAAAATAAAAACCTTGCGTTACTTGTGGCAGGTTTAATAAAATTAGATTGTTTCTATAGTTAGGCTTGCTATGGCTGCAGTTGCCTATGACCCGACCACCACAATAGCAGCCCAGAACAAAAGCTCGCGCCATTTTTACGCCGCCATTGTTCGCAGTTTGAACTTGGAACGTCGCGTGACGTCAGCGGCGCGTGCGCTGCTTCGCATTCAAATCGCCTTTTATAATTACTCATAATTACACTAAACACTTATCGCAAGTTTTTCTTATGAAAAAGTGAATTTACAGCCATGTTGCTAAGGCAAGGTGGTTTTAATCGGGTCTGGGCATGCATACTTACCTACGCTTAATATGTTTGTATAATGCGTTCCAAAAAGTATTTACTCGGAACCTATCCATCTGAGTGTGCCAGTTAATGATAACGTAAGTGCAAATTAAAACTCATAAAGATGAGTTATAAATTCTTTCTAGGTGGCTTTAATGTTCTTTGAATAAAAACAGACAAATAATGTTGTAGCTTTTATATTTCATTGGCTTTCAAAACATTGCTTCGCCTTTGTTTGAATAACTTGTAAATAAGACTTGTTCTCTGTTTTAATTACTGTTCCAGCCCACACACGTTTTGCGATCGGTTGAATAGATTTCAACGTCTGTGAAATGTAAAAAGTGTTCTCTATGCACCTTACACATTAATTGTATTCACATTTCAACGGTTACCGTGTGAAATGTGAATACAATTTGTTTAATGCTTTTTCAAAAACTGTCCATTTGCTACCCTACCCCTCCATAGCTCCACCGACCGTTGAGAAGGGTTCCTTTACGATGCGATGTGGTAAAAATGTAATTTCCAAACGGTTTCAAAACTGCTCAAGTGGAAAATGAGTCAAATGAAACACTTAGCATGTTTGTAACCATGAGTAAAATAAGTTATACGTAGTAATACCTCACAGCTCTCATATGCATGCTTTATGAATGTAATTACGTAGTGTTTCTCAAGTAACTAATGGAATAAGTATTGTGTTGGTGTATTCGAGACAAAGGCATTATTTGTGTTTACGGCTTCATTGCCAACCTGTAAAATTAACTTGATAATAAACGTCATAACATAAAATAAATTAAATTCTTAGAAAACGCAAAAAATGAAAGAAATCTGAAATGATTTCTGCCTAACAAACAGGCTGCATGTCTTGTCTTGTCTTTCAGTTTATTGTACATTACTTTTGATTTGTCTGCTGTGTATTGAGATTTTGTAAAAGAGATTTATTTCTAATGGTAGTTTAAACAAACCAACCATGCCAAATAAACTAAAATTCAGTCTTTCAGTGATCGTAACAAAGGAATAGACTTGTCATAAAATACCTAGTAGACTATCTTTCAGTAATCTATGAATGTAGGCGAGAGACCTTTGCTCAATGACAGAGGCGGCGGCGGCGCGGGCGCATCATCTCATTGAGCGCGCACCGGATGGGCCAATCAGCAGCGTGAATGGCCGCCCCCGCGCGCCTGCGCACTTCGAGCCGCGTTATTAGCTACCGTACTAGCCACACTCTTTGTTATGTCAGTAAATTGTTATAGCTTTTTATGAGGAATGTATGAGTTGTAAAGTGCTGTTTGTTGCCTTATTGACGCTATTGTTCGACTGGTGGGCTCTCTCGGCTACCGTCTTTATATCGCTTTTGATTGTGCTCAGCTCCAAAGCCAAGACAATGCTTTACATCTAGACAACGGCTTTTAGCAGAGCCGTATCAAAAGAACGCGTGGGTTTATTAAAGGATGAGAAGGATATGAAGACAGATTGCAATTTCTTTGATTTGTAGTTGATAAAAACTAACAGGCATAGGTTACGTGTCCTATATTGTTCAAACCTATCGTGTTTCCTGAGTCGGTACAGCTAAGAATAAGTGATAAGAGCTTGTCGAAAAATGTGTTAAGTTATTATATTTTATATGTATGTTAGTCTTTAAGGTATTTTATGTATGGGCCTTAGTTGTCTGAGAATAAATTATTTATTATTATTATTATTTATTATGCTGACTTATATTTTGCCTTTGACGTCGCCCTTTCTTTAGGGCATATCAGTATAAGTATTGTGTAGCCTAGACGAAAAAATGTTTCTATGGAGTAACCCATATGTGATTTCTTTTCATGGCCTGATATACATATATGCAGTTGCTTTTCCTACAGGTTATGGTTCCAATTATTATGATTACTTGCTGTTATTATTAGATTTTTTATTGTGACCTTCCTAACATCGGAAACGAAGCCATATCTCTCCAAGCAATTATAATTTATAAGTCCGTTTGTATACAAACATTGTTCTTAATTTCTCAGGTACGTGAAGGTCTCACTTTCAAGATCAGCCGACCGAAGGAGCCAGCGAAGTCATAATTACAGTAATGACGGTTGTGCAACGGTGCCGCTGCCCCTGCGCATCGACATGCGATCGAATTAAGACTAAATGAGATCTACGCTGATACTCCATGGTTTTTGAAAGACCTATATTGTGTTAGCTGTCACGAATGTCTGGGGTTATGAGATTTGTGCTTCTTGTTATAAGAATAATATATTTAAAAGAATTGTTCTATATCTACAGTACCCACTACATCTACAGTAATATAAACATAAAAAATGGAAACTGTGGTGGTACGAGAAGATGGTTTTCCAATCTTTACTTTTGTTAAATATAGAAAACAATTAAAAATTCTAAATTGCCGTTCAAATATAATCTTTCCATCTACTCTTTTTCTTATTTCCTTTTCCTAATACGCTTGCCCATAATTTGATTGTGTTTCCTATGCTATGGAGAATGCCTAGGTCCAACAATGACGTGTTGTAAAAAAGAATATACAACGTTATTTTTTAATCAGTACCCAATTTTTTTGTACGTAAACTTTATGAAAATTTAACTCACCCGCATTTTTTTGTTTTATATCGTTTCATATAAAAATTTCAAGCTAGATCGTCTGAAGCATAAAATCAACAATTTTGTATGGGGAAAAAAAATAACATCGTCCAATTGACTTGAAACTTGGTAATAGTACTCTTTAACACAATTTGTGACACCCGTGTTTCTGCGTTTTACAAAAATCATCCTCTAAGACGTTAAAAAGGGGTATAAAAATATGAAAATTATAGAAAATAAAATGGTTTTTCCTCCTCATTTACGTTCTATCAACGTTACTGACACCGAAAGAAAAATTTGGATACTGGTTAAAAAGTCACCCTGTATATATCGAACAGATAAATTAACAAACCCGTTACCATCTAGCTGTGACCCTCATGATCTACAAAGTGAGAAATAAAAGAAAAATTGTACTTACTTACAAGAAACCAATAGGTAGTGAGTAAGTACTAGACTTGACGAAACTAACATCGAATTTAATTTCGTTCTTCGACATTTCATAAGGCATCAATGTCATCATAGCTTTCATCATAAAGCTATAATATTCAAAAATTACAGTGACAAAGACATATGGTAATGGCGAATCGGTAAATTAACGTTTTCATATTTTTGTTTCGGTCATGGTGCGTTCACATTTGGTTTTTGGTGCACGCGAAACCGAGAGCGTTGCGTCAGCGTATAGATGATGTACGTGTACGTATCGGTTTTTTCACAACAGTTTCGCTGTTCTAGGATTTTCCAAGGAGTTCTAACGTTGCCTGTTTTTAGTAAGCAATTTCTGATAACTTTTGATATTATAAAGAAGTATTTCACGATGTGTCTTTGAATTATTTGCTAGTTTGTAAACTGTGGGTACAGGTGTCATTCATTATACTCAAAATTAGAAAATGAATATAGGTAGATGAAGAAAATATTGAAAACTTACCTACAAGGTTCTAGCACAAATTATTGTTTTGTATTATCGAGGGCTTATTAAATATCCGAGAGAATATACAAGGTGTAAGGGAAACGCTTCCGAATACTGAAAGTACATGCTCAGTCAATGGTTTTGAGTAACTTTCTCAATGAAACTTTTCCAGGAAACGAAAAAAAAACGACGGCCCCATACAAAAAAGTCATTTTAATCGGACAGCTTGTATGGAGAAGTCCAAAACTTTTTTCGTTTCTTTAAGAAAGTTACTCAAAACCATTGACTGAGCATGCACTTTCAGTATTAGGAAACGGTTCCCTTACACCTTGTATTAGGTATGTAAGTAATTTGCCGACAAAAAAGAGGGGTGTTATAAGTTTGACGTGTGTATCTGTGTGTCTATGTCTGTGGCATTTCGAAGCGGTTTTTTTTATTTGAAAGCTGGCGTATGGTTCTGAGTTATTTGATCAAAATTGGTTCAGCCGTTTAAGAGTTATAAGCGATGAATGTTGGGGAGACACAACATTTTTAATACAAGTTTTTCAAATGTGTTCTAATTAGAAACACTCTACTATTTACAAGTAAAAGTCAGAAATGGCTATGTCTGTTTTTAAGTTGCCAGTATGTCGTTGATAGCGGTGATAGCCCAGTTGGTAATGAGCCAGACTTGTAATCCGAAGGTCGCGGGTTCAAATCCTCGTGCGGGCCTGTGCCACTAAATTCGTCTTTTCGGATTTATGTACGGATTTCCAATTATCACTTGCTCAACGGTTAAGGAAGACATCGTGATGAAACCCGGCCGTCCAAGAAAATTCATTTTCGAAAGACGAGCGGTCTATCAACCCGCATTGGGCCAGCGTGGTGGACTATGGCCTAAATCACCTTCGTGTTTCGAAGGGAGGCAGGTGCCCCTCGGTGGGGACGTATATGGGCTGATAAGAAGTATGTCGTTTGTTAAACTCACCTTTTGGCTTATTGAAAGCTTTCATCATGACTTTGATTCCCATGCCTGCAATGGCCGCCGTCGCCGCGAGTGACTCCGCCGAGGGCTTGTAGTGCCAAATACTGCGCACGCGCCGTTTTTCACACTGTCTTTACCACGCGAATTTACTTATCTACAGTTTACTTTGTCTTTTAAAATAACTAAATTTAAATAAGATCAATAAATATCACACTGTTTTTGAAGTTCAAAGTCAATGTCAGCTTAAACACTCCTCACTGTTTTTCATTTTGCGGCAGTTTTTTTGTCACGTCACGGTTGAAGAGTTCATTTTTGTTCTATCACTGTTCATGGTTTGTTAAATTGTTCGTGACACCACCTGCTTGGGAATAGAAGTTTTCATGATTTTGCTTTTGACTCCCCTTGCTCTTTTTTCCATGAAATGCTCACAAAACTACATATTCAATGTAATTTTTTTACTAGTAGTAAGAGGTTTGTTTATTGAAATATATTTCTTCGTAAAAAAATACCGTTGCTACCTGAGGCTTACTTTAGTTTATGAAATTTAATTATTAGTCGGACGGAGAGTAACTAATAATTAATATATGTTTCTTTCTAAAACATTTTTTTTTCTAAATTATTTTATCAGCCACATCGCTAATTTGGTTCTGTAAATAGGTAATTACAATGTTCTTTAAAACCGTCTCTCCTAAAACGTTTGCAAACAAAGGCAATAAATTAACATTCAACTACTAATTAAGAGATAACTAATGCGTGTAGCTACAAGGCAATGCTATTAGGTACCAGGGTACTAGAAGTGCGGTGGAGTTGTCGGGTATTCAAATAGCTGAACATTAAGTGTTCCCACAGGTGGGAGCGGAACGATCCGACACAGCGCTTCCGGCCTGGTTCCCCACTTACCCCGTGTTCCCAACCACCCTCGCCGCCCGCACCCCGCGCCCCTACCTCCATTCTCACCCTCACTTAACCCCCCGCCTGCGGGTTTGAAAGTTCCCACACAGACCACTAGGCCATGACGGGCCATTTCGCTAACTTTAGATGCTACGATCGAATGTAAAGTCATTATGAAGCAGCGTTGTGACTAACTTAATAAAAAACCACTAAAAGACACAAGTTGCTCGTTTCTGTTGCACCACTATCACGTGTCCATTGCGTTTTGACATGCGTGTCTAGTCTACGAGTACACTGCCCACCCAGTGGTGCAATTAAAACGCTGTTTGTTTTAACTGCATGCTATTTGACATGATAGCATATGCATATTATTGTTTTAACAGCTGAATTTATCTCTAACGGTCTCTCTATTGATAATCGATAGCTATTACATACTAATAGACAAATCTAAAACCCACATGTAGATCAGTTATGAATACAGATAATGTTTACATTGTTTATTAAGTTGCAGTAATAGAATAACCGTTACGAATTGATGAAATTGATGCACTAGAGAGGTTAAAGGGTTAAGTACCAGTAAACTTCTCAATTCCGTTTTTAATAACGTTGCGGAGGGTCGGAGGGTTGCCGCGGGTATTGGGAATAGATTGAGTTTAAAGAGGATTGGGGCAAGATTAGTTAGTGAAACGCGTTTTAATGAATTCTGGTTAAGTTTTTTACTCTTTCTTTGTCATATTTTCACACGGTAGTTAGTGGACTAAAACGGATAACAATTTTATTTATAAGTACACCTAATTCACTTGTATTAAGTTTGTGTTGAATTTCTGGAAAAGGATTAAGTTTAGCTATCAGTATTGCAATTATATTTAGTTTGTAGTACAAAAACTAAACATATTTATGAAGATTTTAAAGCAGATTTTTATCCATGGACAACCTGATCACGGCTGTTCATATAATGATACATCGAGTGTACTGATTGACTGTATAGTTTTAGTATAACATACATATGTCACTCTAACTCATCGCGATGGGGGCGACGAATTGGCCCTAATAAAAATCACATTTAGACGATAACGATACAGACACACGTATATAAACGGTTACAAATAGACCATATAGATAGGCTTGTTAGTTTTCGCTGTAACAAGAGACTAACTCAGTTGCAAAAACGTAAATTAAAGTTAATGCTGCTTTAAATAGCATACTAACTTTCCATCTTGTTGACATAAACAAGGACGGCATTAAATTTAAGAAAGTTTTATGAACATTTCTGCAGCTTGAAATCTTTATAATCTGGAATTAAATACCCAAAAACTTCTGAATTTTGTGCCGAAAAGAAAGAAAAAAAAATTACTTGACGAATGCCTAAGAAAATCAGTTAGTAAATTCGAATCCAAAATAAAAAAGTGATCTCTGAAAATCGGTGGTGTTCTAAACGTTACTTTGAAGATAGATTAGAAGACCATAAAGTACTAACATCTCTATAAATGTCTGTAAGTAGTCCATCTCAAAACGAATATTACTTTCAAATAAATATTCCCCGTGATAATCTTGTTAACACATGCAATGCCTCGTGACCACGCTGCAGCCATTCATCGGAGTCATAAGAAGCGGTTGAATAAGCTTCTGCTGCCAATATTGGAGGACAATGGTCGAATGGCGTACTGGCAACTCGCCTGCCACGACGAGCTCAGTTCATTTTATTATTTATTGAGTTAGTTTCCTATGGGCTCAAGTATGCTGTTGATTTGAGTATCTATAGCTAATGTTGAAATTATGGAGGGCTACTACAAAATAAGGACGAGACATTCGAGTGATTCAGACATTTTACTTTTCTACAATCAAATTGAACCTTTTTTTCTTCCTCAGATGGATTTCTATCCACACTTTTGACAAATTATAAATTGAATAATTCCTTAATTTTTCTATGGATAGAACCAAGATTTGCAACCTCTTAATATTCCATATGCTGTGTCGAGAATATGCACTAAATATTGTCTGAAACATTGTATACCACCCACGAAGGCTCGTAGTAAACATATCACAAGTAATAACGTTACATTACTAGTATGAATTCGAAACTTCTGTAATGCTATAAGAAGTGCGTGTGTCTCATTCCATTAAAAATTTGGCTGGTAGTGTGAGAGGTTAATCATGTGGTACCATGTGGTACAGATTGCCGGGTCGCAGGTCAAATGCCTCATCGCCCAATTTGTACAGATTGACGCTCGCTCTCCACTGATTGAATTTGTTTTATTTGTCTCCATTTTATTTCGATTAAATTACGTTGCACTGAGGGTCGACTTGGGTCAAAGTATGATCCAAAAAAATTTAAATTGCTGTATTCATTTTGTTTGAGTTGATACGAAACGAAATAACTCACAGTGAGGTGTTGACTATAGAACAGATAATAGTCCAATACTTGGAAAGTTCAGTCGATATAACTAGATTGAGTATGTAAATAGGTACCGTGTTTTACACCGTGTGGTGATCGGTTGAGAATAACACCACACCATCTCTTTCTGTGGGTGTCGTAAGAGGCGACTAAGGAAACACAAATGAGACCTGCCTCCTAGTAATCCATCCCAGGCAACGACACTTCATTTTTTTCTGAATCTGAGGTGTCGTCCTATGGTCTCATGCGGTGTGGTAGGCTCTGTGAGGGGAGGTCTGGTTCGCGACCACCCTCCTACCGAAGTCCGACGCCAAACAGCTGTGTTCCATCGGTGCGTGGGAGTACCAGTGCCTTTATAGGCATTTCCTGGGTTAACTCGTTCTATCGTCGACCTCATCTTTAACCTTTATGGTCAAGATTGAGGTCAAGAGTTAACCCATCTTATAATAAAAAAAAGGTATCTTTTATCTGACGATCTACTTTAAGTCAACTAGCGAAGCGTCAGAAAATCACGATGAAACAAAAGCAAATATAAATAAAGGAATCAAAGAGACAGAGCAATTAGAAGTGAGACTAATTAGAGCCCGCGGCGTGATCTGCTCAAACACGATGTCAATTGCACTGCGGGGTCAGACGAGGTCGGGGCGCGACCCTAGTCTTCTGTTTAATAGGATGGACAGACACCCGCATATTATTAGACAATCGATTTTCATCTATTTAGAAGCCATTTTAAGATGACCGTTGCATGAATTCTTATTTTAGAAAAATACGGGGAAATAATTGGGATGTTGTTGAAGATTGTCTGTGATTTTAAAAATGTTGACCTTTTTTGTTGGCTAAGTGGAAATGAAAGCACACCGAAGGTGTGCCTTTGAAGAAGAAGGTGAAGCTTTTTCTGATATTCAAGCTTTTATGTAGCTTTTACTGCTGTGAAAACGTGAATGTACAGCTTGGTTAGCATTTATTAATAACGAAGAAAAATAACTTTGACGCCAACATCCAATCATATAGTAGCACACCACTATCAAAAGTTCCTGTCTAAATCATCTTCAAATAATGCTAACCGACTTTTTAGTCTTCACGCGTTCAAATTCCATCACGCATGCGCACAGGCCACGATTCCCGCGCGTCAGTTGTTTTGGCGTCACATTCGCGAGATTCGCGCGTTTCGGACAACAAACATGCGACAATGGCAGTTCTTCGAACATGGCGACCAGAACAGAACAATACTTGCTTGGATAACATGCGGCAACAATTCGGCCTGTTGATGCCACAATGTCGCAGATTTGCGCAAGCAGTTTGCAGATACCAAAATATGTGACAATGAGTTTAATTATACACTCTTAGTGGGTACACCTTATAGCTATTGGTTTCGATTGGTTGCTTATGGGTTGTTTGATGGTATTTTCCTGATGGAGTTATAGGTAGCTCCAGCTAAAGAAAATATCCTAGCTTTACACAAGCAAGCTTTATAAATTTGCTTTGTAGTATTCATTATTTTATTATCAGTGGATGCTAACAGTCTTATTATTTTATTATCAGTGGATGTCCACAGGTTTTGTTACAATGGTACATAAATAAATATGTTTTGTAGCATTTATGTTACAATTTCTCTCTAATAGCAGATAGGAAACCATTGAAATAAGCAACATGCTAAAAATACTTTATTTGAGCTCAGCTTAATAGCAAGATAATACGTGAATAATTTCTATTAATAAATAATAATAGCAAGATAATACGTGAATAATTTATTTTATCTTTCGATTTGCCCATATTGTATTAACTTTAATAATAATATCTACGTGTTACTTTTATTGATTGTTATATTTAAGTTGCAAAATTTTTATATCTATATAATTTTAATTTATTTTATGTTTTTATTGTCTAATGTTTTGCACGTCAAAATTATACTAATAAATTTATTGATTTAATTATTAAGTTAGATAAGCCTGAAAATAACTTAATTAATTATCTAATATGTACTCGACCGGGTCTCAACAATGTTAAAAACTCATGGTAACCGTTTTAATCCGGCCGCCGCGATGCAAGCACACTTAGTGCGGCGACCACTGTTTCTCATGTACCCTCTTTTCAATTGATAAAAATAAATTATTCTATTCTAGCTTCTCTACTTTCTCGGTTTTTTATCTATGCTATTATTTAAATTCATGTTTCACATATGAATCAACGCAGACAGTGGGATGAGTGTGAGTCTCCAAAGCGCTGTCAGAGTCAGGGGACACAAGTGATTTGACCTCCGACCAGCCAATTAAAACGTGTGCCCACTGTGCGCCGTCCGTAGCCAATGAGTATTATGGGATCGTATTACTGTCTCTAAAGAGACGTGTAGGTAAATCTAGTCTGTTTTGCTACACGACGTTTTTCCTAGCTTGGGTGTCCCTGTCCCTAAATTTTGTTAGGTTAATTGGAATAGGGTTTTTTAGGGTTGATTTTTTTCAGATTTTCTTGTAAGATAAAATATTTCCCTAATTACCTTCTAGTACATTGTGAACCATTGAGAGAAAAAATGTTAATGAAGGATTTTAACAAAATAAAGCAATTTAAAATACAAAGTTTTGCATATTTTGCCTGAGCAAATGCCACCAATGCCTTGGCTCTGTACTTAAGTGCTTACAAAAAATGCAGTGAAGTTTTCCTCTTTAGGAAAAAGTGGCAAAAACGTTGGATATATATTTCAAGTATTTTATGAGCACTAAATAATGTACAGTCGTGTGCAAAATGTCCTAACTTTACGGTTTTCTTGAGGCTTAAATTTTGCATAGCAATATATCCCGTAATTTATGTGCTTCAGTCGCCACTTAATTATTTATAAAACGACTACTGGTTTTGGTGATGTCTTTTTGTACCTAACTATACCAATGAGCCAGTTTTTTACGAACTTGAGAAATCTACATACTAATGAGGGGAGGAAACATTACGCCATCGCGAGGTCTGAAGTCTTATCTACATTTTAAGGCAAAATTATTGACTGATAAGGAGAAGATATATCTAGATCCGAGTAGCTTTAATGATGTGTTTTTTTCTCAATTAATTTTCTTATGAGTGTAGACTGTAAGTAGGTAAGTCGATTAGATTAATATTGAAATATATTTTTTTAAAAAGGAACCTAATTTAATAAGAAAAACATTAATTCTTTGAGATATTATTCGTGACAGTAGAATATCAAGTTTACAATCTGAAATAAAAATTATAGGACTGTGAAAATAATTTGGCTGGAGACATTAAAAATACCGCGTCCTGACACTCGAAGGTGACAGAAGATATTATCAAAAATTTGAATGTGTAACATAAATTCGGTGATTTCATCGGCTTGGTTAATTGCTGGCGAAAAATGTCATAAAATTAGTGGTGATTCTGTGGAGAAACTGAGACGCGAGGCAAGGCGTGTTCGAGACGCGCGGCGGGGCGGCGCGGGCAGCGAGCGCCTCCCAACGCCCCCGCGCATGCGCACACCGCAACACAGAAAAATCTTCGCGAGGAAAACTCCGCGCTCCATATTCAAATTTCAATGTTTGTTTATACAAGTGGGCGGGAAAACACCCAGCTAGCTCTACCACAAAATGGCGACCGCGTCATTTTCATATTTTTCACGCGAAATGTTCTTCTAAAATTATGACAGCGGAATTTTTATACGCTACGGATACTGTTCATTTTCGCCGATTAGCTCGAAAGCACGAGGAGTCATAAACAATTCGTTGAACTGTTGGAAAGTGTAAAACTAATGAAAAACGCGGTGTCTGGCAATCGTACGCGACACAATTAACTGTAACGCAATAAACATTTAAATTACATTTACATTTGGGGAAAATATAACACTGTGGTTGATTACACATTTAAACGAATGCAATTTCAGTATGTTTTGTATGTAAATTCAGTGGTCGTAAGGTTAAGTTCAGTGTCGCCCGCTTTATGTAACATTTTGATGGTATAAAACAATGTATGAATTGAAATCGTAGTTAATGTAATATAGGTTGTAGCCATTATACAGACTTGTTTGCATACAAATGTCGTTTAGCGTTCACGTTCTTTGTATTTCAAAATCTATATTCCTACTACATTACCTGATAAATTTTCATGAAAATTTAAGTGTCTATACCTAACCTACCTACTAAATAATACTAGCTTATGTTTGTCATAAATTCTTACTAAATACTACAAGTTTTAACGATGAAACTGTAAGTCACAGAGGGGATCTATCAAAATATATTTAAAAGGAAATATTAAAGGAACAGTCGAAGCTATTTATTAATTCCAATATGTCTATAATTACGAACTCGTAAAGTTGTCTGTCACGAAAGTCTGTAATACGGAAGATTCTAATACAATTTAAGCTGCTAAAGTGTTTCTTTCAGATATCCACTCCATCAGTCACATCGAGAATTGGGTCAACGCGGTGTTACGGCTATTAACTTCGTGTTAAAGTGATAAAAATACCAATCAAACTGAAATAGGAACTTTTTTTAAACTAAATTGTGTTTTGTAGACAATTTATTGAAAACGACCGGATAAGTGAAAAGATGCAGTTGACAACAAAATGCTAATTAGTTTTAAAGGACTGTGACTAAAAACATAGCAACTTACAAAAACATTTATTCCAGTACTGTTTTTGATTTTGAATATATGATTCTAAATAGTACCAACAAAACAAATGATTTCAAAAATAGAACACGGGCGGGGTATCAATTTGAATTTATGCAAAGAGTTCGTTTAACGCTCTTTGTCGAGGCGCGGAGTGAGTCAGTGGCCACGCTTGGCTGGCTGCGAAAATTCTACCTTCGCTTCGTGTACCGAAATCGCACAGAGAATATTTAGCTGTTAGAAAAAATATGTTAAAACACAATGCCTTTAACAAAGAAAAAAATAATACTACGACCTATGTTGGTAAATGGTAATACCTTTCATGTCTGCAGATAATCTTTTAAGAAAAGCGTTTACACACTCATTTACTTTTATGAATCATATTAACATTACTTCTATCTAACACCGTGATTAATGTAACAGACATGTAACTGGTTAAAATAATTATAGCACTTTTGTTGTCGGAGGTACAGAGCGAAACGTACATACTTGCGTAAATTGATATTGTAGTATGGAAGTACTGTATGTATGTAGTGGCGATATGTAAAGCATTGAGCAACGCACCGCGCATGCGTGACCGGGGAAGCATGAACTGTTTACTTTCAGAATCGCACTTCTATGAACCTATGTTAAAATAAACTGTGGGTGCGTGATTCAACCGACGTTTTGGATGTTGCATAACAGGGTGAAAACAATTACTACCAAGTAATGAGCAATAGGCATTAGCAATATATTCATTTTGTTTTTGAATTAAATTCCTGCAAATAAATATTATTGTATTCTATTGGTTGTTTAGCTATACACAAATGTTTTCCGCCCAGGACTAAGTCCACGTGAGAATTTGGGAAAATTATGTAGCTTACGAGTATGTGTTACTCTGCTGTTTAAGCTTCATTACTGCAAATTTTCATTAAAATCTTTGCAGTATTTTTTGCGTGAAGGAGTAACAAACTTCCATCCATCCATTCTCATCACTTTTGCATTTATAATATTAGTAAGATTAAGTAGGGCAACACTGTATTATCCTCTTTTGTCCAATATATTCAACCAAGTAAAACTGTGGTTCTTATTTCGCTTCAATTTCCACCTGCAATCCTGTTTCAAGTAATCTTCAGGTAGAGTTCGTGTAACCGACATTGTGAGCTATGGTGCAGTTTTTTTCGTAACTTCGCGACACTGCTCTGCCTTGCACCCAGATTATTTTATTTATTATATCGTGACAGATGTTGCCACTTATCCCCAACACCGCACGAATTGCGAAACCGAAAAGGCTTCAGTACAAAAAACTTAAAAAAGCGGAACCAGCAAGGATTTCCAAGATGGCGGCCAAATAAACACACAACACCTGTATCCGCCGGGCCCTGCAATACCATATAGCCTTGGGACACCGCATTTACATTATTCAACAAACTTTAAAAACAGCCAAGTGTTTCGTTAATCGCTTTAAGGATTCCGTATTCTTTTGAAGTTACCCATTACCATATCGTCATTATCATATGTATATTCTCCTAGTCAGTTTACCAGAGCAGTTTACCTATTGAACTTTTTAGTTTTAAGGAAGATTTAAACTTTAAGTACTTAAAAGTTGTACTGGTCAAGATAGTACCCACACAAAACCCTTTAAACCCTTCCCGTGAGCGTCTTAAGAGATTTTTTGCCCTAGAACGGGCTTGGGAATTTTCAAAGTATTTATTTATGTCACTGCAACCAGCCACCTGCCAAGAATTGCAATAACCGGAGTAGGTAAGTAGAGGACTCACACCAAAAAAACAACTATTATTAAGTCTCGTGGGGTTGGTTGGACGTAGGTATCAACATAATAATATAGTACTTATTTCAAAATCCAGATCAAACAATTTGTATTGAATGAATGGACTGGACAAGGTATGATACTTTTATTTTTTGCATGTAATCTACCGGAAGTCGGTAGATTACTTCATTTATGTTCCAACTAAGTAGATTCCTTGTGCCTTGATGTTTAGTTCCGAGAAAGTAATTTGATCTAATCTTAATGCGTAATCATAGCTATGAACCAAAACGAAAGAATGAATACTTTTCATACGTACAAAGAGAACTTGGCTCCTTTTCAAAAAACTTGTTTATTTGTTGAAACCCTATTGAGTCATCCATCAGCAATACTCGTAAAGCGATAGATATGTGCAAGTGAAATACCATAATTACTAGTTGGTACCCCAAATGGGGTCTGCGATGGTGTTATCTTGCTCGCTATTGTTTAACATGCTTTTTTACTTCCCACGGTCGGCGCAGGCGCAAGCTGATAACGCTGGTACCTGACAGCGACTCACCTCGGCTCATTCAGAATATTGTATTCGAGGTAAAAATTCGAAAACGTTGTAGAATTGTAAATATCTACAGCATTGTGCGGTATCACAAAAAATCTTTTGAGTTTTCAAATTTAATCTATAAATTTATATTGTGTCTTAATGAATTTCAATAAATACTTAACCTACCGACTGTACATTTGTAACATTAAGTTGCCTATCGACTACATCATCACTAGACTTGAATAAATAAATTACCTAAGAGTTAATTTTATGCTCAGGGTTTTACGAAGTGTATTTTAATATAACATTCAGTTTAGTTATATATGTTAAACTTATTTAAACAAGGTCAATTAAAAGCCTTCAAAAGATTAAAAGAAATAATACATCCTTATTAAGGCTGAATCAAATTTTCAGAAGAACTTGAGATTCCTAAAAAAGGCTTAATATTTTATAAAAGTTGGGCAAATGTAGAGTCAAAGATGAGGAGATTCTCGAATAGAACATCCTTATAGATTCATTGCAGAAGTACTTCATAGTTTTCTTTTATGAAGGTGCTTTTATAATGTTATTGTTTTGTTTAACCAGATATTTTTCAGTTTTCTGACTTGTTAAAGAAATTCAGTTGCAGAATTTCACTAGTTATGACCACTGTTGAAACAATGAACACAATATCATTCGAGTACCTCGTCATGAAACATATCAGCCAATATTAACAACATGGAAAGACTTATTCGTATCATTTGTATTGTAAGTTCTAGTTTCGTATGCATCTCATGGTTCAGAAAAACGCATGCTGCCCCTTTTCCGACACGCCGACCAAACGCATTGTTAAATTTAAATATTCAAATGGAACGGTATCGAACAAAGAGGGAATGGGAGTCAAGTGCAAAACTGAGCCTACCCACGCCTGTTATGAAGATAAAATGTAACAGCTACATGAGCCGAATCCATTATCCAATGACGTGCTGCAATTACCCATTTAATGCAATTTGGGCCATTGTAAACTTGTCCAGGAGTTCTCGTACATTCCCAGCGTCACTCACTCAAAAGCACCAATTAGAGGAATCACTGTGGAGCAACACTCCGAACACAGGTCGCAAGCGTTCGTGTTTCGGACCGGTCATTTCAAAGTAGGGTTATGTAGAGTGAGCGGGAGGTTGCGAAGGCGCGCGTGCGTCGCTGCGGCCGGCGCGCGACTACTCGGTACGTTACGTGCCCGCGGAGGGGCGAAGCTTGCCCGAACACTCCTAGCGAGCTTACGAAAAACACCAATTGCAACTGTCCCCTCATTAAACCACTAATATTCACAATACACTTGCAGTTTTTCGGACCTGCACCGCACCGGCTCGCTCGCTACTTACTACTCACGGTTCCCGCAGGATGAGATTAGACCCGAGGCGAAAGAGTACAAGTTTTTTTGGAGAGCTTCCGATCGAAGCTCGGTCGGTACTTTGTATCCGGTGCCACCTGCTCGCACTCGAGAGGATACTGCGCGTTAGAAGGAGATGAAGTGATTCATCAGCCGTGGACCGGATGGCGGACTCGGTTATGAATGAATCCGCTGTCCCTGTCTGGCGAACAGGTTTGCGTAATTGCGTCTCTCTCCGGCGCAGGTTGTCGCCGTAGAGGAAGTGAAAGGGACGGGACTCGTAGTAAATATTGCGCTCCATGAATCTGTCCGGAGTATTTTTCTAAGGGGCCTCGGTTTTTATATCACCACAATGGGTAACCGTCTGGCGTCATTCATAGATTTGGTTAGGTAGACACAATAAAAATTTCAATAATATGCCTAATACGACACGAAAAACTTAAAATTTTAAAAAATTGTGTGGCAGTAAAACTACAAGAAAACATATTAAATGCTTGAAGACACACAATTTAAACTGTGAAAAATGGTAATGACTTGCGCTATCTATAGGTCTAAAAGGTACGGATTAAAAAAAAAATCGTAATAAAAGTTAAACTGTTACACTGAATGCTCTCGTAACTATGCCACGGTAGGTATAGATAGAGCCTTTTATGCTGTACTTCAGCATCCGTATCTCATGCTATATTTTTTTGATTGCTTATAGTAACACTTTTAAACGTTGAGTGATGATGATACTATATGGGATGACTTTAAATTAGTTAGCGAAACTTTAAGGGGTACTGGACAACTTTCCTCAAGGAAACAATATGAAATTCTCAAAATAAATGTCGACCGTCCAAGTTCTATGAAAAAAAGAAAATTGTTTTTCATATTTCGACTTATGTTTCTTGGGAAAAGATGTCCAGTTTCGTGGGCTGATGCGCATCCTTAATTTTTGACGGCCGGTTTGGTCGAGTGGTAGGTGACGCTGTCTCTTGATCGGCGGGTCCTGGGTTCGATCCCCAGTCGGTTCAAACATTTGTGTAAAAAGAAGATGTTTGTTCTCGGGTCATGGGTGTTTGTGTTTGTCTTTATGTGTTTTCCAAGGGACCCACGACACAAGGGAAAACTTTAGTGTGGGCCTTTGAGTGTGTAGCGTTTATTTTTATTTATTTATTTGCTAACTAATTTAAGGAAGAATCAATTCATGACAAAATTAAGTATTAATATTACTTTTGCCTGCGTAACATAATTGCCTGTTGGTGTGTTTCAGTGTAGGGCAAAGGCCTCCCATTTTGCCAGACTTTCCAACAGGCTGTCCTATTTTGTACCAATGCTTCACAATTGCCAGGAGCGTTGAATGTGGCTAAGCCATCTAGATCACAAATATTATTAAAATACCAAATCTCAATTCGAATAGAGCATCATACAGCAAGGTGTGGCGACCATTGGTAGACTGAGTCGGTTCTACAGTCAAAAGTACATTGACAAATACAACCTTATTACGTTACGATAAGAACGAAAATGTCAAGCGTGATGTAGTCTTTAGTGTACCTTTGTCTGCAGGGCGCGGCGCGCGCGCAGTCAGAGTCAATGTTTGTCGTCGCCACGTGCGCTTTGTCCAGAACAAATATCGATGGTCATACTTGACTCCGTCAGCGATACTTTTTAAGGCTTAAGTTGGTCATTTGTGACTTAAGGAATACTTACATGTTTAAAGGAATACGTACATAAGTAATCGAAGGAACCAAGTTATCCAAGAGAAGCTTAACCCAAATGAAAATGAAAATTAAATGAAACCAACTATTACGAAGGACAACGAATAAGGTGCCGGTTATTATGTTTTTTTATAAATTATGTATAATTCACGGAAAAACTGTAAGGAAAATACAATCAATTCATCGATCTAACTGACACTGCCAAAGTAGAAACAAAAAACAAACACAAGAATTTAGAAAAGTACTTACATAGTTCTGAAAGGGTCCCTAACACCAACGATTGCTAATTTTACCGTACGAAAACAAGCAGTAATCTCATGCATGCCCCTTAAAATGTTTTTTAACTGTGTCAGGTGGTTTCCTCTCGATGCTTTACCTATAAGTACCTACGTAAAATATAGGGTTGCGGGTGAGAGTATAAGAACCAATTCCGTTAATATGTTGGGTCTTTGGAAAATGTTAATTTTGTTTCGCGCCCACTTTTCAAAGTTATTTCTATTTGTAGAGCTGACGTTGTTCCTTTGAAGACATCTTCTAAGTCAAATTAACGCACATGAAATACTGATTAAGCATATTTCAAAAGAACGATCGCCTATTGTCTTATGTCTCAGTTTTCTAAGAATTTACAGGGATATTACGTATCTTTGCCAAACATCTTTACCTTTCCTTATTTCGTTGTGATTGCGAAAAAGGTATTACGTTTTTCTTTAAAACTGGGGAATTCCAATAAGCAAACGCAACATGCTTTCGAATTTGGTTAAGCAAATAAAAAGTAACGCAACAATTGCTTTCCCTAAGACAAACAGAGGATGTGGTGTTCTGCCGTTGTATTGTCACCGCGTTGCTTGAATGCCTTGATGCAAACATTCGACATTGTTCATTGGTTTCCTAAAATTATGCGTTTAGAATAACACCAGCCATTATCGAGTTCTTGCGAGGGTAATTGTCTATTATGTATTTGATCAAGACCGCTTTGCCATTCTTGATAAATCTGAAATTAAAAATGTTGTGTCACCCCCGACTTTTGCTTGCTTAACCTTTAAACGACTGAACCAATTTTGATCATCTCAATCATCAGCTTTCAGCTTTCAAACAAAAAACAACCGCATAGAAATCGGTTCATTTGTTTAGGAGCTACGATGCCACAGTCATACAGCCATACAGATACAACACGTCAAACTAATAACACCCCTTTTTTACCCGAAGGTTAAAAAGTCTTAGATGATTTCGTTGATAGCATAAAAGCATAGAAATCAGTAAATGTACATACAGAGCTACAAAGGTACTAATAACCCCGGAACATGTCAGTTGGCAGTTCTCAAGCTCGCAGCCTTTAAAGAACGACCGGCGAGGCACATTACCATAAACAAAGGGTAAATCAGAACATTAAGAACACTGCATCTTGCCACAAATCAATGGGATCCGTCGGGGCACGTTAAGGGTTATCCACACTCACAGATTTAAGCTCTTGTGGTTATAAAATTACTACGTGTACAGGTGGTTGCAACTTGTTTCCGTGGCTTTGCTTTTAACCCCCGGCGAAAAAGGAGGGGAGTTATTTTATATTTTAAGTTTGTATCTGTAGTATACTTATCGTTTTTTTTTGGAGATTTATTTTAGAGTACTAACTGCCGTACTCAGAGACGTCAATTAAAGTTAAGTACTGTTAAACACTGATGTTGTCTCTTTTACTCTTGTAACAAGGATAGCATTACATTTAATTACTTCTTAACTTCAATTGACGTCTCTGAGTAGATAAGAAAATTCAAAATAATATGACAGTACCGGTTCAACTAATTGTGTAGTAATTTGAATTAGGTACAATTTGTAAAAACTGAACAGCTATGGAAAAAATCACTTTGTGGCCTTCTAATTGGATTATTAGAAAAAGCTTATTTTTGTTGGAAAAACTTGTTCAATGTCACAGAGAGAATGATTCTCTAAAACATTATAAAGAAAGTGTACGAATGAAAAGAGTGCATTATGCAACCAGTATTGGAAAGTGTAGATAAACCTTAAGAGCACCCGAAGCGCCAGGTGCTACTCGGGAAGTTTCCGCCGCCCCCGCGCTCCTCTCAGCCCCCTAGACACCCATACATACATCCACTAGGCAGAGGAAGTACACACATGCACACAAAGCATACGAGACGCATCGCGATGCAATGCCAACCTTGTATCTGTGTGTTTCTGTAATTTATTAATGGCTTGCATTTGCGTATGCGCCGCTCGTTGCGCATGAAAAATGGCAGATATAAATATAAAATTGAGTGGACGCTAATTCAAAAGTATCGTTTTTTAAAAGCGTATATGTAATATGTTGTCTCAAGCCCTTTGACGCTTAAAAGCGCGGCTTTTTGATGATATGGGAGCGAATGTTTACAGTATTAAAGACCGCGGTCGTTTGATATATCGGTTGTTTTATAAGCTTTTATAAAAGGGAAATTTCGACACATAATTTACTTTGTGTTATTTGTTCTGCACGTGTTAAATAAATAATTCAACAACAAGAAGTATGAAATAGAAGAACCTAATAAATATGAATTAATGTGATTTGGAGCTTTTCTTTCTATTTGGCTTCTATATAAATATATATACCTCAATTTATTTAGACTTCAAACAAAATGAACGATGTAAAAACTAGGCAAAATGTAGTACATGGTACTTTGAATCTTGAATCCAAGTTAAATAATTTTCTGAATAAATGGTACTTAATGCGTGTTTCTGGTAAAGTGTTCGAAGACGCACGCAAAATCTAAAGAATGCTTCTTACAACAGGTAGTTAACATTGTATGTCCTTCCGGTATCCTCGTTTTTACAACAATAAAGCTTAGGACATTAAATTTAAAGCTCAATTTTGTAGGAGATTTAGGGCTACTTTACGTTTTCAATGCGTATTTTTACGAAATATTAGAATATGGACTACAACATGAGCATAAGTACTGAATAAAACATAAATATTATAAAAGTGAGAGAAAGTTTTCAATGACGGGATAAATATAGGGTGGTGACTTAAATTTTGGGAGCGAAACTTTTGGGAGTGGTTCTTACCATGAAACTGAACAACTTTCCCTAAGATACCCATATGCAACACACAAAAAGAATTTCGACTTCACATACAAAGGCAAATCAACTGATGGGACAAGTTGCACGGAGAGTCGAATTTTTATTTTATTACTAACTTTCCGCCCGCGGCTCCGCCCGCGTGGACTACAGGTTACATCGTGCTTAACTGTGGGATAAAATGTAGCTTATGTCATTTCCCAGGCTTTAATCTGTCTCTGTACCAAATTTCATCAAGATCGATTCAGTAGTGAAGGCGTGAAAGACGGACAGACAGACAGAGTTACTTTCGCTTTTATAATATTAGTATGGATTTTGACCTATGTTCCTCGGGGAAAGTTGTTCAGTTTCTTGGGCTGATTCATATTCTTAACTTTCGCTACTTTATTAACCCAATATTTAAAAAAAAACAGCAACCATTTGACGTAAGTACACTTAAGTACACAACTGCACATAAGCAGTACAGTGCAAATCCCCAAGGGATTGAGATAAGAATGGTAATTTCTGTCTTTACGATTGGTAATGTTTTTTCTGTGTCGGTTTTACGAGAAGAAGCAATTAAAATAAAGAATACTGAACCATCTAGCCATCGCGTCGTTAAATGAAGAAACAAATCGCTTTGTGTATGACGGTTTTAAGACTGTGCGTGTAATTGGGTGACGCCTACCCAGTCTATGGCCATAGTATTTATATTTCTAACCAATCAAATCGGCGTTTCGCATGCTCGCCTTGATTAAAGAAACACCGAGATGTAATGGCGAGAAGAGATAAAGGCCCAGTTTTATATTTAAATATTATTAATTAGTTATTCAAAACTGCAGATTTGAAATCGCAATGATCTCTAATCTGTTTTTTTATCCTGAAAGAGAATTTGGTTACATTTTAAGTATTTTCTTTCACTCCCAGTCCAACGTGGAAGATATTTGACTTACTTTTATAATGTACAGTCAACAGCACATTAGGTTACCACAAACTGTCAAATTTCCCCAATGGATACTAAACTCTAATGCTTGAAGATAAAATTGAAAATCGATTGAAGAACTTTGACAGTTTTGGATAGCATGATGTGCCGTTGTCCCTGTACATTGGAAAAGGACAAACAAACTCATTTCGTAAACAAACATACTTTTATATCATTTGACTTAGTCTATGGATGCAAGCACAGTGCTTCTATTTTCTGATTTTGGTTCAGCAAATCTTAATAAATATATATATATTTCTTCTGTGCGTGTGTATGTCACTGAGCTCCTCCTAAACGGCTGGACCGATTGTAATGAAATTTTTAGTGTGTATTCAAGTGGATTCGAGGATGGATTAGATTCACAAAAAAAAGAAAATCCACCGGGAACTAGGTCGCGGGCGGACAGCTAGTTTCGTATAAAGTTGATTTTCTAATGACAAGAACAAGACACACACTGTTTGCCGTACATTAAGAAAGACTGTAAAATTATACTGTTCATTTATTTATTCATTCATTTTTTATTATAAGATGGGTTAACTCTTGACCTCAATCTTGACCATAAGGTCAAAGATGAGGTCGACGATGGAGCGAGTTAACCCAGAAAATGCCTATAAAGGCACTGGTACTCCCACGCACCGACGGAACACAGCAAGCTGTTTGGCGTCGGACTTGGGTAGGAGGGTGGTCGCGAACCAGACGGCCCTTCACAGAGCCTACCACACCGCATGAGACCATAGGACGACACCTCAGATTCAGAAAAAAATGAAGTGTCGTTGCCTGGGATGGATTACTAGGAGGCAGGTCTCATTTGTGTTTCCTTAGTCGCCTCTTACGACACCCACGGAAAGAGATGGGGTGGTGTTATTCTCAACCGATCACCACACGGGAAAAAATGCCGAGATACATTAAGAAAGACTGTAAAATGATACTGTTCATTTATTTATTCAGAACACACAAAATTACGATTACATTGAACTAATTACCTACTCCAAATAAATAAATATTGCGTCATGTACCCTTATTTTGCCTATAAGTGTATTTATTAGTTTTTATGCGTTTCAAAATATTAGTAAGTACGTTTACGTCGTTTACGTCTGAGTGAGTCATCTTTTGTTTTAACGATGATTTAGCTGCCATATTTTAAAGCAAATATATAGCTTCTTCAGTGCACCTAGGAAAATAATTGTACATTTGAATTTGTAAAGTTTAATTTACATTTATTATAAGTGTGAAAGTAATAGGGTTCGTGCCTGATTTCTCGTTGTGTTTGTTCGAATAATGGCGTGTCTCTGTACATAAATATCTTACAAAACGATTTGAATAAGAAACCTAGATATATCAATTAATCATACAGTTAGTTTTCTGTCTACTACGTGCTCACTTATGAATACAATGATAAAGTAGGTAATAAATTAAAAGTTTTACTTATTATACTAGTTACTCTATGTTAAAAGCAACATAAAAGTAATGCTAACGTATTAAAAGGTGTATTCCACGCAAAGCTGCTTTATTTACGAGGTTCAACTTAATTAATAATTACCAAAAGAAACTATAACCATAATTCAAAAAAAGAATAAATTACTCTAAGATGCTTCGTATTATTAGAAAAATAACGTGCAGCCGTATCTACATAAATAGTCCTGTATTAATTAAATGTAATGGACCAGCAATTCGTTTATTTTGTCAAAACCAGCCACCGATCGAAAACAAGTTTCTTTCAACATCCATTAATTTATATTGCCCAAATTAAATTAACATCAGCTCTGAACACAGTTCTTCTGGAACATTAACATTTGATAATAATTACTGAGCCTGATAATAATCAATGCTTTCAAGTTTAACCATTAAAGTGTTTACTAACCAAACCTTTTTGAAGCAAAGAGAGATACCACTTCAGATCGAGCCAAAAATAAAAACTGCATACTTTACATTTCTTTTCTCATCGTTCAGAAAGGGATCTCAACTCTATTCTGCCTCACAAAACTCTCAGCTCACAGCCCTCATTGTCTCACTTGCGCTGTCTAGACCCGAGCAAAAAGATCACAAACAGTAAAATGTCGAACGGAACCATAAAAAGTTGAGTAAAAGGCGTCGAAAGAAGGCAGCGAATTTTGAACGAAACCTGTTTAATGAGGGTCGAATTTAAATACGAAAATAAAGCGGTTCCCACGGCGCCTGCGCCGGTCGCGGGAACGGAAGCTCGAGCGATGACGAGACGCGACACGGAGCGACGCGACGTATCGCGCGATAGCTGCATATCGATCGCCGCGACAGCCTTCCTTCACCAACACAATCTGACCTCTACTGCGAACCCCATCTATGGCTACAAAGGTGCGTGTCCACACATCTTCCAACTAAACCAAAGATCAATATAAAGTAGACAACCAAGTTTATTGATGAATTTGAATTTGATTCAATTAATGATAATATTAATTTTTTACATACTTTTTTGTTTGAATTGATGTTGTGTGAGAAAATTTGTGGAACACCAATAAATACCCATTAGAGATATCATGGTATTTTCGGCTAACCAAGTCCAAATTGAATTAGCATGAATAATGAAAATATTAAGTTTATTTAAATGAATTGATTGATAATGATAAGATTGAAGCTTTTGTCCTTATTTCATTAAAACTAGTAGCTTGGTCAGCTATCTTCGATCTTAATAGAAAAGCAAATGTTGAAAAACGCATTAATAAATATGTCTGTCTGAGCCATAAATTAAAGTATTGTAAAGCTGCCATAAATTTTGTGTTAAATTAAAAATAGCAGATAATCTGATGGTCTTTTGGATTAGTTTAGTAATCCCGTGTGAAAATGTAGATTAACTTTTAATCTTCATGTTAATTTTAAGGCCATTTTTTTTAGATTACGTAGCGGACTTGTGTTTTGGAGATAATAAAACTGATAATAGAGAAAGTATTGATTATTCAAATGACGCCATTATTTACAGATATCGTAGGTTCTAATGTTTGAACGATAGTTTCGGTCAATTTTAGTTTAATCATGGTCATGCTTCCAATGGCATTGAGGGAGATCTTAGATGCTAACATATCAACAACAACAACATATATAACATATCATATAGTATAGAAGAGATATCTGTTTTGGGGGAGCCCTATTTCCAGTAGTGGACCTCTCCCGGCTTAAATAAAGAATACGGTGATGTTTTGATGTATGTATTGTATGTATATGGGTTCTTTAGGCAGTGGTTCGCTCCATGAAACTGAAAAACTTTCTCCATGGAAACCATTGGTAATAAAATAAAATGTAACTGTAGTTGTATGGAGAGGCGACGTTTTTTTTTTCGACCAATGTTCCTTGGGGATTAAACTCGACCAATACAGAATTAGATGTTAAAGAACAAAGGAGAAGTGATTTATTAACATACAGTATTGTGAATTTTTCAGGTCCCACATAGTATTTCTAAACGATTAGTAAGTGTTGCAATTTTAAAACATACAACGCTTCGCTTCCTGATGAAGATTACTGATTCAAAATTATTTGTTATTGAAGTCAAGAAACTCAGAAATGGTTCTTTTCTTTACCAAAATCATAATACACGAATCCTGCTTTTTAACCTCTGAAAAAAAAATAGGGGTGTTAAGTTTGAAGTACGTATCTGTCTGTGACATTAAACAATTGGACCGATTTTGATGCGGGTTTTTTGTTTGAAAGCTTATTTTTATATTAGCATATCGTGTGCGCTCAAGCAAGCTCACCCCGACGTCATCGAGATGGTTCTTAGCTATATTTTATCAAAATTGGTTCAGCCGCGTTTAAAAAATATAAGTAACAAATATCGGAGGTTATTTTTTATTTTTTTATTTTAAGAGTTATGCTAAGCGTATAGTAATGCAAGAGCAGGTAATCGTATTCAAGATGACAAATTGTTCAACAGAATATTTTTACGATGTCTTTTAAATACCCTCATATTTTCGAAACATCTCATTTGTAAACAAGAGCCGATGGTGTGAGCTTTCGGACGATAGAGTCAACAAGGCGACCCAAAGGAACTGGTGACACAACCTTTGTTTATACTTTTACATAATGTTATTTGATTTGTCCCCGATTGTGGTGACGATAAGAAGACTCTAAGGTTAAAAATAATAATACTTTGACGTTGAACGTCGAGATTTTCATCTATCCATACAACTTAAGCGATCAGCTGATTACCTTAGTATGATGTAAGTAGTTTTTTTTTGAGAATTTTAAATGGGTTCCTCGGGGAAACTTGTTCGGTATCATGGAGAGAATCACTCCTAAAGTCTCGCTAACTTTAAAATCACTCTATATGATATTTTATAATGTGTCATCTTACAATACATCGTTTGATCGGTGATTTCCTCGAGGAGGGATTAAGCTTTTGTTTGATAAATTTATTTCGCCAAAGTGAATTTATGTGTTGTATAGTAACGAGTTGTTTTATTGAATTGTTTTTTGTTTTATGCCGATTTGATTGATTTAACATACTTTTTTACATGATTATATACTTTACATGATTTTACGATTTGATTGATTTACTTACATAAACCTAAATCGACAACTTTTCCATCCGTCAGTACAGCTACCGCGGCTCATTGAGCGCATATCACTGAATGACACGGCCGATGCGCGAGCGCTGGGAGCGGCAGTCATTTGTTTTACATATATCAACTATGAATGAAACTCTGTCCCGCTCTGATAACATTCCCGATGACGAGACGACCATTCTATCCGGAGAAGGAAGGGACAGTAATGCATATGAAAATGTTATAGGGGGAAAGAGAGGGGCATTAATCTATATGAAAATTCGCATTTCCTTTCAGCGGGCACATACATATTTAAAGTGGCATCTCCCATGGAAATTGAATGGGATGGGTGTTTAGCTGGTCATGCAAAGATGTAGAAGAATTGATTTCCATTTTTATAGAATAAGTGGCTAACTTCACTGTCCAGCCGGGCTGACATGGACGAGTGAGATAATTTTGTCATGTCGATGTCGTTCTGGCTGTTCCATTCCATACTGACGCTATGCAACAGTACTTGGGGCGAAACAATAAAATGGAGATACATTATGTCACGCGTCCATTGAGGTAACATTACTAACGTCAAGCGTCCATTAACTTAGACTGAGTAAAAAAATCTATTGATGACTTATTTTTATGCTTTTGTTCCCACAGAACGATTAGACAACTGGCTATACATCTGACAAACCGAAAAAGTTCTGCAGGCTTTAAGGGAGGGTCAATTTATAATAAGACTAAAAAAAAATGACTCTACTTAATCCATTAAATGTGGTGTGTGTCCTATGAGATCACAATACAACGGAAATCTATCTGTGAATTAAGTGTTTGGCATTTACTCCCTACAGAGACGCGATGTTGACTTGAAGATGAGTCAGAATACAATTCCTTATTTTCTGGAAAAACCTTGAATGTTATCCAAAGAGGTTGTTAAATAGGAATGCAGGTACAACAACGGAGGCATTTTCATTGTATTTTGTGCAATGTTCAACTGCATTACTTTAGATTTTTACAAAGATAACGTGCCTGTTAGTCATTCGATCGGCGATCCCTTTGTTTCGTCGTGTTTTTTTTACTAAGTTGGATGGATACGTGTTAATAATACGTTCGTTTTGCAACAAGGGAGATAACTGGTAGGTATAGTGTTTGCTTAAGTCAAAGAAGATCACATGTCATGTATCTGCCGCATTTATACGCTAAACGCAATTTGTTAGCGAAAAGTCTGTATAATAAGGAATTATTGTTGCCATCTGATCCTCTATTAATCAAAAGGAGTCATCTTATGCGTCTTTTTTGTCACTATTGCATCTTTTTTAAAGCTTTTTTTGACGGTGTGATGAGTGTTGTTCTTATGTTCTGTTTTAGAAATTGTATAGTTCACATCATGTGTGATTAAAATCACACAGTATTACCTCTTTCCTCTTCTATAAGAACTCTTTAATAACCAATGGATATTTTGGGTATATCTACTCTATTCTACAAATACTCTTGATTACCGATGGATATCTGTTGTGTCTCGACAATTTCCCATCTTCTCACAGTGATAACGATAAGTGATAATAACTGGGAGTACATTTGAATAGTTCTTTACCGGAGATAGCACTGAGTTATAGCCCTCATCAATATGGAGTGGAGCTGTATTTTACATATCATTGGTAGACTGTATCTTAGATTGATTTTGTTTTGATTACAAGGGATTGGAGACGAAACGAAGAAAATATTTAGACTGGCTGGGGTTAAAATAGTTATCTTGTGTAACATCCAGTCGCAGAAACATCCATCAAAGTTGATGCTTCATCAATATCATACGTCATTATACTGTCATTTGTGTCTTGTTGACGTATACAAGGGCGGCACTTCATATAAAGAAGCTTTTCTGCCAAGTGTAAACATACAGATTAAACCGATAAGTACCTAAGTATCTATGGTCTAATCTAAGTTATCTAAATATATAAAAGGAGAAACTGACTGACTGACTGACATATCAACGCACAGCCTAAACGGCTAAACGTAGGAACTTGAAATTTCAAAGGGACGTAGCTTAGGTACCGTAGAGGTGCACTAAGAAAGGAATTCCCGAATTTCCCACGGGAACGGGAATTAGCGGGAAAATCCTTTTGTATGAAAAATCTAAACCGCTTAAGTTAGACGCTTGGAATTTGGCATGCAAGTACCTTAGTAAACTTAAAGCTTAGTTGCAACAGGATATTGCAAAATTCCCACGGGAACGGGAGTTAGCGGGAAAAAACTTCACGCGGTTCCCGAAGTACACGCGGGCGAAGCCGCGGGCGGAAAGCTAGTTAATTATAAGACGTGTCTATTAGAAATACTTTCCGTTGCCCGTTTCAATTCCTGCCTCCTACGAGTAGTAATCCATCCCAGGCAACGACACTTCATTTTTTTCTGAATCTGAGGTGTCGTCCTATGGTCTCATGCGGTGTGGTAGGCTCTGTAAAGGGCCGTCTGGTTCGCGACCACCCTCCTACCGAAGTCCGACGCCAAACAGCTTGCTGTGTTCCGTCGGTGCGTAGGAGTACTAGTGCCAGTGCCTTTATAGGCATTTTCTGGGTTAACTCGCTCCATCGTCGACCTCATCTTTGACTTTCATGGTCAAGATTGTGGTCAAGAGTTAACCCATCTTATAATAAAAAAAATATTAAACCACATTTTAGGTCTTTAATGTCATTAAATAAATAAATTAAATAAAAACAGCAACAGCAGTACCTGTTGTGTCGTCTCTGTCTTTTTATGTTTCTATCTGTATGACTATTGTGTACCATAAACAGTAAATAAAAAAATAAAAAAATATTTGGTATTATGAACAACAGATTTTAGCGCGGTATACTTATGAAGTTATGATGTAAGCTGACTATTTGATTTTTGAATTGTGATAATACACAAATCTGTTGTGAAATCAGTTGGGTCTTATAAAAGCAACCGCGGAGCTTTTAATTGAGTATTTAATATATTAATTTCAAGGTACATACTTCAGACGTAGAGATGAAGAGATAGAGGCTGTTGACGCAGGAATCTCCGCGATAACATCTCGATCGTGATGTCTATATCTATACCTATACGTTTGTCCAACTTGAGCCAACGAGCAATCAGTGATCTGATAGTGAAAGACTTAATTTGATTCTTAATGGTCTATGTTGGCCTTATGTTGGCTGTGTTTTTAAATACTGTCTGTGTTGTAGCGAAATAAATTATATTTTCTATTTACAACGTTGGATGAAGGATGTTTCCCATATAAACGTATAACAATGTTGGTAGAGACAAGTACAAATCTTGAGATACAGTTGTTAGGGTTGATAATTAAGAAAGTCTTCGAGGCGAAATCTTGAGTTTATTTCATTAAAAATTCTCTTTCCTGTGATATTATTAATATCTAAGAACTATCAAATTCGATGTTCTCACGTCAAGATATTTTGAAATATTTCAATAACTCTTTTTGATTCCGAAAAAAAAAAACAATTATCTTAGTTAAGCTCCATATAAAATTAACATAATTGATAAAAAATAGTTCATTAGTTCGGATTCCTGTGGCGATCTACAAATTGATGAACGGTCTTATTTTGCGGAACTCTGTTTAAGCGACCATCTCGATGCTATCATTAAAGAGATTATAGTAACAGAATGGGTTTGATGACCCCAAACAAGTAATTAAGCATCTAAACACAACCTATAGAGTTGTTTTCAATGATTAACATGCTCTCATTCGATCGAATTTCATTATTTTTCGATCGAGATTCGAGAGGTCAGTCGCGACCGGTTTAAAGCACGCTGTAACATTTAATTTATATATTTGTCGGTCGCAAGCGCCGTCGTGAGAACATAAGAAGTGACCAGTTTTATTTTGCCCCGCACACTGCACTCTTTTACGGTACTTTAGTATGTTTATGAATGAATACGGAAGCTTATGCAGACCAAAACTGATTGGTAGGTCTCGTTTCGTTGGTTTTCGTCGCGCCCATCATCAAGCATCAGTTGAAAAACGCTCATTTGCGTTAAAGGTGCGGTTTGTCAGCCTCTATCTGCCGCATACATTATTCCGATTGACCGAATTTAACACGCGTTTGTCTCGTGAGAAAATTGGTTAATGAAGGCTAGAGATGTGAGAAAGTTTGACAATATATTGGCGGTTATATAAAAACTTGATATGTGTGGTTTAATGATTATAATCGATGTGGTTGAATAGTCTTTACCAGCTGTAGGAATGTAAAAAAACATATTTACTTGACGATTTGCCTGTAATGGCGTAATTTGATAAGAGTTATATGCCCAATTAGGAGGAGGATAAAAACCGCAGCATTCGCGCACGTCCAGCAATAACAATCGTAATGCTGCTCTTGCGCATCTATAAGCTCCCACTTAATGGTAAATTGGCACCCCAACAGCCGATTACACGATGCTACGTTGTTTTTTCCAATTTATTACAATCGTACTCCTGTTGAATACCGTTGACAAGCAGTTACATTTTCACACTCCTTAAATTGTTAAAATACCCACGAAACGGCTTTTAAAACCCAAATGGGTAACTGTAATATTTCCATTTCTGTCGTACACATCAGGAGCATTAAGTGTTTTTTAATCGCTCGCCTCGGGTTGAGCAATTTTTTTTGTTGATTTTCGTGGATTCTGTTGATTTCCGAACTTTTATTGTTACTTAAATCAAAGAGTGCTTAAAACTATTCGTTGAAGAGTAGGACTAACTAGTTAGGAAATAAAACAATAAAAGATATCGTTCGAAACGAGGCGAGCGATTCAAAAATAGTGCCCAAGAATCTTGTTTGATTACTATAAGAAGCCGAATTGTATTTTATGAATGACGGTTTTAAAAGGTAATGGTGGGTTATTAAACAGCTTTCCTTGACAAGTTTTCATTCAAGTGTGATTACCTGAATGGACTTGGTGCAGTATAGCTAGTCCGAGGCAGGAAGCGCTGGTGAAAAAACTCGCTGCCACCATCTCCATAAGACACGGGAATCTCGCCTTCCGCTAATTATTTACGATATATTGCGTAACGGTGAAACCCCGGGAAGAGAAAAAAAACGAGTTCCACAGGATGTGAGCCGCGTCCACCTGAGATCAGCTCAAGCTAATCTAAGCCTTACCGCCTTAATTTTAAGTTTAAAATCGAGTAAAACGTACAACAGTTGGTCAGTTTTAGAATATCTTTATTCATATTTCGAACGATCGCGATAGCGCTGAAACAAACTCGGTTCGATCGGTTATCCACGCGAATCTATACTTTCTGCTATGGAATTAAAATTTAGTATCGATTATGTGTATTATCGGAGACTGGTCAATTTTAAACTGGTGTAGTAATTAAAGATACCATAGCAGGAACCAGGAAGAGTGTCGTACTATCTGAACAGTTAGCCGGAAGCTGCCCGATCTGTGAGTCCATTCATAAATGAACCGCTTAGCGCGACAATGTTGTATGACAGGTTGACATATCCTGTTATATCCACCTCTATATACACGGGATAAGACATACTTTTGCAAAGCTAGATGGGTAATAATTAAACATGAATGAAGCGAAGCATTTAATTGAGTAGAAATGTGAACAAACATTGTGTTAGCTAGGCCTCGTTCCAGACTATTTGATAATTGTTTTGGTAGCCTTTGTTCGGGAGGAGTGTTGGTTTTGAATACTGTAAATATTTGGACGGGTGTCCAGATGATGAATTTTCGTCGGCAAACATTTGATGGGAACTGACGATATGTTTGACCATGCGGGATGAATTACTAAGTGCCCATTAGAAAAGTTTCTAGGTGTTGTATAATTTTTTATATACGTCGTCACAATTTGTGATATTAGCCTACTCTATTAGCATTTAGTAATATATTAAGCATTAGCATATGCGTTTACATATAATTCACAATACCTATACCTACCACGGTTTTAAACAGATTACTGAAAATCGGCGTCGGGCCGACAATTTTAAAGGCGGGCCCGCACATAACCTGCCTCACCCTCTGCTGAAGTATAGGAGCATAACTGTCGGCCCTGTGCTGATTTTCAGTAATGTGAATATATATATATTGTGAATTATGTTTAATATTCACGAATAGTAATTTTTTTTGAGTAACACTAAATATTTGACAAAACAGTCGCGCGACACAAACAATCACAAGAACAAGAAAAAATACTACAATCTAGTTCACATTATAAGAGAGAAAGAAAAAATAGCAACTAACTACTTCGTAGTAGTCTTATATTTTCAAACGTTTCTTTTTTATCTAATACCCTATCGTATCTATGATACTACAACGGCCTTTTCATTGATAATTATCCCCCCTTCCAGCTCCAGACGTCCGCGGCAGGTCAAAGGGTAGCCCTGATTGCTACAATCGAGTTACTGCTGCAAACAAAAAGAGCACTCGAGTTACAGTAGTTAGGCTGTCAACAAAAAGACTGCAATTAAGAAGCGCGTGGGTGGAGGATGTCCTCTTACGCTTACGAGGAGTTAATAAGCAGTAAGTTTGCTTACATAAGACATGAATCAAATTTGAATTTATATTTAAAGCATAAATCCTAACATATTATTGTTTGTTAGTATTTTAGGATTAAGGCAAAAATTGTGCAAGGGTCAACTTTAATACTTATTATTTTGTAATGTGAAATTATTTCAATGTGAAAAGGTAATTTAAAAAGAAATCCGACTTCCCCGCCATTCTTCTCTTCTTCATCTTAAGCATTCATTAGCAACATTGTTTGTGATATCTTCCGAACACTGCAATCCGCAAGATATCGAAATGGAACATAATATGTATTGAAAAATTAAAGCTATGTTTCTGTGTTAAAAGCTGAAATTTTCATCCGAAACACGCTGTACCTCCTTGGAAACTATCCGAGATAAATATAACACAACAAGTGGCAAGAAACTCTGAGTATCGTAATGAATTGAAGAAATCGAGCTGGGTAGATTTTACTGCTTAATTTAATTAAGTAGAAACTGGTAGAAACAAAATGAGTAATTTACGAGGAGGAACGTCTTAGAAATGTCGGAAAAGAAATCGGGATCACTACCTATTTTGCAGAAGGAACGTGTAACTCATTAGTGTTTTATAAGGCCTATAAAATAAAAGTAATTGAATTAATTTAAAACCTATTTAGTCGATTTATATGTAAGGTAATGTTAATTAATTAATGATGTACGAATTAAAAGTGATTTGCAAAAGCTACAGACACCATAAAATCGGATTTCAAAACAGTCGGGTGTTTAAATCAAAGTTTCCAAGACATCGATAGGTTTATCGATAAGTTCTCATAAATCAACTGTCTTCAAAAATACCATTATTTTAAATCTATACTAATATTATAAAGAGGAAAGTTTTGTATTTTTGTATGTAACGAATAGGCTCCGACACTACTGGACCGATTTCAAAAATTCTTTCATCATTAGAATCCTACATTATCCCTGAGTAACATAGGCTACATAATTGTATAATTATCCCGAATTCCCACGGGAACGAAGTCCCAAGCTAGTATTTTATAAATTAAATCAAGAATGTGAAAGTATTTATATAATTCTTCTTATCAAAGGGGCTGTTGCTCCGCTCCGTTGTGAGTTGATGTAAAGAAAGTGAAGGTGTGACTTCTTTTACAAGCTCCCCCAATGGGGATAATCAATATTATTAGCTTAAGTAATCAATTAATCATCTAACTATATACTTAACTAGCATTTCTGCCCGGGACTTCATTCCCGTGGGAATTCGGGAAAATTATGTAGCCTATGTCCATCGGGGATAATGTAGCTTTCTAATGGTGAAAGAATTTTTCAAATCGGTCCAGTAGTTTCGGAGCCTATTCAATGCAAACAAACAAACAATCAAATCTTTCCTCTTTATAATATGTATAGAAGATATGTATAGATATAGAATATATAACTACAGTAACTTAACCCGTCCCGCGCTTGTTTACGGCGCGTGGGATACAAATCTAGAACACACGGGTGTTCAAGAAGCGCGCAATAGTGCATGTGTCGAGTGCACGATGAAGGCGAGCTACACTCCTGACAAAAAAATAAAAAGGCAACAGGCCAAGAGTAGAGTTCTGTAAATAGCTTTGTTCCTAGATTGGTTTAATCAGATTAGAGGGAAGGCCGCGACGCAGACACGACAATTAGACATGAGTGGATGTGGGCACCGGAAGTGAAGCACGCGCACACTTTAAAATTGTAGCTCATTTTGCCCACTTTGCTTAGAAAAGAGATATATTTTATTTCTGGGGTGTCTGGCGAAGTTGGTGTCAGAGTTTTTAAACCGCCAAATGGCCTCTGGCTTGGTTTAATGACAGTCCTAAATCTGTATCGACCTGTATTGCATCAGTGTTATCAGTGTTAATCGAGGCAAAGCAGTGGAATTAACCGAACTTCAGTCATAATCATAATAGTTTTTGTAACGTTGTGTAATATGACTTTCTCTTTGATTGTTGTTATCTATTATTACTACCCTGTATTTTTAGATATTGATAATCGTTATAGACAGCCAGGCTAGTCGTTTCGTGGCGACAGGAAGCGACTGCCGGACGCTCGTATCTACTACCGTATCTCACTAAACCTATCACAGATCCCGCCATCCTTATCCCACTTGCATAATGACTATGCAGCCATCTCATTCAAAGTGTTCGCGTGTTTCGTAATGAAATAGAAAAAAACAGGTTGTTTTGTTTCGTGCAGCAATCATTGCAGCGTCATCTACTGGGGCAGCTTCTGTTTAATGATGCACATTACTAAGAAGCTCAAAAATTACTTCAGTTTTATTTTTCGTTTTATTAATAATGAGGACGTTGTGATCGTTTCTCCAAATCGAAAGTAACAAGTAACTTCATAAAATTGTAGCACTATGCTACACTCTCAAAGTTCATTTATTGTATCTGTCTAAACTTTTTTCACCGAGTCGTACTCGTTGTATGAGTAGTGTCTTATTATTTTAGCATACAATACAATATATAAGTATGTACTTTATTTGCACACACACGAAATAAAAGCTTACAAAAGCATTAGCATACTTTAAATAAAGCCTTTCCTAATTCAGAATCTCTAGTACATTGTTAACAAAATCGGTTAAAGAATGTAACCTTAAATCTCTAGTAAAAAAATTACGAGTGCCTATATGTAGAGGTTTAAAAATAAAATACCATGTGCTGACATTGTGGATGGCCGCTCAAGACGATGAAGAAGAAGTGTTGTAAAACTAGACTGAAATGCTGCGTTAAACTGCGTTAAACGGTCAGTTTCTTCGAGTTGTAGGTATGCTTCGTGGATAGTTCGCCGTCCAGAGCTGCGTATGCGCACCAAGCGGCTAGAAATCATCGCGTCCGGCCATTCCGTCACTCGCTGCGTTTTAATTATTAATGAAACTGCCCGCGCGGGAAAGCCGCACTACCACCGGCTCTGCTTCCGCTCGCGACGCGCAGCTTCATTCATAAAACCAAACACTCGTACTTAAAACGAAACATCACACCAGCACATCCTTCAAAACTCAACCTTACCTCTTCCCTTTAAAGGCGAATACATGCATCTCGAAACATGCACATGCAGCGTTTATTCACAATTTGCTTCCAGCACAGAAATAGACACCGTAAAAAGTCGTAACTTGCAACGCGTGCAGACGAAAGTGGTTTTTCAACCGAGAGCGGAAAGTTGCTTTCCGTTTGAGGAAACGTTGCCAATTAGACCTTTTAAGGTGGTCGTGTTCTCGGTTGATTTACTCGCTAGTCGTGAATGGGATGCGTTGTGGTCGACGAGGTGCGAAGATCTAGTAATCGGTGAATGGAGTCACCGTTTTCCATCGTTGATCCGAGTGGTTTAAGTTCAGCTCATGCTTCACTTCAGCTCCTCCCTAGCCACGCTCATTGCGTGGCTAACACCGGAAAATGCTCACATTGCTTTAAAATCAGATTAATTCTAATCCAGTAATTCTAGACAAGGGGTATGACCATGGGCTATGGAAAGGGATCGGATGTGGAGAAAGTTTACAATCTATTTGTTAACTACACAAGTTTCTATGTAACGTTGTATTTCCAACATTGTAGTTAAACAGGTAACATAAACAAGTCCACAGTTGTTTACTATTTGAAAATTTAACGACTATGTTAACTTATTTCAACGATGTAAGATATTTTCTGATGTCTTTGCCTTTGCGGCATAGGAAATCAAATGCTGATTGAGACGAAATTACCAATTTACCAAGAATCTACAATGTTCGGAGTCGGTTGGCTCGTAATTGGTAATCGTCGAAACATGAAGCTTACTCATGTTCGACAGACAGTAGAAATTTTCATAAAGGTCCCACCGACACGGCAGACGCGATGAGATGAGGTCCGAAGTTCTCGGAACCGATTGATTCTCTTTTCAATTTTCGAGTATTTTGAACGAACAAAAAGGCAGCGGTGCCACACTGTCTGCAGCCACAAAAAGCCCTTCTTTTTTTATAAATTGCACCTTAGAAATGCAACCTGTCCGCTGCAACTCTAAATTCAACTCTATAACGAAGTAAATTAAGGTTAATCTTGATGAAATGTTTATTTTCGCTATAATGAGCAATGTTTTTGTGTATGGAGCTCACAATATGGCGGGTTTGTGCACCGGATATAGTCAGATCGTGAATGGGTCTCACTAAAAAAGCGCATTTGCGATTATGCACGAGCGATTTGTCGTCGTCACTCGATACGCGAGAGAAGCCGGGTGCGATTATTATATCACGTTACACGGAAGATATTTTGTTTAGAGGAAGCTCCTCATGCAATGTTCTTTTATTTGCATGTTATTGTTATTTTTTATGACTCGGTTTCTTGTGAACCTATCGTGATTCAGTTCACACAAGTATATAAAATATTTAATTTTTAGTCGCACTGTTACTTTAAATTGTGTCTTACTAACTTTATAGATCTAGTTTAATACACAAGGCTGCGATTAGCATGAAACACTCATAAATTTTTGAGAAATACTTAAGAAATAAAGATATCATGCCAGTTTAATCGACTTGGTACATTATTTTATAGTGAATGGCGTAAGTAATAAAATATTTGATATTTACGAAAGTGCATAGGTTTAATGGGGTACTTTAAATTAGTTAGCAAAACTTTAAGGGGGTGTTCTCCACATGAAACTAAACAACTATTTTCAAGAAATCCATATAAAATTCTCAATAAATAGAAAAAAAAAATTTACGCTACACACTTAAAGGCCCACACTAAGGTTTTCCCTTGTGTCGTGGCTCCCTTGGAACACACATAAAGACAAACACAAACACCCATGACCCGAGAACAAACATCTGCTTTTTACACAAATGTTTGCCCCGACTGGGGATCGAACCCAGGACCCGCCGATCAAGAGGCAACGTCACTACCGGCCGTCATGTACGACCTCTAATACTAAGATAATCAGCTAACCGCTCAAGTTGTATGGAGAGGCGAACATTTTTTTCCTATTCATATAAGTTGTTCAATTTAGTTGCTGATTCACAACTTGAATTATTGCTAACTAATCTAAAGTCGGTGATAGCCCAGTTGATAATGAGCCAACTTGTGAACGGAGGGTGGCGGGCTCAAATCCTGGTGCGGGCCATACTATGATTTTTAATTAATTATCACTTGCTCAGCGGTGAAGGAAAACATCGTGATGAAACCCGCACGTCTAAGAAAATTCGTTTTTCGAAAGGCACGCGGTCCACCAACCCGCATTAGGCTAGCATGGTGGACTATGACCGAAATCCCCTTCGTGTTTCGAATGGAAGCCACCGGGCCCCTCGGTGGGGACGCATATATGGGTTGGCAAAAAATATATATATGTCGCCCAATATATGAATCTATTATCGCACTCCGAAATTGTATGTGCTAGTCCTAGTCCCAATTTTTCACGTGTAACACGGCATGAGTTAGGCCAACATTTTGTTTTTTTTTATTTTTTTCCTTTTTTTTACTAGCTTTTTGGTTCCTGCAAAAGAAAGTGCTTGAGATAGGAAGCAAAAAGGCATGACGAGTAAGTTTACTTTACTCACTCTACATTGCGTTCATTCACTCAAGCAATTAACCCTTGTCACTTGCGATGATCTTGCTTTCAAACTTCTCATCCCAAATAGCCATTAGTGGTTGTTCAGGCGTAAACAACATTTATACCTTGTCATACCTCGTCAAGTAATGCTCTCGAAATATTTGGAGTGAATGATGCTTTTAAAGATATCTGTGCTGAGAATGAAAGCTCACTTAGTATGTGACAAAATTTAAGAGGATTTTTGTGTGACATTCTTTAAAATATTAAACGGTATTGTGATAAAATTAGCTTATGCTCGTGACATTCTTCGTGTGCGGACCTTTACTCCGTGACGACCATGTGAGTGGCCACTGTATTCTTCAAAGTTCTTTAGTAGGGACCTTGGACTAGTCAAATTATAGCATGAAAGTAAATAATCATCATTTTTTATTCATTTATTTAACAGTTTATTGTACACAGGAAAAAACACAAATATTAATAAAGACAAATAGAAAAACTTATTTATTTGTGTAACCCGACAAAAAAGAGGGGAGTTGTAAGTTTGACGTGTGTCCGTCTGTGACATCGTAGCTCCTTAACGAATAATAATAATAATAATAACGTTTATTTTACTATGCAGCACACAGATAAAAACATTTAGACGATCACAAATGACATTAAAAAAACACACATTGAAAATAAACAAAAATACAAACAATATAAACGGATTAATTTGCGTATGGATGCTGCAGTGAGTAAAAATGCCTGGGCTCCGCGATTTTTTTCAGTCTATATTTCAGACTGGCAACACTGATTTTCAGAATAGACGATTGGACGCGTTCCTTTAGTTTGAAAGTTGACATAATCGAGAGGATTCTTAGCTAAATTTGATCAAAATTGTTTCAGCCGTTTAAAAGTTTTAATAAGCAATCGAATTTCGGGGGAGATAATTTATTTTTTAATTTTTGAGTTATTATCAGATTACATTTATAGTGTTCCTAGATATCTCAAGTTACGTTCATTATGATAATGGAAATATGTAAACATTCTTTAGTCGCGTGTTCTTTTTTTCATCAGGAGCCGACAAAATTGCATAATTAAGCAAAACGTCAACACAAACGATCACAAATGTCTCGGGCGAAGTTTCAACAAATCAACACTTTACGTTCAAAAATACTGCGCGTGCGCTTGTGAGAAATGATCAATCATAAGGCGTGAGGTGATTTTTCACGACGTCGCGTTTTGTTTTCCAAAAAATCGCCCGTCAAGATATAGGTGAGGAGAAAATAGGCGGGTGTCGAAATGTTGCTCTCACCTGTCGGCCGGGGCCTCAAGGTTTCAGGTGACTGTTATAATTATAATTTGACTGATATATTTTGAACTTTTGACTGAAGAAATGAAAATATCATCTTCTCGTTCAAACACATAAATTAAAGTAAGTAATCATTATTTGCACTAAATATGGTATTATAGTTGGAAAACATATCAGTATCACATATTTAACTAGCATCTAGTATGCAAATGAGTTTCCATTTAACAAGAAAATATACAAATAATTGCCAAATAAAGCCTTATGTAAAATATGAGCATGGAGTTGTATGAGATTTATTTATGTGGATTAAGAAGTGCAGAGATCTCAGTACTACAAACTAAGCCACTATTTTAATGAAAACATCTGTATGAATCGCTCGTACTGTGGTCTGCTGTGGTCTGCTCACATCTGACTACCTCTAAAGTGAACATCAATTAATAAATAAGGCAATCTACTTTCAGGAAGTTTCAGCGGCGCTAAATATACGCGGGAGATAATTTTGCCAGGTCGAGATGATTTCAACTGTTCCGTACTATAACGCTATGTAAAGCATAGCGTCGGATCGAGATATTCACTTTTAAGTACACACGGCAGCACATCAGGCTATACACCTTTTACGTAGCCCTTATGTCGCTCGTAATAGCACCGGTTTTCGTGGTGCAAATGGGTAACCTGTTGTGCTGCTGACTGTACATATGACTGGAAATGTCTAGACTCAATGCAGATTTGCTCAACCGTATAAAAAATTATAGAATAAATCAATTGCGAAACTAGTAGAGCTTACTTCTTAAACATCAAATAATTGTAACAATTTTAGAAAGAAGTTCTTTCGCCATTAATCTTATTCAAATCTTAAGTACACGTTGGGTAATACAGTTCGATACGAGTGTTTTTTTTTACTTTTACTCCGCTTGTAGTTATTAGACAGAGTGCAGTGCAGAGTTATTCTTGAATTACTCGTTTTTAAATTCGGTTTTTTGTTGTGAATAGCTGTTAGTTTTATAGTACTATAGTTTTTAGCCTATGTTACTTTCATACCCCTTAACTTTGTCTGCGTTAAAAATCAGGTCGATTTGTAGTTCTGCTACGACAAGAAAGAAAGGTAGAATAAAAAACACTGTACTTATACATTTTTAGAATTAATGATTGGAATCTAAATGAAGGAAAATTAAGAAATTTGTTTATATCTATTGAAATCCTTACATTACACATTAGAAAAACCGCAAATTCCAGTAAAAGTCTTAATAGTAGCTTTTATCTTTTGTGAAAATGAAATCATGTGAAATCAGAAATATTGATTAGTTTTCACCGTAGTAACAAGAAATTGACAAAGACAACGGTCAATGTGCCGAGCACTCGTAATAAATCGAGTGAATCAGAAATCCAGTACTGGTCCGTTAGTGAATGAAGGGACCGGTTTCGAGTGGTCTGCTCACATCAGTTCATTTCTCGAAACTCGCACGAGTAAGGAACTATGAATTGTAGATACTAACATATGGACAGCTTTCGTAGAATTACAGAATTATCCCAGTCGATTTAGGTCGTATAGCTTCAGAGGGATCTTAATTCTGACTGCGTTTCCTATACATTTTAACCAAATAAAAGCAAAAATCTTGGCTAGACACAAATAGGTTTAACCCTTGAAGGGATTGAGACCTAAGTCAATGTTACATTGTTTTTGGCGCTTTTTCTTCTTTTTCTTCTTATCCTGTAGATTTTCAAGTGAGTTGCGAACTTGGCTAAACCTGGTGTCAGAGTTTTTAAACCCCACTAATAACCTAAATACTTTGAGTGCTTTTATATCAAGAAAGAACTGAACGAACCTAAAGAAAGAACCAACAAGGTTGTGAAGAATAGCGGGAGACAATTTATGTAAGTATTTGTAATGTAAATGTGTGTTTGTATACATACACATGTGTCATGTATGACTGATAGTTTCAAAACGATATCTATTTTGATTTCCATTAACTAAACAACTTGTCAATATAAATTCGTTGCATTATCATGTAAGATTTGTAATTAGCAGTGGTTGACTACTGTTAATTACAAATGTTTAGACATGTCTTGATTAAAATACTTGTCTTTAAATTATTAATCACTTTTTAGTTTTTTTAAATAAGCGTCTATTCATCGACATTTAACTTGTATATGAGTTCTTTTTAAAGGGTGACATAAAATAAGTTAGCGAATCTTTAAAGAGTTATTATATCCATGAAAATGTACAGCTCTCCCCAAGGAACAGGGTGAATTTTTATCACCATACAATTTTTTCTTACTGTTTCAGTAACGTTGATAGAACATAAATAAGGAGGAAGAAAATTTTTTTTGTTTTCAAATTTTCTGATTTTGATACCCCTTTTCAACGTCTTAGAGGATGAATTTTGTAAAACGCAGAAACACGGGACGATGTTATTTTTTTCACACAAAAATTTGGAATTATTTTCGTGCTTCAGACGATCAAACTTGAAATAATTATATGAAAAGTAGAAACAAAAAAATACGGGTTTGTTAAATTTTTATAAAGTTTTTTATTTTTATATACTTAGTTAGGATGGTGATAAAAAAATCTTCCTGTATGAAATTCTCAAAAAAAAACTTCGACTTCTCATTCAAACGTTTTTTGCACGTTCCTTGGGAATAGTTGCTCATTTTTGTAGGCTGATTCACGTCCTTAATTTACTCAAACTAATTTACAGTCACCCAATTTAGACATGAGACTCAGTAATAATAATAATATAAAAAGTGTACCAGTAACAACAGCTACTTTTATTAAAATTGTAATTTTTCTCTGAGTCATCCACTGTTTTTGACCTCCAAACTAAATTTGATGAATTCAGAACTAGACTATGATGTACCCACTAAATACAAACCTTATTATTTTGGATAAGTCATCCATTGCAGATATTGGTTTTCTGGTACTTTACCTGTAAAAAAATAAAAAATTACTTACTTCAAATTATAGAAACAAACTGAAAATAAGAATATAAAGAAAAGGATCAAAATGAAAACGTCATGGTTACAGTATTGGAAGATCATCTAGCTTTAGCAAACATTATTGAATTTTAATATTACAAATTATTGAGTGTATGACAATATCCCTGGTACTTTATTTTTTGTTAAATAATAACGTTGTGCAAACACAGAAAATCTTACTTCTTTTTCTTTGGTCTAAACTAAACAAGTTATACACACTAAAAGTGTGAACTTTATACCATTAGGTACGTAAAAAGTAGTTTCAAACTGCAACTTTCCTATACTGTCAGCTACTTTATTTGCTTTTTACTAGCGTTAAGACAGCTAAAATCACGCGAGTCACCCACCCCTATTTCATGAAAGTTTACAAGTACATACATTATTATTTTTAACCCCCGACAGAAAAGAGGGGTGTTATTAAACGTTTATTCGTTGACAAAGATATAACTGTCCCGCATTAAACATTATACAGACATTATAATAAGTATATTAAAAAGACTCCTTACATACCAACCCTTCACCGTTACAAGGGTGATTCGTGCATTATCTTTTTATTTATTTTTTCGAATATATTTTAAGAGGAAGAGGCGTGGTTACCCGACAGCTTCCAATGAGCACCAACGAATGTCAGATAAATTGAAATTCGACACCGTATCTTTGTAATAACGTTGAGAACACCTTTATGTGAATTGAGGGTTTCTGAACAAGTTTTCCATATGGCGTTTTATCCATTTGTTATTGTTGTACAGTAAGAGTAACGGCTGTAGAGTCCGTTTCGTATAAATTGTGGAGTTCAGAGGTGTACTTAAGAACTCAATTTTCTAAACTGATAAGATTTCACGCTGTATATCACGAGTTTACGAAATAATCATAAATAATCGCTGTACATTCAAAGGCCCACACTAAAGTTTTCTCTTATGTCGTGGATCCCTTGGAACACACATAAAGACAGACACGAACACCCATGACCCGAGAACAAACATCTGCTTTTTACACAGATTTTCTCCCTGACTGGGAATCGAACCCAGGACCCACCAATCGAGAGGCAGCGTCACTACCACTCGACCAAACCGTCCGTCAAAAATGTATAATCATCCCTTATCGCCTTGCTGCAGACCGTTAGAACAGTAGGTATCTCAGAAAAATTAAATATGTCTCATTTGTACAGTGGATCGCTATTATATATACATATATATATATATAAACACATAACACATACACATACGGCGTATGTGTCGCGGCGGCGGCGACTGTTGCTGCACTTGGGTCCTGGCAGAATATCAGCGCTACAGGTAAAACTGTAGCATTATGCTGAGCCAGCGCCGACTTCGTCTGTGCGACACAGGCAGCACAGTGCAGCACTTTGTTTTATGTTTGTAAGTGTTTTTTAGTTATATCTTTAATTTGCCTTTAATTTGTTTTTGTCTTTGGGTCTGTTAAGTGTATTCTATGTTTCTATATTGTGATGTCTGTGTTGTACGCCGAAATAAAGCATTTTCTATCTTTCTATCTATATGGTCGTAAAAAAACTAGATTAAAACCACTCTATTTGTGCGCTGTTTCCACTTATCAAAGATCTCTCATCACCATATTTTCATTTAAATAAATAAGCTACATGCCTCTTGGCGATAGAGTCACAGTTTATTACTTAAATAATTTATTATCGTTAATGTTTACTCGAATACAAGAAAACGTTTCTCACGCTAATTTGGTATCGCTTGACAACTTGTCAGGGCCTTTGGCTCTATAAAAATTAAACTATTTCCTAATTAAAACTATTAAAAAATTAAAAAGTTGACTGGTGGCGGCGCCCACTTCCGCGTGGTTATTTGTGGCGCCACAGCGAAGGGTTAAGACTTCTATTAAGGGCCGGGGTTAAATGAGACATTTTTCAAAGACTGACGCTCTTAATGAGATGTCGCCACGAGTTATTTTGAGAACCACACCGGCACAAAAGTGAATAGAAAAAAAAAAAACTGGAAATGGACCGTTAGATACACCTTGGAAAACATGTCTTGTAGTTCAGTTGCTTTTGGGTTGGAATCTATTCTAGTCTTCTATGAATATGTAGTTACAGTTTCTAAGTAAAACATTTCCTTAATAGTCGGATAAAATTATCCTATTGTTGCTTTTGCAATTATTTAAGTTGGTATTTAAGTTGCCGTTGCATTTAGTTAAAGAACACTTCGTTGTCCGTCCGTCCGTCCATCTGTTTTTTTTATTTTCACCCCCGACAAAAAAGAGAGGTGTTATATAACTTTGACGTATGTATTTGTGTATCTTCTGTGGCATGGTATTCGGTTTTTTTGTTGGAAAGCTGACGATGATGAATATGATGATGATGAAACAGTTCTTATTCTTAGCCATATTTAATCAAAATTAGTTCAGCCGAAATGGTTCTTAGCTATATTTAATTTGTTTAAAATTTATAAGCTAAAACAACATTTTTAATTTTAGAGTTATATTTAAAGAAAAGACGTAATACTTAGTTGATTTTTGAAGTTTATAGTGAATTACTATTTTTAATTTGTGGTGGAGACGTTCAAGGATAAAATTTCTTACTCATACATGAACTCTTACCGAAAGAGAGTGTAGGTAAACTATAGGTACATATTATTAGCCTGCGATCAAGCCAGTTCAGCTACATTCGTGTGTTTTATCCCACATAAGTGTGTTGTGTTTGTGTGAGTGCTTGTTTCTTGAATGGTCGTTAAGTGGAGCGTATTAGTCGACTCACTGGTCGAACAGATTGACTAATGTTGCCACGTAACTACAGCAAGAAGAAGTAAGTTCGATAATAAGAAAAGTAAAGTAAGAAAAACTAAATTGCTTTTTTAGTGTAAATAATAGAAAGTACACGAGAAACATTGTAGTACATGAGAGCGTCGGTGGTCTAACGGCTAGTGGGTCGGACTCGTAAGCGAGAGGTACTGAGTTCGATCCCCAGTTCCGCCATGTAACCAATGACTCGTTTTCTGAATTATGTACATTAGTTGCACACTAACCGATGCTCTTACGGTGAGGGAAAACATCGTGAGGAAACCTGCACATTCAGGAGACTGAATGTGTAACCATGATCCAATACGGTCAGGTTCCCCCCCCGCTCCACTGTAATGACTTGACCTGCCCAACCCTGGATCATGATCAAGCGTACCCCGAATGAGAAACGGGACTAAGCGCGAGGAAGGAGAAAACATAAGAAACATTGTAAGAGCCTGTTAAATTTGAGGGTTGCCCTTGATTTTTCAGGGATCCCATCATCATTGAGATTACCTCAGGAGTATGTGGTGTCTAGATTAGACATAGACATAGACATATACTTTAGTGCACACCATGGATAACACAAAAACATTACAATAACAGACAAGGACAGAAAACAGTAATGTACAAAAAGGCGGCCTTATTGCTAAGGTAGCAATCTCTTCCAGGCAACCTTTGGGTAGGAAAATAATGGAAAAAATATAAAGCAGAGCGGGTGGTGGCTAACAATAAAAAAAAGACAAAAATATATTATTGCTCTTTTAGTAACTTTATTTCAAACACCGATGATAGATCTAGCCTAGAAGCAACATCAGTAACATTTGCTGTTGATTTCATCGCACCTTGTATCAAGCTTGAATAAAGCATCCAAATAAAATTCAAAACAAAATAATGCGCGATTGAGATAAACCTTTACAATTGGCAACACTGAAACCGTTCGCAACTGCTCCATTGATCGGCATCCACCACTCAATGGCCGCCGGTCGAGCAATCTAAGGTCACGCCACGGACAGGTCTGACCAGTCATTTCTTCAGATTTCTCCACCTTCATAGACAACATAGTCAAGATAAGTTCACCGCTTCTTTGATTTATTACGCTTTACAAGTTCAAATTTGATTTTTATGGCGACAAGTTTTATAGTGGACCTTCTGTAGGTACCAATAATAGTCTCATAACTTGATACTTTTGCATTTTTGAAAGCTTATATTTTGACTCAGTTTTGAAATGATTATTTAATTAGTTATTACGGTTGCTAGTCGGTAGAGGATTCTTCAAAAAATAGGCACGAAAACAACATTGGATCACTTTTAAAATATTTGTTAAATATCTCATTGTTTTCCTTCACCGCTGAGCAAAGATAATGAATAAAAAATCTGTACATAAATCTGAAAAGACGAATTTAGTGGTACAGGCCCGCACCAGGATTTCAATTTAAAAGAGGAATCCGAACGAGAGAAGCAAAACTGGGAATGATGAAGAAGAAAAGGAACGAGACGCATACAATACAGCCTCTTTATACTGGGCTAGCATCCCGCTCGGGACTTCGTTCCCGTGAGAATTCGGAAAAATTATGTAGCCTATGTTACTTAGGGATAATGTAGCATCCTAATGGTGAAAGAATTTTTTAAATCGGCCCAGTACTTTTTGAGCCTATTCATTACAAACATACAAAAATAGGTACAAATCTTTCCTCTTTATAATATTAGTGTAGACTAGTGTAGATGTGGGTATGGAGTAGATATCTTTAGACCAGTGTTTTTCGAACTGTGGGTCGCGACCCCCAGGTGGTCGTGAGGCCTTACTCGGGGGGTCGCAGGTAAAAGAAAAAGACAATAATTTGTAAATCTTACACTAAACTAAGACACTTTCAGTGAAAAGGCTGTGCCTGTATAATAATGCCTCCCGCCGCCTTCCGCGTCTACCCTGCGGCAAACTCTTTTTATTATGTGTTTTAAAATCTCCGAAGTAGTACATAGATTTAGCCTTAAAGGGTCTTAGGGACCTTAGGGGGTCGCCAGAACTTTATATGATCCAAAAGGGTCGCGAATTTAAAAAGATTGAAAAACACTGCTTTAGACTAATAGGTAGGTACGATATTTTTATATTAAAAATAATTTAAGGGCATCGTTGGAGACAGGCCTTCTAAAAATACCTACCTGTCTTTAAATATGACTGCTTGGCAGAGAAGTTTGGCAATTAGGGAATAACAAAGTAGAAAGATGTTACTCAAGCTAAAAGTTATACTCAGATATAATGATATACTCCTCTTTAACCGAGTTTACTCGAGTTTTCTCTATGTCATACTTTCAATTATAGTAATATTCCAAGTAAAATAAATTAAACAGATCTAATTTAAGTCGTAAAAAGGTAAAAGCAATATAACTTATAAGTAATAACGCCAATCGGCGTCCTACTGAGATTTTAATCACTGAAATGACGAGCCAGATTTCTCACGAGATCCAGTGGCGAACTGGTCCGAGCTAATTAGTACAATATTAATAAACAATCCATTAACGGAGAGTACAAAAGGAGGAGTTGGTTGCACGAACGCACCTGACGGACTTGTCTTGTAACCACTGATTTGGTTTAACGTGACCATAGAATAGTACGGATAAGCCTATCCATCTTTTGAGGATTATCGCCATCAAGACATGTTGCTTACAACTTGGCGAGCTATCTATAGAGGACAATTAATTACCTACAAATTCTTACTAGCTATAGCTCATCTTCTTCTTATCGTAGATATGGTCAAGTGTGTGGCAAACTTGACTAACCCAAAGTCAAGAACAATTTTCAAGTACACTAACAGTCGAAAAAATTATTGATGTTTCTCCGTCAGTAATAGTTCAACACAAAAGCCGTATTGTTTCTTTGACCATGACTTCTTTCCCATTGTCTATCTATGGCTATGATACTGAACGATGTGGTCGAGAGCACCTCGGAGATTTTCTCTATTTTTTGTCTCAATCAGCCTTCTGCTCAATTGAAATTAGTAAGTTCAGACCGTGTTAATTAGAGCTTTAATCAGAGAGGTACTTTGCGGTGACCAATATCAAATGAATCATTACACGTTCGCGGTTTGTAGTGTGGAAACCAGCGGAGACAGGAAACTGTCACTGAGGCACTAATTTACGTAGTGGCGGTGAGTTTCAGCTTATCTCCGGGACCGAACCAGTTTCGCACGCCGTGGGAACCACGCTTACATGCGCAATCACCACAGCTTTATTTACAGGGCTACCAGCAGATAAATGTAACGCAAAAACAAAACACCGACTTTCACATTTGATTTGCACATTAATCCGCGACACAAGTTTCCTTTCAGCATTAATAAATCCTTTTAAATAAACACAACTTCTTAATCAATGACGAAATCATCTTTAAGATTGGTCACGCATCGTTAAAAGCTCTTTAAATCGGTCGTGAAACTCGATAACCGAAACACATCTTTAAGTATCGGTAACCCTATCGTGATAGGCGGTAGCAGCATCCCATTCATTGCGAGAAGCGGTGTGTGTGCCTCTGTCTATGTGTGGGTACAGTAAGCATACGTGACCAATGTTTTTGAGCTACCGTTACTATACGGACTATGTTTTTTTACTCCTACGATCTACAGCCACATCAAATCGTCTGTCCGACTCGAGTCCACGAACAAATGATGACCTCTTTTTTACACACTCGTTGTAACACGATTGTAATCTAAAGGTTATTAATAATGCTGCGATCTCAATAAAGGAATACAACAAATCATTGGCTGGTAATAAAAATGGTAAAACTTTTTGTCTATGGACGGTTACTCGCAAGTTCTATTTTTGAATCTAATGAATGAGGTACTGCTGAAGTGGTCGTAAAGTGAAAAAGAATAAGGAGTAAAAGATGTGCTTTCAAATTGATATGTGTTTCAATGAAAGAGCAAATAAATTAGGAGGATTTCAGAGCACTTTACAAAGGAGTGATGGATAGCGTCCTCCGGCGTTGAGGTTAACCCTTTTAGTGTTTGGGGCGCTGTTTGGCTGTCACTAAATTCAACTCATCCATTAACAGAGATGTTTTACAAAGTCGTACAATCTTTACGATGTTGCTTTCTGTAGTATCAATTGAAATAGCAAGAAAGATAATAAGCTATGGAGACTGGTGTTGTTATCGAGCTAACCTTGATATTTTTAATTCGTCGAGGAAAAATTCCTACAAAATTAAATAAAATTAAGCCGTCTTCGCTCATAATATTTGAAAACCATAGGCTATCAAGTGGCAGTTAGGCAGCGAAGCACAAAAAGATTGATCAAATCGATATTATTGGGCGAGTGGTTCACAATGAGAGGCTGATCGGCGTATGATCGGCTCGATTCGGCGCACTGGACGAGATATTGTGCCCGGTCATCGCCTTCTCTAATGATACGTCTCACTCAATGGCTCAAGCTATGGACTTAGCCGGCGAGGAGTCAGAATTACGTCTGTATTACAAGATACTTGAAAGAGATTGGTACACGATTTGTACTGTTCCGACGGCCGGTTTGGTCGAGTAGTAGTGACGCCTCTTGAGCCGGGTTCGGTTCCCGGTTGGGGCAAATATTTGTGTAAAAAGCAGATGGGCCATGGGTGTTCGTGTTCGTGTCTGTTTTGTGTATGTTTCAAGATATCCACGATACAAGGGAAATCCTTATAAAAAATTGATTCGTGTTTCATCTCATACGGTCTGAAATTTAATAGCGTTTGCTCGCGATAACCTTACCTTAAATTTATTTTAGCTATAACTAACATTATGTAAGAACATTTATTGTACAATAAAGGATATACTACATAAAAACTAAAAGCAAAGCTTAGGTACTTACATCTTTATGATACGTGTAGATTTCGCTTCAGTCGTATACCTACTTAACAATAGATCTATTGATTGATTGTGTTAAAGATAAATTTATAAGCTATTTTTAGCACATTTTATCTTAACTTATAATTTTATTTCATTTTTCATTTATCATTTGCGACAAGTCGTTTTATGACGACTCAAACACTGTAATAATGCAATAAGTATACCTATATAATGGTTGTATCTATATCTATGTTTAAAAATCTATACCTTCTCATTCGTTTCCTCACTTACATTAACTTGCGAAACGTGGCAAAGAAATAGAGAAAACTGTTATAAAATACTCGTTTCAAATAAATCAATTTGGAAATAAACACGCAAGTACCAAGCTTGTGGAATAAATGGAAATTGTTTTATAACTATTTTAATTGCATTTAGTTAATAGATAAGTGATTTTATGTCTATGTCTTGAGTAATGAGTAATAAAATGGATAATTTAAAAGGTATAAGTACCTAGAATTTCATTGATTTCTGTTTAAGGATGGCATTATAATTAACCGGCTTTGGAAAACACATTTAGTCATTTACACTCATCACTACAGCCCGCGTGAAATCTCACTGTTTGGGCCTTCTTTTATTAACATTATTACCAAAATTGTATTACCATTCTCTCTCATGTACTAGAAACTGAAATCATAGGGGGCAATGGAAATAAAATTTTGCCGTGGCGTTAAAAATAAAAGAATAAAAATAAGAGTTCACTTTTTGTCCTAACATACGTTATTCCTTTATTAAAAAAGCAGTTTCTTTTTAAGGTCAGAATTATTTATTTTATTTAAATTATTTTGATAAATATAAAGTCGAGTCAGTTACAACCATTAATTACTATAGAAAGCTGGTCCGGTTTCTATGATCTTAGATTTGTTGAATAGCAAAATAACTATAAAAATGTAAAATTAAAAAATAATTAGGAAAATTGATTTTGTCAAATATTTTGTATACTCAAAACTTTAAAAAAAAATATATATATAGAAAATCGTTACGACTGATTTCCACGCGAGAACGCGCCGGGCAGAATACTAAACACATGACGTGTAACTTTCTGTTTGAAATATATATGTTATAGGCAATGTGTATAATGCAGGTATTCTATACAATACCTAGGAAATGTATAGAATGCCGGGGTCGTTCAGGCAATGTATGAAATGATGTTCAATGTTTGAACTATTTTACACTTTACCTAGGAAATGTATAGAATACCTAGTCATTGTACAGAATGCCGGTTGAAGCATAGGTAATGTATGTAATCGATTTTTCTTCTCTTTACCGCCTCCGTGGCGTAGTGGTTAAGCCACTCGCTTTACGCCAGGAGGTCGCGGGTCCGAATCCCGGCGGGGTCTAACTTTGTTAGACTCGGTTTGGTTAGCGGTAGGGTATTTCCTTAGCCCGCCTGGCTAGCGACCACCATCTTATCTAAGTCTTGCCGCCAAACATCAACGTTGTAATCTAGTTCTTCTATCACCGATAAAATAAAATAAAAACGCGTCTTGATAATGATCATGGCTGACTAAAGCTCCGAGTTATTCGTGCGGTCGGCTATGGTTCACAGCGAATCATAGCTTTTATTACCCACGATTTAATTATCGTATAATTAACAACCACTGATTTTATTTAAGCCCGGTAGTCGGCAGTCACTGAGAACTATCTTTGAAAGCTGTAAAGTGAGTCGTTAATGTGATTTGCATTGCCGAAGAGAATCGGAGTTTTTTTATTTTGGAGACTGTGATGAAAATAAAAGTTACGTTTTGTTCAAGTCAGTCGTTTAGGTTAAATTAAATTCAAATGAGTTATAAGTGAGTTTATACTTATAATAATGATACGTTCTTCCGTAATAGAATGTTCAAAATATATAACTACTGTCTAACGTAAGGATAAGAAAATTTCATCTATTAAAGAGAAAATATAATCTGATTATATCAGCGCACCTCGACACAAACTCGCGGACACATTGTAAGTAAAGCAGGCAGTTTAGAAATCGCCTTCAATGTAAAACCTTGTCATTGTATAGCGTTAACGCAGCTTTAACTTACTATAGTAAAAGTAGTTAGAGATTATCTAAGAAAGATTTGTGCCCGGACTAGGTTGGCTATTTTCCTTTTGAATCAAAAACGAATTAACTCCAAGAAAGCCTAATGAAATTTGAACTTTAAGAAGCACACGAAAAGGTTTAAAATAGTTTTAGGTTGTGTGGATGATAAGTCTTTCTAGAGACGTGTGAGAGATACTGGTCCATAGTACTTGGGCGGCAGGTGTTTCGTTGGCGTCTCCTCCTACTGCGCCGGCGCTGCGAGATCAATGATCTAGTCGAGATTTACTTAGGCATGCACCTGGACACTCTAGGCTATGTTCCGACCGCTGGATATTGCTCTCGGACGTTGCAAATCAATGAATAGTGAGGCACTAGCCGAGGGCAGGTGACCTGTGACCGCGGTATCGCTATCTATAGAGATTGGATGGGTCAATGATCCATTCATTAATGTTTAATACGAGATATGGATAAATAAGAAGTACCTAGAGCTAGGTTATAATATTAATTTCATTATTATAGCAGCTAAGTGACCGGTTTGTATTTCTCACCAAAATCGGTGTTTAGAAGACTTTCATCTTTACTCATGATGATACTTTTACACGACACATATACTTATGAGTACACAACGCATATATGTATTTGAAAGGCGGGAGGGGAAGGTTGGTCAAGTTCTTAATATTTCGTCTAATCCATACTTTGTCTAACTCTATGTTTTCATTGTTTTCTATGGCTTCTTCTGGACAGACGTATTCATTGTTTTAATGTCAAAGCGCCGGACAATTTTAGTCTGGAATCTTTAAGTCATTTATTTCATCCGATTCTTAAAGCATTGGAGACTAAATTCAGCAGGATCATTATCAGGTTTAAGTACATAATGTATTTATGATCCAATCCAGAACAATTTACAGAAATTACGCAACGAGTGAAGAGTGTTAACTGCTTCGGGTTAGACGCCAGTTATGGGCACTAAAAAACGAAATAAAAAATGGTCAGTCTATAAGCAATTATCGACCGGAAGCTCGTGAACCATTTGGCAAGTACCATTACGGAATAGGCTACTTGTATTTAATTTTATAGATTAAATCTTACTACTTCATAACTTGACTATCTCTCTACGCAGCGGAACAGACGAGCCAACGCTGGAACAATTTTAACATTGATTGAGTACTAGCTTTCAGCCCTCGGCTCCGCCCGCGTGGACTACAGTTTATATCGTGCCCAACTGTCGGGTAAAAAGTAGCCTATGTCCTTTCCCAGGCTCTAATCTATCTCTGTGGCAAATTTCATCAAAAATGGTTCAGTTGTTTTTTTTAAAAAAAATTTATTATAAGACTAGCTGATGCCCGCAACTTCGTTTGCGTGTTAATTTTTTTTTGTACAGAGTACACAGATTGAAAACATCTATCTTACGTGATTTAGATTAATTCCCGTTCCCGTGGGAATTTCGGGAATTCCTTTCTTAGTGCACCTCTGCGGTACCTAAGCTACGTCCCTTCCAAATTTCAAGTGCCTACGGTTAGCCGTTTAGGCTGTGCGTTGATATGTCCGTCAGTCAGTTTTTCCTTTTATATAGGTATAATTTCTCCCGTTTTTTTACACATTTACCACTATATCTTTGCTCCTATTGGTCGTAGCGTGATGTTATATATGTGAAGGCCTATAGCCTTCCTCGATAACTGGACTATCCAACACAAAAATAATTATTCAATTCGAACCAGTAGTTTCGGAGATTAGCACGTTCAGACAAACAAACAAACAAACAAACTCTTCAACTTTATAATATTAGTAAGTATAGATGGGTTAACTATTGACCTCAATCTTGACCATAAGGTCAAAGATGAGGTCGACGATGGAGCGGGTTAACCCAGAAAAGGCCTATAAAGGCACTGGTACTCTCACGCACCGACGGAACATAGCAAGCTGTTTGGCGTCGAACTTCGGTAGGAGGGTGGTCGCGAACCAGACGGCCCTTTACAGAGCCTACCACATAGGGAATGCAAAACCCGCCAAAATTTAAACCCGGGTTTATTTTCGAGTTCTATTTTTAAAAACCCGGTTTTCGGTGAAATCGGGTTTAAAACGAGTTTTTTTTTTGTAAGTATTTTTTTATATAAACTACATGGAAACGAATAAAAAATCGTGATCAAAGGAAAATAACTTTAATTTATTTATTACGAAAACTAGGAAATAGTTAAGAATCGGACTTACAGTTACAATAATCAGCTTTACAGCAACAATAATCTCAATCTCAACATATATAATATATCGAAAAGTGTACCTTCCTTCCTACCTTACCTACTTCGAATAAAATATTTTCATTTTCATAAACATTGTTTAAAGAATATTTATATTTTTTAAAGTATTTGTTTTGTAGGAACTGTCTGTTCTGTACTCTAGTGCATCTACCTACAGTAATATTCAAATAACAGAAAAATTTGCTCTTAACTTAACCTTAACCTAATCTAGGTAGGTAGGCAATGCACTTATAAAATAAAAATGAATTATAATCATATAAAAATAGTAGAACCATAAAACAATTAATAAATTCTCTGAAAACTTAAAACTTTTTGGAAAGGAAATGAGATCTTAAGAAAATCAAAACATCTAGAGAAGAGTCGTTTAAACGAGATCTTATCTTATTACAAAAATAGCCGGCTGTAGAAAATGCACGTTCTGATTCGACACTTGTTGGCTTGATAGTAATAAAAGCTTTGTATGCCATCGTTAACAATTTGCCGCGACCACCGCCATTTTCGTGTAACGCCATTTCGCATAAAATCATTTTTTCCTTTTCTAAATTTGATGCAAACAAAGTAGGTGCAGCATTGCCAGCATTACTTTCAGTTGGTTTCAATTTATGTAAAAGCTCTTCTTTGAAACTTTTGAAAGCAGGAGCAGGAATGGGTAAGTTTACATGTGACGCCAAAGGAACGTTGTCATCATCGTCAAAAGCAATTTTCGTTACAATCCCTTTTATAAACTCTGGCGTTGGTTTAGGAAAAACAGATTCATCGTCGAAAAATTCTTGAGCGTCGTTTAAATATTTCAACACACCTTGAATTAAAAGGTATCTCTCTCCAATTCTCTTCTTTAAAGCTGCATTTAGTTCAGAACTCAGTATACTGTTATAGCCCGATAGTTTACTGAACAAACATTTGAATGTAGTATCGGCTGTAAGAAGAGTTGCATCTTCTAAACATAATACTTCTACAACTCCTTTGACTGTTTCAAGCAGATCTTTCAATTGTGTTAGAGAAGTGATTTCCTCGTCTGTGAAACGGATGTCCGACTTTAAATCAAGTAAGGCTTTTTGTATACACTCATAGAGTTCTAAAAATCTATCAATCATATTGCACAATGAACTCCAACGAGTTTTGCAATCAAGGATCAAACACAAGTCCTGACCAAATTTCTCTTTCACATATTTCTGTAGCATCACATCATTTTTAGTTGCAGATTTTCTGAACAACTTAACTACTTTTCTAACCTTTTGAATGATATCCTTGTAGTGCTGATTAGAAACATCTGATTGTTGCCTATTTTCTGTTTCAACTACAATGCCATCTTCTTCGTCTAAATCAGATTGATGTAAATTAATGCCTTCCATTTCCATTCCTTCATCATCTGATTTTTTTTTGTAGAGTACATCTAGCACGGCTAATTGTATGGCATGGGCATAGCAAAGTTGATGATGTACGGGTAAACATTTCCCCATTTTTATCATCACTGCAGCTCCATCGGTAGTCAGCCCAGAAATATCGTCTTCGAGAGACAAATCAAATTCTTGAAGTCGTGTTTCTAAAACATTAGCGCACTTTATAGCTGTGGCTGATCCCTCTATTCGAGCAAGTCCTAAGTTGATATGTTCTTTCTTGTTTAAGTCAGGAGAATGTAAATTAATGTTCATATAGCGACGATTGCGAGTGGACACCCATTCATCTGCAGTCAAAGAAAATTTTTTTCCGTCCTTTTTCAAAGAAGCTATCACACATTTCACTTCTTCTTTGACGTTCTGGCTGCATTTCATGACAATATTTTTTATAGTGTTAGCTGAGGCTGGAAGAAGGGCATAGTTACTTTTTTTGAACAGTCTCCTTAAATCAGCAGAATTAACAAATACCCTGAAAGCTATACCATCCAAAGTAACCATTCTTGAAATTGTTAGTTCCATAGAGTCAGAAGTTGTGAGATATTCTGTAATTTTCTTAGGCTTCTTAGAAGTTGATGGTGTAGCCTCTTCATTTTCTGGCTGCTGATGGGCTGTTTTTGCAGAATCTAAGGAAATTAAATGTTTATTTTTTAGGTGATTTCGAAGTGCCGATGTTGAACCTCCGGAAGTCAAAAGTATTTTATTGCAATGCTTGCACTTTGCTTCAGACTTAGTCTTTGATTTTAAAAAGTGTAGCCACACGCTAGTTTTGTCTTCAGCCTTTTTCGTGTTTTCCACAAAGTCCTCCATAGTGACCTGAAAGTCCTGAAACCGACAAAAAATAACTAACAGACCTAAGCGATAAGAAATTTGTAACTACGTACATTTTTATACTTACTAGATATCGGTCGAGCGATCGGCCGCAATGAACAATTTTGCACTTAAGCGTGAATTCATGCCTTGTCAAATGAGTTTTAAGTGCCTTTTTAAAAGTAACGCGTTTCTTAATGTGACCTTTGCATAAGCAAGTTAGTAAGACCGAGCATGTATGATCTGTTCTATTTCCGATGCAAATATCATTCAAATGTAGCTATAGCTAGCAATAGCATATAACAATAATCAACAACATACATAACACACACTTTAACTAATAATCGAATCATAATTTAGTCCATTATTAGTTTTATACAAAACAATTTGAAACCGCATACAAAACTAGTAAAATACTTACAAAAACACTTGTACCGCACGATGAACATTTGAATTGTACGATAAATTTACTTTAATTCTATATTTTGTACTTTGAAAATAGCTAAAACTTATTAAATTATAGAAACAAACATCCCTTTTATAAAAATTATGATGACAAATGTAACGGTAGGCGGTTGTAAACCGTTTCGTTTCACAAATGTCACTTTGACAGTGCTATAGTGTTGCCATTTAAAAAAACCCGAAAACACCGAAAAACCGGAAATGTGGCAAAAAAAACCGAGTTTTTTTATCGTTTAAAATATCACAAAAACCCGGGTTTTCGAATAACGGTAAAACCGGTTTGCATTCCCTACTACCACACCGCATGAGACCATAGGAAGACACCTCAGATTCAGAAAAAAATGAAGTGTCGTTGCCTGGGATGGATTACTGGGAGGCAGGTCTCATTTGAGTTTCCTTAGTTGCCTCTTACGACCCCACGGAAAGAGATGGGGTGGTGTTATTCTCAAACGATCACCACACGGTTAAACGGTGTGTTAAATGTAAACGGGAAATTTTGTGACGATGGGTAGCATGGATTACTATAGCTAAAATATGTACATGACAAAAATCTAACTAGCTTTATATTCCGTCAACCATATGATGATTTGCCTACCCTGACAGGGAATATAAGTGTAAGTGGATAGCTGATATATCGGGATAACGCATAGGATTTACAAAAAATATTCTAAGTCTGTGGGCTATAATACATATGGTTTTTTTATAAATTCCCACGGAAAAAAGGCTCCAGGCGGAAGAAAAAACTACTTGAAAAGGTTTTTTTAAATATTAACAATTTAAAAATGTCAGAACAACTTTTCGAAAGGCAAAGGTGATATTTTATTCATAAAACAATCAATTTGTCAAAAATAAACGCTTTAATTTACGATAAAGTGCAAAGCAATGAAGTTGACCGGTTTCTCATAAAAGTAATAACTTATAGGTCTTAATTCAGAATAAATTATATTCACTTTATCTGTCGCATATAACTTCGTCATGATATTTCACAAGCTTTGTTATACAGTCAACAGCAGGATCAAGGTTTAAACATTATTCGTACTTTTGATTCGAGACGAGAGGAAACTTTTCATTCCAATATCCACTTCATGTTATTACTGACTAGCATCCCGCTAGGGACTTCGTTCCGGTGGGAATTCGGGAAAATTATATAGCCTATGTTACTCAGGGATAATGTAGCATCCTAGTGGTGAAATAATTTTTAAAATCGGTCCAGAAGTTTCGGAGCCTGTTCGTTACATACAAAAATACAAATCTTTCCTCTTTATAATATTATTATAGAATCTTGTTTTTCTAACTGTGGGTCGCGACCCCTAGGGGGGTCGTTAAGCCTTATTCGGGGGGTCGCAGGTAAAAGAAAAAGACAATAATTTGTACATCTTACACTAAAATAAGACAATTTCAGTGAAAAGGCTGTACCTGTATAATGATGCCTCCCGTCGCAATCCGCGTCTACCCCGCGGCAAACTCTTTTATTATATTTTAAAATCTCCGAAGTTTTACATAGATTTGGCCTAAAAGGGTCTTAGAGACCTTAGGGGGTCGCCAGAACTTTATATGATCTAAAGGGGTCGCGAATTCAAAAAGATTGAAAAACACTGATCTATACTATAGATTAAGGATACTAAATTAAAACTACTGTTTACTGTACACTTGATAGCAGCTCACCCTGTTTGAAGTCCGATCTTATCTCCTACGCATACGGAATTAGAGCGATGCCATAAGCTTGAAGTGCTCTCGAGTGTAAGGTTGCGATCAAAAGTCCAGGGAGTTTCTCTATCAACTGTGTCTCACTTCGAGTAGATTTGGAAACTGAATAAGTATCTCGTTAATAAATACGTGATTCGAGCATAGAAGTATATTAACATTGGTTATCGGGTCACATACGTCTCTCACTTCCATGGAGGTATGCACCTGCCATGATCCTACTAATCACCCTAAGGTTGACTGGTAGATAATGCCTTTATAGGTATTAAGTGCATTGTTTTTTTCAACCCATATACGTCCCCACCGAGGGGCACAGGCCTCCCTTCGAAGCAAGACGTTATGTGCATTAAGTTTTATAAAAATAAATGTTAAAATTTTGAGTTTAAAAAAAACCGTTCGCGGCCGATTTTAAAAAATAAATAAATGTGTACTATCATTTCTGTAAATATGCAACTTTATTGCACTTAATTTATGATAGTCATCCGGGTAATATTCTGATAAGTGACATGTTTCTCTTTTCTGATTTCTTTTCTGATTTTTAGTGCATTTCCAGGAACTTCTTACAGGTACTTACTTACAGATACTTAGAATTTTCGAAAAATCCAACCTCATTCTTTGTCAATGTCATAAAGGGAATCTCAGTGCGATACAACTCTCTAGGTCCAAGGGTTTAGGGCTGGGCTATCATAACTCGTCATCATCATCATCATCATCATCATGATAACTGACTGATTTACTTTACTGAACTTGTCGTTTCCGGGCAAAAATTATAACCTGTAGCCGATCATAGTGATGGCTTCACCATTTAAGTATTTGCTAAGCTGTCTCTTACACCGTGTATACAGGATGAAAAAGAACCTCCTAGCTTTATTGAAAATCCTGAACCAGTATCACTTACTTTTTTATGTATGTATTGTATGTATGTTAATCCTTTATTGTAAAATAAATATTCTTGCAGGAGCAAAATATGGTACTTAAAGTTAGAATACATTTAAGGTACACAGGCGGACCTATCCCACTAGGGGATCTCTTTTATTTTGGGGGGGGGGGGATTTTTTTTTCCTAAACGTAGACAGACACCACTCGGGCGCACCCCCCGAGCGCTACCCGCACCCCTCGCGTGCCTGGTGTAGGAGTAATGTCTACGTTTAGGCAAAAAATGAACTAGGTATTCCCATTGAAAAAATATTAAAAACAATTTTTTTTTCATAAATGTATTATTTAAGTGATACTGGTTCAGGATTTTGAATATAGCTAGGAGGTTTGTTTTCACCCAGTATAGCGAGAAAATAAGATTATACGGAACCTTGGCGAAATCGCAGGCGGGAAGCTAGAGATACGTTATTTTTTTAAAATTTTTGGCTTTTCTAAGAAAATTAACACATATCGGCGCCTGATTAAGAATCGAACCTTGGACCTTTCATTCCTCGAATGTGTCCCAGAGACGCGTGCGCCTCTTTGAAGTTCGCCGTCAAAGGTACCGCTTCCTTATCTCGTGTGAGACCGATTTTGTTCCAACAAGTGACAATAATGGTCTTTGTGGATGATAAACATGAACTTTAAACATGTAAGTGCCTATATGGTACGTTTATCGCTTAAAAATTCTTTAGTGCTAAGTCTATCTGTGATTTAAAATATGTTTTTAATATATGTAAGTGTATCGTTAAAACAAAATAAAAATAAACAGATTCGAGACAGACACACAGATACACCGATACGCACGTCAAACTTACACCTCTCTTTTCTTGTCAGCAGGGGATAAAAAATAAGAATTTATTATGAAAATTAATTGCAAACATGAAAATAAAATATACCACTTATAGGTATAGCCTTTTTCCTAATTAGAAGTTCTTAGACATTACCGATGGCCTATGGCTGTGTTTTTCAAACTGTGGGTCGCGACCCCCAGTGAAGCCTTACTCGGGGCGTTGCAGGTAAAAGAAAAAGACAATAATTTGTAAATCTTACACTAAACTAAGACAATTTCATTGAAAAGGCTGTGCCTGTATAATGATGCCTCCCGCCGCCTTCTGCGTCTACCCCGCGGCAAACTCTTTTATTACGTGTTTTAAAATCTCCGAAGTAGTATATAGATTTAGCCTAAAAGGGTCTTAGGGACCTTAGGGGGTCGCCAGAACTTTATATGATCCAAAGGGGTCGCGAATTCAAAAAGATTGAAAAACACTGGCCTATGGCATACCACCCCTATCTACATTTCATATTCTACCAATATCCATAAGTCAAAGCAGTCTCATCTCTCGTCACAATCGTGCAGCGTTCTATTTCGACAGGTCGCAAGATGGCGGCCGCTTGTCATTTAATTAGAGCTTCATTAATTTCGTAACTGCCACTTCCGTTGTCTCGTTGCCTCGCACTGTTATATCTGCTTCCCTACTCTTGGTAGACTTTTTTAGCAATAAGGCTCTTTGTCTTCAATTTTTTTAACCGACTTCAATAAAAGGAGGAGATTCTCAATTCGACTGTTTGTTTTTTTTCTTATAAGTTTGTTACGCAATAATTCCGCCAATTGTCGACCGATTCTTTAAATTATTTAAAAAAAACAACAAAAAGAAAAATACGCTTACATTGTGATGATGTTTTTGTTTGTGGTTATCTGCTGAAATCGGTTGATTTTTTAAGTTTTTAACTCGGACGATTATTACGGACGGGGGTGATTGAAACCATAAAGCGTAAAAAAAAATGGCACTATATTCTCACAAAAAGTAACCCATTTTTCATACTAAGACAATTAGCTGATCATTTACACAAGTTGTATGGGGAGATTTATTTTTTATTTTGGATGTCGACTTTTGTTCGTTGGGGAAAATTACCATGTTACCCTTCGTAAGAGTCGTAACGTCATCAGCCCATATACGTACGACCCCACCAAGGAGCACGGGCCTCTCTTCGAACCATTCATTGAATTGGGCTTAGGCCATAGTCCACCATACATGGCCCAATGCGGGTTGGTGGACTGTATAAATCCGTCAACTTGAACTTTACAAGGGGACTTAAAATGGGGTCGTATAAATCAACTAAATAGTTGTTTACTTAAAAATTCGATTTTTGCCTAATAGTGCCTATAAAATATTGCCATTCTTAATTGCAGCTACTAATCTGAATCGAAAAATGTGGTTACAAACCCTTAATCTAAGTAATGAGTACATTTAATAGTTAGTAGGTCAGGAGCTCCACTCATACACTTACATATGAGTTATAGTTATGAGCATCGCAAGGTCAGAATGAGGCAACATTCGTCGTCCCTTTCCGCTCCAAAAACCGCGTTGAGCAAGCTCCTTACCGCCACTTTACTACACAAATCACCTAGTATAGACATCTTCTTTGTGGTTGGGCAAGATTTTGACTGTCACTATACTGAAAAATACCTTTTTTTATTATCACAACGATGACTCTTTGAAAAAGTCTTCTCTCTCAAAAATTGCGTGCCCAACCTGGGTCTGTGAGTTCTTATAAATGTTAACATTGTCACCTACGTAAAATACTACGGAATGCAAGTTAAAGATTGAGTATTGATCTGTGTAATTAATTATACCATGGGCTTGACAATTTGACGTAAAACAGGGCCCTGATTCTGTAACTTTAAGTTGTGTGTATGGTATGGAGGCCATTTTATCTGTTCAACTGACGAAATTGAGAACTATTTAATTTTCATATACTTGCTGACAATCACCCCAACCAGCAGCGCCATCGCCAACCAAACATAAATTTGCAAACTACCTAGCAACTGAAAATTCAGTTGGCGGTGGCGCCACCAGTCAAAGCAGCCGATATTGATGTATGTAATTTGGCAAGTTCTCAATTTCGCCACCTGAACGGATAAAATTGCGACCAGGCGTGGTCCGGTACTTAGCGAAGGAAGATGTTGTACTTAAAAATATGATTTGGAGACCAAGTCATGATTATGAAGGATGTATTTAAAATATAATTTACAAATTGGGCTTTATGGTTAAAAGAGTGACTTATTAATCTGAAATGCGCTTCATATGCTCCTTTAAGGACAACATACAATATGTCTAGGTTATACAATACCGTGGAGCCAAGCAAGAACATGTGCGAGTGCGGTGCGATCCTACGAATAATGACCTTTAGTTTGCTTAATTTGCCCAAAAACATGCATGCTAGAAGATCTATATAGAATCAGGCTAAATACGGTGTCTGTCGTCAAACAGCGGTCCTCTAAAAATCAATGCAATAAGAAGAAGAATCTCAAGCCATCATAACACATACTTACAATGCGGCGTCTATGCGTTAAGAATTTGTGCAGTCACTTCACCTTTACACACCCTTCTGTTATTATACGCGTTTTTTATTTATTTCGCAATCGATTAAACTTTTTGATTGAATGATAAAGGGGCTCGAAAGGAGGGGGGATTTTTGTTTTAATTTTTGTTCTTGTTTATTTTACGTCGTTGCCTTTTTTTGGCCAGATGGTACCTAACATTCTGTAACACACCTTTCTTTTTAGTGTAATGTTTTGTTGTACATAATATGTTCGTACATTTTACACACTCACGCTTACGCCTGGATCTGCTCCTAAGTGCATTACCATAAAGAATAACATGGCCGGTTTGATCGATGCGCTGCTTCTTGATTGACGGGTCCTGGTTTCGATTCCCAATCGGGACAAATATTTGTGTAAAAAGCAGAATTTTTTTCTCGGGTCAGGGGTGTTCTTCTGTCTATGTTCCTAAGGACCCACGACACAAGGGAACCATTTTAGTGTGGCCTTATTTTTTAAATTAATAAATGATTATTAGATTAAAAAGCAATAATTTTAAAAGATGAAATACATAGAAAAGAAAATGAGGAAGAACGTCTGAAAAAGATCATAATTTCATAAACCATAAAAATTGACAAGCGCACCGGAAATGCAGAACGCAGCGCATGGCCGGACGTGTGGCCGCGCCCGCGCAACTGGGTCAGTTTATTTCTGTTTTGGCGGGAACCTGGCCGGAAGCGCCGCCATTGTAGATGCGCGGGAAGCCCGGAAAAACACTCGCCGGATTTCTAGCTAATGAAACTCTACACTTTTGGCTTTCCAAACAGTAGCGATAGTATTGTGGCTACACGCGAGACACTTCTTGGGATGTAAGACTACCCGACACATTTCCACAACCGAATCTGTTGGAAAGTTGAAACAAGGAAACGTAGCGATTACATTAAAAAGCGCATTAAATGTAAATTTCATTCCCAGCGTAAACAGGATACGTTTACCACGTTGTTTATTTTTTCTCGCCATTAAAAATGTTGTAAAGGAATCAATTATTTGTTTAATACTTTGTGAAAGTGTGGTTTCGTGTGAAAACACAAGTGCGTATGATGGGGGCCGATTGACCGCTGCGATGCGGGCGTCGCATACCTCGGGAAGATTGCAAGGACTCTCAATTAGAATTAATTAAAGACAATTTAGCAATCCACAAAATAAATGGCCCTTGACAATAAACGGGATTCGTTAATTGGTCCAGAGATTTAATTTGGGCTTGAAGGGCCCGGCCACCAGCTGCTCGTTATTTGCAATCAGTCGCCGGGTGTGAGGTTGATTCGCTTTTGATGTGTTTGCGAAACGAATTCCAAGGCATCATGATATTGGTTGGTTTCTTTGATTGAGCCTGTGGAAGTTGTTCAGTTTGTTGGACTGATTAACCACCCGAGAGGGTGAAAGAGATTTACCTAAAGCCCTGTATAAGCTGATGACGAGCTTTACTTTTATTATCTTTATTTGGTGCAAAGTAAGCAGGTGTGTCCTTTTCTCCCTTTCCCACATTCCCACTAGCAAATTACCCCATTGTGGGTTAATTTACCCATGTCGCACGTTACCTCCATAGTGGTTAATGGATATTGCGACAACGTGTTATTGTCCAATTTGCATAATTATATATTACATAATTCCTATGTGTAGGGTCGTTTAAAGCAAAGTTTAAACATGTTGTTGGAGTTTATCCATCGAAGACTAAGGTCTTCTCTGTATTATCTATCTTTATAGCTCCTAGAAAATGTACAAGACGGCGCAGTTTTCTCTCATTTCCAACAAAACTTTCTTAAAGTTAACAAATCGCAACAACGCTCTTAAAAACTTTACAAACTTGGTAAAATTACATATTCCAAGGTATTTAGAATATTGTAATTCCATACGAAATACACGAAACCAAAACGTTTCTAGAACCAGTTTGACTTTAATTTAATATATTTATATAACAGGGGTGGCCAACTTAATTATTCCCAAGATCTCCTGTTTACTAACGAAACCCTGTGCGATCTACCAATTACATACTTCTTGAAATCTTAAATGAAACAGCATCGTTCAGTACACAATCATGTAGTATTTTTTATTTATTATATTAAAAGAAAAAACTTAAATCTGAAATGTTTTTTATTTTTTTGCCTTGCCACGATCGACTGGACTAACAGTCACGATCGACAGGTCGATCGCGATCAACCGGTTGGCCACCCCTGTTATATAAGCTCCCATAAGACGGGCTATTATAAATGATGTCAGTTTCGATTGATAAAGTCGATATTTCGTAAATGGCCGCTAATAGAACTAAAATTAATAAACTTCAAAGACTTCAAAGGGGTTTCTCAGTAACAACTGTAAAGGCCAACTCAAAGAGTTCCTAAAGTTTTTCCATTGCTAAGTAGGGCTGTCGCGTTCCCCGAACAGTCCCTCGTGGAAACGTTTCGTCATTTGCGCGAGCGCAGTTCCCCAAACTGCCCGTGCGCACGCAATGCAAGACTTAGCCGAAACGACGTTAGCTTACTATACAGTACATAAAGAGAAAGGCAGTAATGTATCTACAATAATATTTACTTATTAACTCTTCTCTCATCATCGTCCGATCGGTCGGACTAAAGCAATTGGACCAAGTGTTCAGAGGGATCTCTCTCGCCTTCAAACTGCAAGATACGCTATTCAATTCAATTTCTTATTTTATGACGGTCCTTCATAGATTTCTCCCATATCTTTCACGCTTTAATTACCTGTCGGGTGTCGGGGTGGAAAATGAAAGCTCTGTTTCTGCTAAAGTCTGTCTCATAATTATCTGCAGATACATGTCAAAATCGAGTGATAGCCACCTAATCACAGGCTACTGAGAGGATAATACAACCAATGGGTAAAGAGCATAAATTGAACAAGCCAATAGTGGATAACTATGACTTTGACGTGTATCTGCATATAATTATGAGACACACTATAATTGGTTATTGTATCCATAGAACTAGTTATTTTGTCCAAATATAGGTAAACAATTCCATCTTAAAGAGATGTTATGGAATTGTTATACATTTGACTTGTCTGTGACATCGTAGCTCCTAAACGTATAGACCGATTTTTATGCGGTTTTTCTGTTTGAAAACTGACGTAATCGAGATGGATCTTAGCTGGATTACATTAAAATTGGTCCAGCCGTATAAGAGTTATAAACGATGAGCGTCAGGGGGGAAATAATTTTTTTAAAATTTTAAAGTTATTTAACATCTGTGTTAGCATATGATAAATTATGTACCCGTTTCTACAAATAAATTACTTTTACTTTGATCACTACTCATTGGATAAACTGTGTAATGCGCTATCATTTGACGTAAAATTCGTCTGTCACCGGGCCATTATCTTCATCCAATGAGAATCATTGAAATCATGCTGTTGAATGTCATTCCAAACTTCAAATGACCATTTCAAAATGTGTAAGGTCACTAAATGATCTTGAAAGAATTGTGAGCGCTACGCCTAATTATGTTCATGGACGATGTGGGTAGGTTCCAATGCAGAAGGATTCTGTAAAAGTTAGTAAATAAGATTTCTGGGTATTTTCAGTCCTACATTGTTAACCCATACTAATATTATGCATGCGAAAGTAACCTTAAACTATTTCCATACAAAATATCATCATAATCAGTTGGGTCGTTATAGGTTTAGGGGTGAAAACGCAACAGACAGTCAAATATAGAGTTACTTTTGCATGTGCAATTTTATCCTGTCTGAAACTTCTGAAAGAGTTCCTTAGAGAGCGCGATATCACCGAATTCTAATGTCATATAGGTATCTACTACCTATTTGGTACATACTTGGGGACTCCTGAAACCAGCTATGTGGCTCGTGGTCTCATACCCCAATTCCCAATATATGGGGTTGACTTTAAATAAGTTAGCAAAACTTTAGATGGTGATTGATTTGCCAAATGAAACTGAACAACTTATAATGTTTTTGAATCAGCTGATCACACAAGTTGTATAAAAAAGTCGTTTTTTTTTCATATTTCGATCAACGTTCCTTGGGGAAAGTTATTCAGTTTTACTAAGCGTAGATAGCTTAAAATTTAAATGTAAAATAAGTGATACACACTTAGCTTTGGTGCTCACTAGTAAATAGCTCGGGCGGGGCGTCTGCCACACTAGAATTGATTATAGCTAGGGTGGCAATAGTTTTTGATTGGAATAAGACATCTTGAGGATTTTAACGATCACATTATACTACGACATTACTTTAGACATAATATAGTCACTTTTTTATTATTATTATAAGATGGGTTAACTCTTGGCCTCGATCTTGACCAAGGTCATAGATGACGTCGACGATGAAGGGAGTTAACCCAGAAAATGCCTGACTCACAATGTTATTCACCATAGAGTTCAAAGTTGGTATCTCGAAGTTGTCTTGTAAATCCATGTTGCTGTTATAAAGGTTGTAAGGGTGAATAGTTAAGTCGGTAAACTGTAACATACAATCTTGGTCAAAGGTAAAAATACCATGTGACGTCATTTCATGAGTTTCGACCTCATACGTATTTTTGAAATTTTGGCAACTTTTGAATCCCAATAGTAATAACTTGAGCTTTGAGCTCAAACGTTTGGCCACCTTAATCAATAGTTAACAACGTGAGTGCTAAACGCAGTGTTGAGGTTAACCCGCTGTCGGTAACATTAACGAAGCTTAATTACGACTGAGTAGAGATTAGAGACGAGAAGGCACCTTTATGCATCTCTTAGTAATTAGAGGGTTGCATTTTTTGAAGTCGTTTGGAAAATGAGCTTCTACAGCGAGCTAAAGAAAAAGATAAATATATGCCAGCTGCTATATGTAATCAGGCATAACAATATACATACATACAGCCACGCCTTATATCCCTGTCAGAGTAGGCAGAGCATCATTTAGCTCCTAAACCACTTGACACCACGTTTGACCTTAGATGTCTATAGTGGCATAATTACGTCCATTAGAGGCTTTAAAATTGACTTTTGGGAGACTTATTGCCTACTGTCCTCCGGTTGTGAACTGAACTGTTTTTCAAAGAATTTTGTTTTTAAGAATTTGTTGTTTTTGGTTTTTTGAGGAAAGTAAATTATCGCTAATTTAAGGTTACCCATCTACACTAATATTATAAGGAGGAAGATTTGTATTTGTAACAAAAAAGAGGATTTTGTATTTTTATATGTAACGAATAAACTTAAAAACTACTGGATCGATTTCAAAAATTATTTCACCATTAGGATGCTACATTATCCCTGAGTAACACAGGCTACATAATTTTCCCGAATTCCCATGGGAACGAAGTCCCGAGTGGAATGCTAGTACATATATAAGGAACGAGTGGTTTTGTGATTAGTTTTCTTAACAGATTAAGATTAAGGATTTAGCAGATCAAGTTATTACATTAGAGCGACTTCCATTTCTCAAAAACACTAACGTACAGCGAAGTTAACAGATTTTGCCTGTTTCACAAGACATTTCTTAAAACTATTATTGCGTTTTCTAAAATGATGTCAAACATTCCGCCATTAACACAAAGACAGGAAGTTTCCTTCGTTAATTCTTACCGATCCTTAACAATACACATTCACGATTCGATACGAATTTCTCTATTGTAGACTAAAAACCGTAAAAGAAATCTTTTGCCAAATTCTTTGTTAATTTCAAAATCATGGTGTACATCAGTAAATTAACAAAACATCAGCATATGGGAGGAAATGTTATCGTTTATTTATGAACTACCTATTCTAATGTAATAAAATATGTTTTTATACTTTACTAGGTATCCACAGAAAAGTTATTTTACCGTGGTCTCTTTATGTTTTTGTGTTTGTTCTCGGGTCATGGGTTTGTTTGTTCCAAGGGACCCACGCCGCAAAGGAAAACCTTAGTGTGGGCCTTTATAATTTATTTACTTGTAATAAATATATCAATTTTCTTAAACTTCGCAACTTGTTTATAGAAAACAAAAAATACACTTGTTTCTAAAACGTTACACAAAACAATTTTCCAACGATGGGGGCGAATTTTGTACTCAACAAACTAGTAGGTTAACTTGTTTAACTGATATTAAGTTCACTCGGTCCTGGAAATTTGCTTTTAACGAAACTATTTTGCTGAAAACAAGCTGAAAAGTCCACTAAAAGGCCCACAGCGAAAAGAGGTGAACTTCATTAACTACTTCAAAGCGAAACGTCGACGCAAACGAATCTAATTTTTCCAGCAGTTTTTACAGAGACGAAGTAGGTAACGATGCTGCCAGGCCATTAAAAAAAAGATGATTAATAAATAATTAGTATAAGTTAGGTTATGTTAGTTCACAAAATTATAGTATAACGAGTTTGATAATGTTACGTTGACATATATTGCTTCTGCACAAAGGTATTGTAACTTAAGGGCTAAATCAAATGCAGAAATGTACGTCATCGTTTAGTTGAAATCGTTCATTGACTATCATCGGTAGTAGGCCCTTGATGTGATTTTTCTCACTTAGGTGTTTCAATTCTCCCAAAATAATTACCGGTTTTTTTATTTATTTTTTATTATAAGATGGGTTAACTCTTGACCTCAATCTTGACATAAGGCTTTAAATGAGTTAGCGAAATTTTAAGGGTTTATTCTCCCCGTGAAACTCAAAATTTTTTCCCAAGAACCTACATGCAATTCTCGAATAAAATATCTGACTGTTCATACTTAGGTAATTAGCGATCGTATGGAGAGGAGAATATTTTTTCTGATAGTTCGACCTGTGTTCCTTGGGGTTATTTAGTGGTTTGATTCACAACCATCCCTAACTTTCGCTAACTAATTTAGTAACCCATATACGGGGCTCTATCTCAGTATGTTACGACCCTGCTTTTACCTATTGTCTCTGTATAAACTCTGCGCCCCTCAAATTAAGTTACAGCTTTTTAATTATTAGCGTTTTTCAAACTTCCCAGTTTGAGTGCTCCTCAAATTAATTTAGCAAAAGTCGTGGTTTTAATGGAAAGGCTTTTTACTTTACGTTTCCTTTGTATTTTTGCCTTAACTGGGCATTTCTACAGTAACATGTTAAGAGTAACTTGACGAAAGGTTCTACCCGAAAATTGTCGATTTTCAGGATTCGGGATTGTTTTTCGCCCGAGGAACCTTACTCTTGAGAATCCGATTCTTAAAAGTACCACTTATGCCAAAAATTAATCGTCACGTTATATGAGGTGACTTAATAATAGTTAGCGAATCTTTAGGGGGTGATTCTCCCCATGAAGCTGAACAACTTTCACTAAGGAATCTATTTGAAATTCTCAAAAAAGTTTTTGGCTTCCCATACAAAGGCAAATCAGCAGACCACCACTAGTTGTATGGAGAGGCGAATTTTTTTTTCATATTTCGGTCTATGTTTGCCTTTGAGGAAAGTGTTTTAGTTGAGTTTCATGGCTCATTTACATTCTTTTTATTTCGCTACCTAACTCATTTAAAGTCAACCAATATTGCATATTCTTATTTAGAAATCGCGCCAGTAAAAAAAGAAATAAAGCTATCAGATTGTAAAAAGACCGAGGATTTATGGCACTCTTTTGATGAGTGTGACCTTACCAGACTTAATAGAGTCAAGTTTTTAGGTACAGGAGTACTCCGAAATGGAGAAGTTAATGTAAGGCTAGCTGTTCCACTAGCTCCTGAAGCTCTTCAGCTGTATCGCTTTGTGATGTGCTCATTTAATGAGCGCATCACGGAGTGATGGGGTTGAGGAGTTTTCAGTTATTTTTATTCTTTTTAAGAGGCTTCCAATGAGGCTGGCATAGACACGTATGTGATCTAAAGCCTCGTTTTCTTTTGTTAAATCAGATAAATAAAAAGCTATCAGAAAATTTCAATTACAGTATTTAATACCGCGCTTATTTACTCGAGGTCTATCAATTTATTATATGGTTAGAGATCATTTAAAATGATCCTAGAGCCTAGAGGCTACTGGAAAAGCGGGACTTTCTCGGTAAGATTGTTTGTGTGTGAGTTTGTAAGTGTACGACGTACGTGTGAGTTCAGGATCAGTGTCCGGCGCTTGCGCACCTGCCGCGCGGTTCCCACGCTCCCCCCTCCCGCCCTTCCCATACGCCTTGTGACGTCACAACCACGCAAACAACGGTCCGCGAACCAGACTACTTTTTCATTATGTTTTAAATTTACTAAATTTCTTCTGTTTTGCTTTTAGAATTGTTGTTTTAAATTTTTGGGGACGATAAATAAAGTTCGTGGATCCTGTCGTGCCTGCAAAGGTAGATTTTGCTTTGACCAGCTCCGTATGTATTTTGCAGTAGGTATATTGCATCGTAAAATTTATAATCGTACCATTTGTAACTAAAACGTAAGTAGCAATCTCTTCATAAACAAAATTAAACCATAAGTAGAAATGACCAATCTGGCGCCCTCTATCGTGGTCCTCGAGAACTATGGTTTACAGCGCCATCTACCGCTTACAGTTCGAACTTACACAACAACGGCGGCGAGAACTTGTTATGGTACATCGCTATGCCATAAGATGGCGCTACGAGCGTAAATGTAGAGATTGCATTGCGTAGGCGCACCCTTTGTTTACAACTTTATTTTTACTTGGATTTCTCGTCTAAAACGCGATGTAGTTGGTCAGCTCCCAGTAAGATTAGTATAGAGAGCTTTGTTTAGGCTTATATAGATATAGGTTCTATGGAAATTGAGCGTTTTAGAAGAATAAGATGTGTATTTCATAATGTAGAGTAAATAGAGGCTGTTATAATATAAGTTAATACAATTCTTGTTTGTTACCAAGAGACTGTGCAAAGCGCATATGCCACAAATTAATTATAGATATAATATTCAACTTACTGTGGTTTAATTCTATTTTCAGTTCATTACAGTGAATTTATTAGCCTCTATTTCGAGTACTAAAATCTAGGTAATAGGAAATTTAGATAGGGCAAGTCCCATCTGTTCGCACTTGCACTGAGGGGCAGTTGGCATCATTTCAAACGTCTTTCGTATATCACAAGAAGAAGCTGAATTTATAGGCAATAAATCAATTTTAGGATAGCAACTTCATAATAATGCTCCTAGTTAGAAGGTAATTTAATGGTCTCAACGTTTTTAGTATTTTATTCCCGTTACATTATTATTAAAGATGTTTAATGCTGAAAAAAATCCTCCCAAAGACCTCCTAAAGATCTTCTTCTTCTTATTGTGTAGGTAGGTATAGTCAAGTATGTGGCGAATTTGGCCAACCCTGGTGTCAGAGTTTTCAAACCGCACAATGGCCTCTGACTTGGTTTTAACGACTGTAGTCAAAAAGCCTTACCCTATCTATGGTGGGGTATAGATCTTTAGGCTTTTTGACTACAGGATTTCAGGAATTTTACTGCCAGCTACTTTCAACCTGACGTGCTGATAGCTCGTGAGTAATTTAGTCACAGACCTAATTTAGTGATGAGCAGAAATAATAGCTTTGTTTGTCAACGATTTGTCTCAGCTGGTTTAACTTTTATTAGCGTGACAAAGTTTAAAGTTTATCAAAGTAGAAACAATAAGGTAGAGTCAATGAAAGATAATTCAACGACTTTTTCCAATTTGATAAATGATGTAACTAAAGACTACTTCAATTGCTAAGAAGACTAATCGATGAGACAGTCAATTTTGTTCTGTGTCTATTTAAAATGTGAGATTATAATAAATTAATAAGTTAGTAGAGCTAAATCAGGCGGCGGCGGCGGCCCAAGTTTATCTGCCCACAGGCTTTTTTTAAGGTCTTTTTCTTTCAGTTGCAGAAACGTCCACTAAAATCAAAGCTTCTTTAAATGTAATGCCATCCTCATTCACGGCAACAAAATGGTAAGTGACAGTATGATATTTAAAGTAGAATTAACTTTAATGGGCGCTTCTGCATCTGAGCGTTAGATCGAAGATGAAATAAAACACAGAAAATGTCTCTTCCTATTATTTGTCTTTATACTAACGTAACTAATAAGCATAAAATATGAATATATCTACACGTGCACAGTGCGTGTCCATTAGTATGCAAACTACGGTGGCAGGGAGAGGTGACGACGAGGGCATTTGGATGCGCATACGCACAATGAACGCTACCAGAATTTTAAAGTGAACAATGAACATCTCACATCCAATACAATAAAATTATCATCAAATTAATAAAAATGTCTGCCATAAAGAGGACTTTTACCTGCACTTTGAAGGATTTATAAATAACATTATCAAGAAATATTTAAAAGCCTCGGGAGTCGAACAACGCTCGTAATTTTTACTTTGTTTTGGATTTTTTTTGTTTCGTATTTTTTATGTAAGTACAGAGGCCAGCGCATCGGGTTACTCCATTTTCTCTGCAAAATCGCTCTTATCGCAACAGCACAGAGTGCACGCGTGTGGTATCCTGATATGCGGCCCTCTGTACTAAACTAATCGTTTTGTAAGTTTTACTTTCTAGGAAATCTGGCTTTGCCAATAATTTCTATTTAAAAACGATATCCAAACTGCTTCATCGACAAGCACCAATGTCCATGTCCAACTGAATGACCAACAAGTCTTCCAACAGATCGGGCAGAGTACTAGGCAAGCATAACGCCTCCAGAGCTTTCGCTTCAATCGCCCTCCCATTCAACGTACAGCTATGAATGAACTACACTTGTGTGCGTTCAAATGACTTTGAACTACGTGTGTGCGTGCAAACACGTGTTATTTGAAGCCATTTAAAACCAGCATGGAAGGCATTTATGAGAATTTTCTCGTGTCAACATTGAAACAGGCTTAGACATGAATAGTTTGAGCTTTGTTCACAAGTTGGCGTATGCTAAAAGCGTTGCTTTTTGAAACTGGCCGGTGCGAATGCAGAAAATTGTAGAGTTTGCTCGTTCAAATCTGTTAAAGTATTTTTGCTTGAGTGCTTCTGCTTTTATGTTGGAGTTATATCTGTTCACAGTCAGTCGTTTTAAGTTATTTTCATCTATTTATAACTTAACTCTTTCTGAGTAAGAAACATAGTTTCGTTACTTGCGTGTAATGAATTTATAAGATTTTAGGATAACGTACAAAACTATTTATTATTTTTATAATTTTTTGTGAAAAATTTATAAGCTTTGTATGAATGAATACTATCTAAAGAAATAAAATAGCAAACAATTTTGTAAAAACACTTTGAAAGTCGCAACATTAACCTTCATTTCAACGAATTTTGTGATGCATGAATGAATATGTTTTGTAGATGCATTTAACTATTATTATGTTCATCATGGATAATGTAGGATTCTAATGGTGAAAGAATTTCTCAAATCGGTCCAGTAGTTTCGGAACCTTCAATGCAAACAAACAATCAAATCTTTCCTTTTTATAATATTAGTATAGATAAATATTATGATTATTTTCGCCAACTAATTTAGTTTTTAAAACAATTGCATAAGCTGTTGGTCTTCCTAAAATTAAATAAATAAATAAAAGTCAAGGATAACTTATCAAAGTCATCAGCTATTGATATCGGATCGATAATGCATATTCAAAGTAAAAGTCATCGACTTGATTAGGTATTATTCATATTAACCTTTTAACTGTCATCAATGATTACGGCCGCCATCTGACATACAAGTGGTTTGCGGCCATATGTGCCCCCTTGACGACGCATAATAAAAATGAGAACACTTTACTAACCGATCTGCAGCTAATAATAGCTCCTATTGAAAAGAAATAAAGTTGATAGTTGCATTATTTTTGTCAAAACCAGGTGACATACGAAACTCTGTTTCTACTTGATCAAGCATAAAAATCTGCTGAACACGCTACGGGTATACAGTTACCTATTAAAATTGAATAATTTTAGTTCCTATTGCACATGAATATAAATTGTCCTCATATATGTAATGCCTTTAAATCAGTTATACGGGATTGTCCTCCCTATGTAACTGAAGAAGTTTTTCACAGAACCAAAATAAAATTCTAATAAAGAAAAATTAACTTTGCAACATACGAGTAGACGAGTACCTACTAAGATACATCGCACAACATGTATGGAGAGGCGAATTTTTTTGTCATATTCCGATCTAGTTTCCTCGGGAAAAGTTTTCAGTTTAGTGTGCTGATATACATCCTTTATTTTCGCCAACTAATTTAAGGTCACCCCATATAAGGACAATTTATAGTCAACAGTCGGTTAAAAATGCTGGAGTTCCTAGAAAGTTGACTGTAATGTTGACTCTACCATTGCGGCTCGTTTGATGTTCGCAAATAAGGAATGTGAGTCAAGATTACTAAAGAAACACGTTTGGTACATTTCTTAGCGTCTAAAAAGAAAAGAAATAAATCAATGATATTTAGTGAAATATGACAGCATTGAATAATCAACGTGATCTTTTGCACAGGGATTTGTTAAAGGGTTTGAGAGTGCCATGGGGACGAGTTCGCGGGCGGAAAGGTAGTTAAATTGGGTGAGTTTAAATTAGTTTGCGACAATTAAGGATGTGAACCAGACTAAGAAACTATAAGTACTTAGTTTTAAAAAAAAATATATGAATAAAAAATTTTTGTCTCTCCATATAACTTGTGCAATTAGCTATTGGGGAAAGCCTTTTAGATTCATGGGGAGAATTACCCCCTAAAGTTTCACTAACTGATGTTAAGTCACCCAAGATACCTTTTTTATAATTGCGAGCAATCAATACCTACTCTGATTAAAGCTGGATCATCAATCACAAACTACATCTATACTAATATTATAATATTATAAAGAGGAAAGATTTGATTGTTTGTTTAGGTGAATAGGCTCCAAAACTACTGGACCGATTTGGAAAATTCCTACATTATCCCCAATGAACATAGGCTACATAATTTTCCCGAATTCCCACAGGAACGAAGTCCCGGGCGGAAAGCTAGTTATTAATAAATTACAATCAATGAAGTAATGAGAAACTCAACATTATTGAGTATAACCTAACCATTTGTAATAGTATTTGAAAACATGAAACAAAGTTGTCTCTATGAATGGAACATTCACAGGTAATAGTGATATTTATAAACATTAGCTTAATATGTCTGTGAACGTAAGTAAGCGACATACTTGCCGGTCGAACCAGCTGGAGTTTTGGCAACATCCTCTGTTTGCGTTTAAACCTCTGAGGGAAGTAGATACCTCAACATCCTGTATCAAGTAACCATGCGCCTGAGTTTTTAGGGATCCGTCGTCAATAAATGTTTTTATTTCAAGCACTGTTTTCTTCTATGCTGAACTGGGAGTGAAAGAAAAATTTAGAATGTGCCAGCTACCTTCTCTTCGGAGGTGTACAGTAAAAGTATGTAAGAGAGATGTGAGGGTTTAGCTGTAGGTATAATGGGCGAAAGGCTGACCACCTCTCACCATTATGCAACTTATTCCATCTGATAACCCTCATAATTTGTGTCAAACGTGGCATGTAGTGGTTCTAGAACCACTGATGCTCTGTCTACCCTGTTAGGGACTATGGCCGTGAGCGTATGTATGTATATTGTATATACATACTATAAAAATGTGTAGAGATTTGGCACCATCGCGTTAAAAATGATTGTATTGAACTACCCAATCAGGAGGAAACATTTTTTTCGCTGGCCAGCTCTTTGGATTTTTGGGCCAAAAATAAACGATGTCTTTCGTAAGTGCAATATGTTGTAGCTACTACCACAATCATTTACCTTTATTTACATAGTATCCGGTGTTTACTCTTGATCAACGTTTAATTAACTAATTACATTATGTCGTCTATTTATACTTGACCTATTGTATGAATAGTATTATGTTCGAGCTATGTATATTAATATAATGTATTCGTGTTGTGTTGTCTAACGTACACGCAGCGTATTAACCAAACTATGTCGCTGATTTGGAATTTTTATATTTAGAAAACAGTGCGGCAAAATTGCCGGCAAAATTCTCCTATGTACTAGTGATACTAGAAGCTGGTAACATAGAAGGCACGGTAATAAAAATTTTGCCATGTCGTGCCGTGCCGTTCGAATTATGAAAAGGCCTATTATTTATTAGTTTTTAACGAATAGCGTCACCCGAAACGGTATTGCTAAATTAATTATTGTAGCGAATTTTCTTTTTTATTGAGGTTCTTTTTGTCGTACGTAAAGAAAAGTAATTGAAACATTAATAAAGATATCATAACGAATGCTCCATGAATGAAAGCTCATTCAAATGGATCTGCTTCTGTAGTAGCGAGAGTAACTGACTCATAAACGCCGGCCGCCTGCGCGCACGCATAGAGATAGCAAACAAGCCGCAAGCATTGTTCCCATTCGCTAGAATTGATATCATATCGCGCAATGTGATAATTGACGCTTTTTATAACCCTTCTCTGTATTAATATGTATAGTTATAATTAAGTATATATTTTTTTATGAAAGACACGTTTGTAAGGAGGTAATCGGCGACTCGCCGTCTGCTATGGTCATCTTATCTCTACAGTAATACTATGTAGTTGATGACAGTTTATGTTATAAGGTCAATCGGGTCACTGAATAGTTCAACTGAGTCAGATGAAGCGAATCAGAGCGAAACAAAAAAAATACTTTATGTGTGACATTTTGTTACAATGTTTTTAAATACTGCATGTTGTGTGAAATGGATCATGAAATCTTAATTAAGTAGATGGAAATAAATCTAACAGCACATTGTACAGAGGCCAGCGCATCAGGTTACTCCATTTGCAAAACCGCTCTTATCACAACAGCACAGAGTGCACGCGTGTGGTGACCTGGGTTGCGGCCGTTCGTACGTTGTAATACTTCATATACCTACTTAATGTATCTGTATGGTCAACTTTGACCAACTGTTGATGTCCAAGTTTGTGTAGGTACTTTTGTCATAAAAACGGATTGTGTTATCTTTTGTAACAAATGTCAAATGACGCACTTAAAAATAATTTACCTACGTGTTATAAATTATAATTATTATAAATTAATCATATAAAAACCATTATGATTTCGCGAAATTTGCGGCATCACATCAGGTTATTACATGACTTTGACGTTGCCTATAACTCGCTCGAAACAGCGCCGGCTTTCGTAGTACAAATGGGTAACCTGACGTGCTGCTGTCTGTACAAAACACGTGTACTTTGTATCAAGGAGGGTGGTATCGGTAATAAGCTTGGATTTTACAATTACTGGGAGCAGTGCACCGCAACGAGCGCTAGTCGACTGGATCCAGGCGTAATACTTAGGGATGTGATGATTGAATCATGATCCAAAGGAAAAAGATCGTCTCTATGTCATTTGTTTATTGAAATGTAGGTATACAGGGTGTAAGGGACCACTTAGCAAATACTTAAACGGTGGAATCTACCCATAAATATGACCGACTAAATGTAATATTTTTTTAATGAAAACATCAAAGTTCAGGAGTTTTCATTATTTACATACTTTGGCACTATGCAATGTTCAGAGGCCAGCGCATCAGTTTACTCTATTTTCATTGAAAAACCGCTCTTATCACAACAGCACAGAGTGCACGCGTGTGGTAACCTGAGTTGCGGCCGTTCGTACCTACTGAGAAACAGCGCCCCGCACACGGTCCCCCATACCACGCCGCTGCCAGAATGCGATGTTCATTGCTGGTTTTTTATTTATTTTAATAAAATGTAGTGTATTAAAAGAAATAATTAAAGTTTAAAGCAGAAAATATTTAAAAACATCAGAATCCGCGTAAAAATAATAAAAGATATCGCTCGACGTGATTCAAGCTATTCAAAATAGGACCCCAGTTCGATCTGTTGCTCCATTACGACGTGATGGAAGAGCAAATAAACACATTTTCACATTTAGTAGAAAGATACAAAAATACAAAAGCTCACATTATTAAAGTTCCTTGAGTCGACTCATTTTACTGAGTCGAGTCGTTCAAGTGACGCATCTCTATCAGCTTACATGTTTCAATGAAGCTTTGCCTCTGTAGCATTCATTAATAAACACATGAGTTCATAACTTTGTGATTGTTTCGTTACAATATTTCTCAATGAAATTCATTTCCATTACTCTGTTGTGTACAGTCAGCTTGTCAAACTTGATAATCTTTTCAGTGATAAATTAAATCAATACACAGTGTGACTTTTTAATCACTAGAATTTATTTTCTCACGTTATAATTATCAGTATCATTGATAAGACCTTAATAAGGAAAAAAAATGTTATGACAAGAAATAAAGGTTATTTATAGTTTTATTTTATTAATAAAATAACAGCAATATAGATTTATATTTTAAATTATTTTAATCAAGTTACTTCATGAATCGTTTAGCAGTAAAAAAATAGGTACTTAGCTAGGAAAAGCCGCGAATCGAAAATTAAATTAAATGTTTAGGCAAGTATTAAGAAAAGTCTTATCATGGATGGTCTTATCATTGTAAAATCGACAGGACAGTGCAGGCAAACTCAAGAGAATATTGTAATGCCACAGATTATATCTGGTGTCGTTAAAATAGTAAACAAAAATTAAGAATGTGAATCAGCCCACGAAACTGAAAAACTTTTCATTGGTCGAAATATGAAAAAAAACTCTATACAGCTTGTGGTATCAGCTGATTTAATTTTGTAATTATAAAAACTCGATTTTTTTTTCGAGAATTAAGTTTTATACTTAAGTTCAGTTGTTCAGTTTCATGAGAGGAACGCCCCCTGAAGTTTTATTATTTATAACTTTTAAGTCACTTTATTCAATATCGCTACATAGTGAATTAGGACTACCTAAGTATCATGTTGAATACTATCTAGTGCGGTATAGGAAAATCCGGCGAAAATATATTATATCTAATTATTTGTTTATTGGGTTTGAGGACGGATGTTGAAAAAGATATCAGTGTTGAGGAAATCAGGCTAAATATACATATCATTTCACGCCTATATTTTGTAACGGGGTACAGTAGATCATGGGTTCTTTATTTCTTGCTCTACCTACCTAGATAAGGAAGAAATGTATATAATATATATGTGTATCTAAGTACCAACGGTCGGTTTGGGCTAGTGGTAGTACAGCTGCGTCTTGATCGACTGGGCAAATATCTGTGTAAAAAGCATATGTTTGTTCTCGGGTCATGTCCGTCTTTGTGTAATATGTTCCAAGCATCGCGCATATAACCTATGAGCTCGATGGTTCGAAGGGACCCGCGACACAAGGGAAAACCTTGATGTGGACCTTTGAGTGTGTAGCGTTTATTTATTTATAGAGGTAGCTTAGAGCTTCGTCCACAATCCACAATACAAAAAATCCGTTATCTATTTAATTTCTACATAACTACAAAATCCTTCGACACTTTTATCAGTAGAATTGTCTGTCTGTTTATGAATCTGAACTCAGTAGCTACTGTATTTTGTTGACACTGTTCTTAGTTCCTGTATTTTTTATACGATGTAGGATTAAGATACGTTTTATACTGCAGTATTAAGGACTCAGAACATGTGACTACCATCCGGTTATGCTTAAGTCTGTGGCTGTACATTTGTTTGTTTTATTTTTACTTTCGCAAATAAAGAGTTATATATTGTAACTAGATGATGCCAGGGACTTCGTTCCCGTGGGAAATTCGTAAAATCCTTCCTTGTTGCTCGCTTACGTTATAAAAGGGACTCTTATGTTAAATTTCAGCTTTTTAGATTCAAGGGTTTGTGCTGAATTAGTTAGTTAGTGAGTTACCATATTTATAGATTTGTTTAATTTTGCCAACACAAGTAAACGGTATTCTTTTCACATCATCTCACTTTCCCAAGCCAGCTTTTTACAGCTGGTAACACTGACACGCAAAGAGACACAATGAACCCGTATGCAACCCACGGGCCACCCTGGATGCAGCCAGCAGTGCCACATTGTGAGGTCGTTAACCCTGCGTAGGACTCTGAATTAGGTGCTAATTTGAATATTGTTTCTTTAGAGAAACGGATAATTAAATTAAAATTGAAAGGCTGTTGAATACCTAATTTTCTTATGGGCGTCTGAGTTTTGTTTCTCGAAGGGGGCGCTGCGCGGCATGGATCTTTTTCCCCGTAGGAAACATTATTTCAAAAATTTTCCTTGCGTTTCTTTTGAACGACATTATTAAATTTTGTAATGTAGGGACTATATTAAAAAATATATATCAGCATTATTAATATTTAGTTTTAACCAAGTTAGTCTAAACATGTAATTTATCGAAAAAATGTTAAATTTGTATATGTAGTACGTGTATGTTGACATAATTTAAACTAGAAAAGTGGGTTAGAGAATAGGTACGGCCTGAAACTGCACGAACGTAACAAGGATGCGCCGTATTATCCTATTCGACTCCTATTTGCTAATCATTCGCTTATCTACAACTCTATGTGACCCTGTCTATCGAATATTAGGACCCTGAGTGTGAATGTGACAAAATAATTGCATTTAGAAAGTACACAATTAAATCAAGACGGCCTCCGTGGTCTGGTAATGTTAAGAAACAATCGTGAGGTTCCCGTACTTCTAAAGTTATGTTAAACCTTCGATCCCGGCTGTTGCCGATCGACCGCCGACCGCACTTTATAACAAAACTTTGACATTAGAGTTACATAACTACTTAGTTTGATATTCCATGAGGATGAAGAGAGGTTGCATTGATTCCTGACCTGGAGAATGCAGGTTGAAAAACACGTTTGTAAAAACAATGGAGATAAAAATTTAAAAACCTATTTTTATTTTTACAAATAGGAAGTTAATGCAAAGTCCTAGATTTGAACCTGCAACCCTCCGGTTACAAGTCTGACTAATTACCAACTGGGCTATTACCGCTTCATCGTGATGAAACCCGCACGTCTAAGAAAATTCGTTTACGAAAAGCGCGCACTCCACTAACCTGCATTGGGCTAGAGTGGTGGACTATGGCCTAAATCCCCTTCGTGTTTCGAAGGAAGGCCTGTGGGGATGTATAAGTACGTGCTGATAAAAAAAAGGTTTACGTGACGGGCCTTGAGATCGAAATATAAATTGCTAAAATACTTATGTCACTCATAATCCGGTAAATAATTGGAGGAAGTGTATGTTGGAAGATAAACGACTTATGCGAGTGTCCAACTGTCGGAAGCAGAGTCGGATAGTTCAGTTCCTGAGGGGTATACCGGTGATTTAATGCAACTAACAGATGCTCTATTTGACCTTTTACAGTTTAACACACATAACAGAAACTACGCTGTAGAAACTAATAAGTAAAATTGAATCCGCAGGTTCAATACTAACAAAACCGTCCTGAGCATTAGAGTTTTTTACTTAAAGTGTTAATAAAAGTAGCTTTTATAAAAAAATTAAAAAGTCTGCAGCTACAAATTAATAAGTAAGATTTGGATTAGCAGTGTTAAATGATAATCGTCTGAAGCTAATTTATGTCAGCATCAGTATTCAGACGTTTCTTGTGATTCTTTAAATTTCCGATCCATCCACAGTAGGTTTTGTTATTTTCGAATTTTACCACACAATAACAACACTTACAACACGTTGAATAACATAAATCATTACAGTAAAGCATTTAATCGATATTTAGGCATCCTGAAAGATGCTTTATATCTTTCAATGTTTAATGAATGGCTATCCGCGTCGACGTGACTCCCAAAGAGGATACATACTTGAGATTGTATAGTATAGATGGATAGATAGACTTACCTAAAGACGCCTCTGGATCCGAGAGGTCCGAGAGAGATGGCACCTTCTGCATGGCTCGCGGCTCCTCGGCCTCCGGAGGCTCACTCTTGATGCCTTCAGCCGCACCGCCGCCTTCATCGCACTGAAAATACAATTGTCGTTTAATTCTTCTTTTCTTACAATATAGGTAGATACAGAGGAAGACATACTTATGTAGTATTATAACATAAATTATTTTACCCCTTTTGAAAACTGGGATCAAATACAATGTGACTTTATGAATTCCCTAGTCTTAACAGGGAAAATATGTATATATGTATGTAAACTCTTTATTGCAAATTCTTACAGACTAATATAAAGGAAACATAGCTGTATGCAAAGGCGGACTTATCCCTGAAAGGATAAAGATAGGTATATAAAGATGGGTATGACAAAAGTTACTTACAACGTTTGTCATACCTATCTTTTTTTTAGATTAAGGCAGAAAGCAAGACCGTTGGAATTTTGAGGCCGCCAGTGGCCTGTGACTATTATAATAGGTCTTACCTATGAAATTGACGATTTGAGTCAAATAAATACATATTTACTTTAGATTTTAGAAATATAGCTCGTTTCATCCGTTGCCCGTTTCATTGCTTATTTTTGCTGTACCGTTGTTACAGTTACAACTTTTAATAAACTAAGTATGATGAAAATTAACTTAATGTTGTCCAAATCTTCCCACAAAATTTTGCTAAATTTGGATTTTGCATTCCCGAGAAAAATCCAAAAATGTTAGTATGGAAAATTCAGTTTTCCAAAAATATTGTATGAAAAACGGCAATTTCATAGGTATTATGTATATTATAGGTATAAGCCTGGGCCAGCGAAGGTTTTAATTGCCTGTTGAATTATAAATAGAACACTTATGAAAAATAGTGCTTTATACGTCTTCTATAAAGTGTCCTTTTCTTGCCTGATAGAGTTCATAGACTATACTATATATACACACATGACGGCGCGTTTAACATGCATTTTGAGGGTTATAATAGGTTGTCAGCCTCTCGCCTATGATAGAGCAAAATCTTCACATCCCATTTACTGGCTTCTACAGTATGCCTGGGAAGAGTTGGCAGTTAGCACATCCTAAGTTTTTCTTTCATTTCCAGTCCAACGTGGAAGTCTTCAGTGATGCGATAAGGCTGCTTTTGCATGCTTTTGAATAGCAATGTTTCGGTTTAAAATGGGCAATGAAGTGTATCTACGATTCGTACGAGTTTTGTAAAACAATAACAAATTCAACTTGTTAATGATAACGTTAACAGGAAATCATTCACTATTTATAAAAATATTTCAGTTTGGCCATTGTGTCCATTTGAAATTCTATTTAAACCCTAATCAAATATGTATAAACATAAAATATATTCAAATTGTCAACTGGTTCTTTTAAAAAACACCAATAACCATTCTTGCACCCCTCAAACAAATATTCCTAGACTAGAAATTCTGTTATATTTTTTTAAAATCAATGTATGTTTTTAACAAAAGGTTTCTTTTTTAAACATTTGTACGGAAATATCTTGGATTTATATACTAAAATATGTATTTAGAAATATAGTTTAAAAAAATCACTTTGTACAGTTTTTTGTTAATGTAATTTATATGACAACTAGCTGACCCGACGACATTTTCCTTTTTTTTCACTTTCTTATTTTTTTTTTTCATAAGAACCTTCTCCTGACAATAAGGAACACAACAAAAAAGAATCATCCAAATCGGTCCAGCCGACCAAGGAAATATGGATTCATTTTTATACAGAGCCTTAGGTCTCTTTCAACCTCTCGGGTGGTTAATCAGTTCATGAAACTGAACAACTCCCCCAAGGAACATAGGTCAAAATACGAAAAAAAAAATTTGATCTACCATACAAAATGCGCTATATGCTGATGAAGTTTGTATGGGAACTCAAAATTTTTTTTTCGTATTTTGACCTATGTTCCTTGGGAAAGTTGTTCAGTTTCATGGACTGATTAACCACCCGAGAGGTTGAAAGAGAGATACCTAAAGCCCTGTATATAAGATATAGATTGACTACGTTCAATAAGATCTTAACTCTTACACTACAAAACTTTGAGAACCGTAGCTATGATAAAAGTACTTTAAGTATTCCAAACCCATATGAGCTTCCGTTTAAAGCTTGAGCATGCATGTTTAAATATATTCAGAAACAATTGAATCGCTACTTAAAGGCATACACGCAAAGATTGATCTAACTTTATTCCTGTTTCGTCGAACGAAGACAATGGCCAAATATAAATACAAGTGCGAACAATGACAATACTTAGAGGGAAGTCGGTTTTGAAGGTCGGAAATGGATTCTTTGCTTTTAGCAGACTAAATGGCTATAGGCGACTTCAAATTAGTCATGGTTGTCATCAGCCCATATGCGCGCACCAAGGGGCACAAGTCTTTCTTTTAAACAGTGAAGAGGGTTTAGGCCATAGTCCACCACGTTGGCCCTGTGTGGGTTGGTAGACCACACGCCTTTCCAAAACTTAATCTTTTCAGTTTTCATCAAGATATTTTCCTTCAGCTAGTTGGTTAAAGAACTCTTGTAACCGGAAGGTTGCTTGTTCGATCCTGGTTTGGGCCTGACCACTAAATTCGTTTTTTTGGATTAATGTACGGAATTCTCATTAATTGTCACTTGGTCAAATTAGTAAATAGTCAGGTTTTCCCGCAATAATAATAATAGTCAGTAGTAGTCAGGTTCGGATGGTTTGTTCCGCAGCTCCTCATATAGCTAAAGTCGACGACGATAGCTGTTTTTTTTTCAATATACTTTGACTTAAGTTGGCTCGTTTAGTATTTCAATTCACATACTTATCAGTTGCCAACTAATTTGTATTAGACAAAAAATACAAAATTAGACAATCAAAATAACCAGAATAGGTAAACGAACTTTTCAAATAAGTAATAAAAAATATCCCAACAATAAAAATAAATATTTATAAAATATACCCTTATTAACCTTCAACCTTTATCCACTATGAGCCGCCCTATGACCCTCGTAAATAAGATACACGGTCAAATATAGTCGTAATCACAGGGTGTATCAATATTGCTCAATGAAAACGTCAAAATCGAATCAGTCGGCCCCTCGACACAATCAAGCGAGCCGACAAATCCCTACGAGACCCTAATGTCATAATATTAGGAGAGCTGTCGTGATCTCTAAGCTGATTTTGACCAGCTACAGCTACTTACGTAGAGCTAGTAAAATAGTGATGTTCACAATAATATGGTGACAGTAAACTTTTGTAAATAATAGGTCTTTACCTATGAAATTGACGTTTTTCATACAAATATTTTTGGAATTTGTTTTTTTTCGGGAATGCGAAATCCAAATTTAGCAAAATTTTGTGAGAAGGTTTGGACAACATTAGGTTAATTTTCATCATACTTACTTTATTGAAAGTTGTAACTGTAACAACGGTACAGCAAAAATAAGCAATGATACGGGCAATGGATGAAACGAGCTATATTTGAGCTTCTTTTTCAGCAAGTAAATCGAAAGTAAATGTGTATTTATTTGACTCAATATCTCCGTTGTATGGCCAAGGTTTTAAATAAAAAACAATTTTAGTAATGGCTGTTCGAGCAAATAAATTATGAATAAAATAAAGCTTGAGAAAAAAACGGCAATTTCATAGGTAAAGACCTATAAGATGGTAAGCACAGAAAAGAATTCAAAATCTTTTTAACTTTTGAAACGTGAAAATTTCTAGGATAGATTTTTGAATGGGTTTAAAACGTAATTTGATTTTTTAAATGCGTTTTAAGTCACCGAGATGTCTAAAATGGTTCATAAGTTCGGGTAACGTAACATAAGGGTAAATGTTACTTCGATGGATACACCTCCTGAAGATTCAACACAACAAAAATTAAGTATGAAAAAGAACAACGACCAAAACAGCACATCAGGTGAGATAAGTTTAACATAAAATCTGGATTGTGCTATGTTTTTTTATATTATGAGATGGGTTAACTCTTGACCCCAATCTTGACCAAGGTCATAGATGAGGTCGACGATGGAGCGAGTTAACCCAGAAAATGCCAATTAAGATGATGTCAATTGTGATGTTAAACAGAACACAACTCAGCATGGTGTTGAAGCTGAAACATATTCACCGAAGTCCGATCCGTACCTAGTATTTGCGTGAAAGAAACAGTAAAAGCTTTTACGTTTAGTAGGATCCTTATAATTACCTAACAAATACCTCAACTAGTCAATTTAATGAGCACCCTAATATCCATTGTACTGTAATGCAGGGTGTTCATGTAAACACAGTGTAGGTATTTTAAGGTATTTCCGTACATTGTGTATGGGGTAGTCACCCCAATCATTGACACGTGATTACGAGAATTGGGGGCGCGTCAGGGCGCGACACTTATTTCTACGTCTATGGGGCGCGACTCCAATCAATCCTTCGACGATTGACTCCTTCGTTTGACGGGGTTTAATTTTGTGCTTGGAATTAATTAATGACTGACTTTTTTTACTCTGCTTATACTGCGCTTACATCCTGTAAATAATCTTTCTTGACAAAACTGGACCGCACTTATCAAAAAATGGAATTGATATTTTGGGAAAATACATAAATGGCTTATTCCAACCGAAATTTATTGTTGTTGTAATAACGCCGCCTTATTGCATTTTATTATGTCTTGTACTGTGTAACCTTGAGTGCAAATAAACTATGAATTGGTATCAAACGGTAGCAAACGTACTATAAATAAATCATGAATTTAATCATTTATACGAGGTGACTTTAAATTTGCGACCAAAACTTTAGAGTATGCTTCTACCCATGAAACTGAACGAGTTTCCTCAAGGAACCCGTAAGATATTGTTAAAAAAGGACGACTTCTCGTACTAATAAAAGAGCTGATCGCTCAATTTTCCTCTTCATATAACGGTGAGGTGTTTTTTTCTAAAGATTCGACCTATGTTCCTTGGGAAAAGTTGTCTTGTTTAATGGGCTTAATAAGTCACCCAATAACGTGGCTTTTGATTAAACTCTTCTTTACGTTATCTAAATCACGGTAAGTTCACATTCTTGTACTTCCTTAGCAATATTTTATTTACAAGTATTGGAAACGAAATTTTGCCTAGAAATTGGTCGCTTCCTGTGAAGGGCAGACCGTGCAGGCAAACACTTCGCTGCTAGTCACCGAAGCAAGGGGAGCTAATTGACTTTTCAAGCGATGTTATTTTGTCCCCTTTTATTGAGGGCACCGTGCCACAAAGTATTGACGAACACAAGAAATAGGTAACCACTTTTTTTGATTATTTATAAACTGACTGCTGTGTGGAATCATGAGTAATACCACCCCATCTCTTGATGTTACGAGAAGCAGCGACTGCTACCATTCTGCGATCGCCAACCGAGGCATGGCGATTTACAATATTTCCTTCCAAGCCATTTCGGAGAAACTTTTTGGTGTTAGTAGGTAACACCCAATAAAGAATTATTGGGTGTTATAAAAATAATAAAAGAGACATAAAAAGTAAGAAGGTTCTTATTACTGGATTTTTTCTTCTTCTCGTAGAACTTTTTTTATTTATTTATTTATTTATTGTAAGATGGGTTAACTCTTGACTTTAATCTTGAACATAAAGATCAAAGATGAGGTCGACGATGGAGCGAGTTAACCCAGAAAATGCCTATAAAGGCCTATAACTCATACTGCTTTACTGCAAAAAATTAGAACATCAAATTGTCTAAGTTTTAATGTTATTTTTTGTGGTGTATCATGTCGTAGGTGTATCACTTTCTGACACAGGACATAAGGGTAACGTTTTCAAAAACCTAAACGGCTCGTTGTACTTATTCTCAATGTAAATTAAAAAATAATATGCAAAACATTTTTTTTTAAATTATTTCCGTAAACATTTTTTCAATTGACCCCAGAAATGGTATAAGTGTAATAAAATAAGGCAATGATTTCGTAACAAGATTCTACTAAACTCGATTCTGGGGCCAATTAACATCAAACAGTGTTACAAAAATTTATTTACAATTGTAATAATTTAATTATAATAATAAAATTAAAATTTATATGTATTGAGAATCATACAAGCTGTTTTTCGGAAGCATTCTTCTTACACAGTTCATTTACCCTTTATTACAATTTCGGAACAATCACTTAGCTAATAAAGTAGATATTGTAGCTAAAATATCTTTGTAACCCAAGACTTCAACGACAGCAATTAAAATGAGAAGTTGCTTTTTAAACACAATTAAAATTAGACACAGAGTCCTTTTCAAGAAGAGAGACAACGAAACATGTCACAGTTTATCAAAATGTCTTAAGACTAACACACATGAGATTTATCGGCTTTTTTAATCCCAAGATTAGAACAAATGGGGCTTTCATTTACCACTAAAATAGAGGGGTAGATTTTTTGGTTATTTATTGCCTATAGGCTGTTATTGACTTATGGCTTCTATAGTCTTGAAATAGTAAGACTTAAAAACTTTATTCGGGAAGGAAGTTCAAATAAAAATTTATCTACGAGAACCTACCTATCTAGGATTTTCCGCAACGAATATTCGCAGCCTATTGGGCTTTTGGAAAAACTGTAAACTGCGAGTTATTTTGAAAACATACGCGTTATTCAATACTACATTTGCACGCTTTCTCACACTTATCGGCCAGTGGGCAACGGTAACACGTGCATGCAGCCACAGGAATTATTCAATATTCTTTACTTTTATTTGACACAGCACAGATTCTTTATATTCGGGATTAGGAATGGTGATGTCTTAGTGAATTCTATGTAAAAACCACAACGAAAACACAAACAAATAAAATATAAATGTCTTTAAGTAGTATTGAAAACAAATTGAACAAGTACATAAGTAGCTACATGTAACGTCAGCCAGCGTTTAACATAAGTTTTACTTATTATATTTATGCCTAAAGTGGTTTCATTTTAAAATTGTAAATTAAATGTAAACCCGAAGTCATATCCTGAATCCTTCGTTAAAATTATGTCTCAAAATAACATTATCTTCTTGTAAAGAATATTTGAGTAGTATTTTGGTAACATAAAAGCAAATAACATCTTAAATTCACCATGAAAAATTAGCCTGTTCCTCCGAGCGTGTCTCATTAGGACTAGGACATCCGGTAAATAATTAAAGGACCCGAGCATAATGCATTGACACAGAACAACTCGGGACCAGAAGTTCCAATGCCGTGCCTTACATATTTACATCTATAAAGACCTTGTTTCGTAGCGGTGTCTTCTTCTCCCTGGCCCTGTCTTGTTTCAAATTTGTGGTAACATTCGGCCAATCTGGTAACTGCTGTTTTTGCTCAAAGGTCTTGTAACCAGGCCATAATCTACAAAACAAAAATTTTGGTAACTGCAGTAGAGAGACTAAACTATCTGACCTCCGTAACCCTGTGGAGTCAGATAGTATAGTTTTGGAAATGTTGTGAATCAGGCGCCTAAACTGAACAACGTTGATGTTAAGTTTTTTACATCATAAAATTTCGCAAGGTCCCGAGTTATTGTGGGTTAATTCTAATCCCGGGTCAGCCCGGGTCCTTGAATTGTATACCGGATGGCCTAGTTCTAATGAGAAACGCTCATAGAAACCGGCAATGTTTTCATGGTGAATTTAATATGTTATTTTCTTTTATGGTAAGTATTTTAATATTACTCAAAACGAAATATTTGAAAACCATACCACAAACAATTTTAATACTATACTAACCATTATAGCACCTTAATTTACTGTATTCTGGTAAATAAATCTACCTTCATTAAATCGTAGAGGCATCTCCAACTTCTTAGCTCTAAGCGTCTGATGCTCAAGAATATCGGATATGACAGATTTGTTGTGATTTTTCTTCACGAAATTATTAGAGGTGTGTTGTGTATGTATTTATTTATAGTTCGTTAGGCGCGTGCTCAGCAACCGTTAATGACCGGTAGTTAGGGGAGCGAGAAATTAGGACGATAATATCAAACGCGTATTATTGCAAGGAAACAAAATGATGACTATTGTCAAATTGCGTTAAGTAGCTTAATAATAGATGTAGGAGAGATCTGTTCAGTTTGTATCAATATAAACATTAACTACGCGAATTAATTCAGCATCCGTACCTTTGTGTCGTCTACCGTGTGAATTTTTCATTGATGTGATCTCTTCTTAGAGTACCTATACATTAATGTACTAATATTATAAATGCGAAAATAACCTGTTTGTTAGTTTTCACAACTAAACTACTTAAGCGAATATGGTGAAATTTTGTACGGATATATTTTAAGGTACGAAAATGGACATAGGCTACATTTTATCCCAAAATTTAAAGAATTCCACGCGGGCGAAACTAACAAATATGATAAATGCAATGCAATTCCGTAACTAGTCAACTTTAGCGGGCACGATCTTTTAATTAGCAAAAAACCAAAGCTTTTTGACATTGGAAATGTCTTTTCGTTCGCTCCAGTATAGGCTTCGATTTCACGAAAAAGTGCGATCCCCTGATATCTCGAAGAGTTGTGATATTCAAAAAAAACGTATTCACGAGAGCTGTAAGGTGCAAAAAGAATTATTAGAGAAAGTCAAAAACAAAAAAGTTATAGCCGATATAGTGAAAAAAATATTTTTTTTTCCGAATTTTTTATTATGGCACTCGATATTTTGGAAACGAAGAATGATATCAAAATTTTTAAAAAACTCCTCTGGACAATTTAGTTAGCTAAAACTTGAGTCTAAAACAAAAGACGATCGGGTTAAGGGTTTGCCCTGTAGCCTAACATTTTTGAAAAAAAGTCGAAAAGTCAGAACATTTTTTCTAATTCCGTAGATTTAACTTCCAATGTGCTCGATAGTCGTGTGAGGCACGAAATCTGTGATTTTTTCTTATTATATTAACTTAAAACTCCTCACAAATCTAACGAAATCTTTCTCCGCGAAGAAAATGCAAACTAACCGACACACTTGCGCATTTTACATTAGTAAAGCCTCTTCAAAAGTCACACACGACAATCATCACATTTTCGTTACAAAATAGTTCTTATACCCACGAGGTAAAGTACAGTAACGTATAACTTAAGATACTGCCAACCGTACTAACTCCTACACAAGAAAACCAGTCGTCGCATGCGCATGCGCATGAGCATTAAATCACGCCACGATTATTGTTTATGACTACGCCCGGTGGATGAAGGTGTTAACGCCATAACTTCATAAACTGTCAGCGTACTTTATATTTTTGCCCCAACTTATGAACTGCGTAGGGGCGGGTTATTGATGATATAATAATATCTTCAAGTTTTGTGAGTTACTTTCGGTTAAGTACGTACTTTTTAAGGAGTTACAAATGCAAAACCTTAGAGAACTGAACTGACGCATACTTATACTATGTTTCGACTAATCTAACTAATATTATAAAGAGGAAAGATTTGATTGTTTGTTTGTTTGCATTGAATAGGCTCCGAAATTACTGGACCGATTTGTAAAATTCTTTCACCATTAGAAAGCTGCATTATCCCCAATGGACATAGGCTACATAATTTTCCCGAATTCCCACGGGAACGAAGTCCCGGGCGGAATGCTAGTATTTTTATAAATAATACTCATGGAAACTTCACTATTTTGAATCATTGTCTATAGTCTATCTATACAGTAGACTAGTGAAATGAATTTGGTTTGAGGGTTTGAGATCGAAGATGACGTTTTGGAGGATATGAAAACAGAATCTACTCATCTATTGTTTTTTAATTTGTTAAAATTTGTTATTCTTTCTTAAACTTTGGCTGTCTGTCTAATTTTAAAGCCCAATTTTAATTTTGTTTGTATGCTTTGAAGTCTTAAATAAATAAAAACAACGATTTGCCTAACGAGTAAACGTACTTTTAAAAACACTTATCGTTGTTTCGTTTGTAACTTTACGCAGCAGTGTAAGCTAGCATTCATTTATCACATGTGTTTAACGGAAGTTCATTAAAGAAATCAATCTCCTGTGATTTAGTCCAATTACTGTACGCAATCCTTCACCCTTCCGATTTAATCGTTCAGAAAATAACCCATTGCGTTGTAACTCATCTTTTACCCGTCTCTACAGTTTTTAGCCCCACCAGCTAATGTCCAAACTCATTAGTGGCAGCTCACCGTCAGTGTCATGGACACGTTTAAAAATAAAACAAAAAAGAATAAAAAAGAGCGGGAACTTTGAAATAGGAACGCAGTTTGTTTTCGATACTTCGGGTGTTGATTGATTGTTCCCGCGTTCGCGAGTACGTGTTAGAGTTAATATTTTTTTTTGTTGTAGATTAAATTAGTTTATTTACCTTATAATTTTTGTTTGTTTTGGGAAGCATGACTAAGGAGCATATCAAGCTTGACCTTTTGCACTTAGTGCAGTTCTTTTCTTACTTCATATGCGTAAAATCAATGAGTTCTAGAAGTAGAGATTAGGTACAATAGTACATATTCTAGTATGACCTCAGTTCTTTTCTTAATGTTGGGAGAGTTTTTTTTAAGGATATGAATGAATAGCTTACCAATCTGAACAATTTTTTCCTTAGGAGGTCTGAATATGAAAAAGTACATTATTTCTTCTTTTCACTACATTTCTATCTTTTTTTTAATTTTTATTATAAGATGGGTTAACTCTTGACCTCAATCTTGACCATAAGGTCAAAGATGAGGTCGACGATGGAGCGAGTTAACCCAGAAAATGCCTTTTTTGTATACCTCTATGATGGGTTCGCTATTGATTACAATCAAGCCCAGGGGCGAAGATGTGGTAGAGGATGTAGCAGCTTACCCAGAAGATGCCTATTTACTCGCACCTTATAGTATCTAAGTGTAAACAGCAGATTTTTGATAGCGTGTGGAAAAATGAAAAGGATGATGCAAGAGATTGTATGAAACTTGGTACCAGCTCCAATAGTGATGTGTGATATATTATTATAAAGGTATTATCTGATAGAACAAGAATTGAAATAGCGCCTGTCTTAATTTTTAGTCCGATCTTATTACCAGACTTGTTAAAATATCAAGGTAACGCGGATTTCCCATGATCAAAAAAATGAAATAACATACTTTTTAATTTTTTTTTAAATTATTAAATAAGTAGACACCATTTGGTCTGCCAGCGCTGATCCTGCCGGGTAATGGACCTGGTAGCTGGATCTCGGAAGTCAGATCAGTTGAAAAGAAGACACTTATGGCAACAGTAATGCCTTCCATAGCAAAGAGATTACCCATAAGTCTGCCAGTTCTGAAGTAGCCGGAAGTGCTTGGCAGACCAATTTGACCTTGAAAAAACCTTTGGAACGGTCTGCCAGGCAGGGTTTGTGTTTTATAACGGGTTCTTGATTCTCTTGACTCTTATTGATGTAGGTAAGAGCTCGACTATATAAAAGTGTTCAATTATTTATTAAATAAAAAAAAAAACCTTATTTGAGATTTGCTATAATTGGCATGTATAGTACTGGTCATTTTAAACTAGTGGCCATAATAACTTTTGTTCAGCTCAAAAAGATCTATCCATTGACGTACAACACTAAGCTATTGGTGGTGGGTACCAAGATTTTACATCAACCTTTTCAGTTTTACGTTCTAATGTTTCTCTAGCTAAAGTCACCCCATTCAATTTTTTAATTTATGTTTTAACAAAGGGTTGGTGTGAAAAAGGACGAGTTTATACGCTACGCAGGCATATCACGCTCGGCTGGTCCTGCGCCCGCGCATCCGGTGTGAGCTTCAAGTGATATCACGCGCCTATCGTAAGCTACTCATTTTAAATACTAATATAGTGAGACTGGTACAGTTGAAATGAAAATTATTTAATTTAGGCTATATTTACTTCCACCCTATATTTTATTTGCGAAGTCCTTGACGCCCTTAGGCGTATAAGTTACTTTTTCCAGATATGTGATTTTCCAAAAATTCAAGTCTTTTCCAAAAATTGCACACAAAAATTTCATAGAATTTAGAGCTAAACTAATAATGACTTGCTTTCACATTTTTCATATTCAAAAAATACATGTCAAACCAGTGTTGCTCTATTACATGTTTTAATAAGTTAGCGAAACTTTAGGGGGTCATTCTCCACATGAAACTGAAAAACTTTCCTGAAGCAACCCATAAGAAACTGTTAAAAAAATGTCGAATTCATCTGATCGCACAAGTTGTATATTATGTAGGCGATTTTTTCATATTTCGACCTTATGTTCCTTGGGGTTTCGTCTGATTCATATCCTCAATTTTCGCTAGCTTAATAGGCATTTTCTGGGTTAACTCGCTCCATCGTCGACCTCATCTATGACCTTGGTCAAGATTGAGGTCAAGAGTTAACCCATCTTATAATAAAAAAAAGATAATTTAAAGTCACCTAGAGGAGGACAAGGAAAACAACAATCACACTTTCATTAAATTTGCGTCATGAAAGCTCTTCACCTACTTCTGTGATAATAAATGGCAGGAAACAGAAGTAACTACATGAAAGCAGTCAAGTGTATGTAAAGATGCTAGGTTTCATTAGAAACCCTACGCAACTGGTCTTAGACCTAGACCTACGTGCCTAGTAGGTTTCTACGTTTTCCCTTCATTTACTGTTTTAGTATTTTTCTTACTATCAAACGGGTAATAGTATAATGTAAATGTTCCTATGAATAAGTATAAATTATGATATTTCTAGTTTCTTCCGGCAAGCTTCACTTGAATAAATAAATACCAAATACTTATTTGTAATAGGAAAGTTTTTTAGACATTCAAATTGTATGTCAAACGTAACATAATAATAATAAAATTATTTATTATCAGGCATCTAAGGCCCATAGATAAATACCTTACATACTAACATACATATGAATTATAATTAAACAAAATAAAATAAAATTAAGTAACACTATTTCCCGGGTGTTTTCCGGGGGTGTCTGCAGTCGGGAATCTCCCTCGGAAACGGCGGAACACCACGCCCTCCGGCCAAAAGCTCTCCTTCATGACTGTTAATGTGAACCAAATGAAGCTCAGCCTAGTCAACCCGTCAGGGATTATAGGCGTGATGCAGTTTATGAGGATAGATAGATGGTGGATATTTTTTAATCTTTCACGTAAAAAAATACAATGAATAACTTAGGAATTTAAGATTGAACAGAATCAAGCAAAACATTTTTACGAAATTCTTACTAATCTCATATTCTATGCTGTAATTAGCTATGAGAAAAGGGTTCTCATTCTGTGGAGATAATTACAAAAAATAAGTTGCAAACTGGAACAGTCTTGTACTAGACCATTACAGACGTTCCAGTTTTGTATGTAAATGGATATAGGTACAAGATATTGACCACCACTGTCTTACGTTTAGAGTAAGACAGATGGATGACACTTTAAACAGTTCTTTACTAGATATTTTACTTTCAAGGAAAAACTTTTGCACATTTTAAGCATAAGCAAATAAAAAGATTTTCTTTGTTTATGCTTAAGATAAAATTTGTTAAGCTAAAAAAGATTTTCAGAATGAGTCGAGAAAACGAATTGAATAGTTAAAAATTTTAAGCGACAACTCTAAAATTTAAAATAAATATTTAAATATTACGTCAGCTTTCAAACTAAAAAAATCGAAACCGGTCCATTAGTTCAGGAGCTACGATATAGATACACTCGTCAAACTTATAACACAACTCTTGGATCGCTGTTTAGCGATAAGGCCGCCCTTGCACACTTTTGATTGTAAGATTATATTGTAAATATTGGTTTTTCCTTGTGAAGTATGCAATAAAGTATTTATCTATCTATCTATCTCTTTTTTGTCGGGGGTTAAAAATTAATAAATAAGTTCCCATTATTTCACTAAATTATTTTTTTTCTGAACATTGATGGATCTTTACTTCGCAACGCATTTTTTAAAGATAGAGCTAAGTACTACGAAACGTTGTTGGTCACCATAAGATAGGCTCTATTCTTATCTACACTATTAAAATTCTAAACAAGATATTCTAGTTCTAGAAGGGTTAACTTGTGCCATCCAGCTCTTAGGTGCTCTAAGAGCCTAGATCTTACCAAACTGGTCTAGACAACTGAGTAATTGTACGACTAATGATATGTCTCGATCCCTACGCCCGCCTCAATGGACAACATCGTGAACTTGACTGTGAAACCGGCGCTTTCTGTTTCTTAATTCTAGCTTAGCGAAAGCTAGTTTTCTTCATATTTTAATGTTTCTTTCTTGCTACATTTTATTTAACCCGTATACTATACGGATTAGTTTTATCACCAATAAGAGAATAACTATTTAACATTTAATGTAGAAACGACCATTCATTTAATGACCTATTTCTGAAATTATTACAATTCTTATAAGCTTAGCATCTTTTTTATTATGGGTTTTAAAAATAAGTAATTACGGAGCTAAAAAGCTAAAACAAGCCTCGAATCTTAATTTTACAGTTTCTAAACTATATACTTCTTACAGTTTTTATCTTTGTAATCTGTGCCCCTGACGATGGTTTGTCTAAGAATAAATAATCTTTTCCGTGGAAAATTAGGAACTCTTGATCTCAATCTTGACCAAGGTCATAGTTGAAGTGACTTAACCCAGAAAATGCCTATCAAGGCACTGGTACTCCCACGCAACGACGGAACACAGCAAACTGTTTGGCGTTGGACTTCGGTAGGAGAGTGGTCGTGAACCAGACGGCCCTTTGCAGAGCCTACCACACCGCATGGGACTATAGGACGCCACCTCAAAATAAAAACAAATGATGGCGTTGCTAGGCAACGGCAACGGTCTTCTGGATTGTGCCCAAAACATGAATGAAAAGTAAAGTGTACTAACCAGATCAAGCCTAAGACTGAAGGAGACGTGCTTGCGGGGCGGCGGCCCGGGGGGCGTTGCACCCTCGTAGAAGGCCGCCTCCTCCAGCCCATAGTCCTCGCTCTCACCCCACTCCAGCTTCATACTGCTGGGGCTGCAAAAAAAATACGAATGTTCAAAATAAAAGTAGGTATGGTATGAGTTAGTACTTTTTACATTCCTGCTTTAAGTCTCTATTAGGTGTGTTTTTTAGTTATATCTTTAATTTGTCTTTAATTTGTTTTTGTCTTTGTGTCTGTTAAGTGTCTTCTGTGTTTCTATATTGCGATGTCTGTGTTGTACGCCGAAATAAAGCATTTTCTATTCTATTCTATTCTAAACCTTCAAGTAAATCTTATAACCCATTGACGCAATATACAGTCATTCTGCGCATTGATCTCTTAATTAGCCGAAACTGAAGAGCATGTATAAAGATAATCAAAGGTATAAAGCGAATTATGAATGTAGAGGAAGCGAAACAGTGTGTTTGGATGTAGCAAGTGACATTCTGTGGTATCTGCTCACCCCAATGGGACAAAGGCGTGAGCTTATGTATCAGCTCTTAAGTATAAATATGAGTGAGTACAACATACAGAAGGTTGTAGTTGTTATTTATTTAAAGCCTCAATTTCCCACTGCTGAGCAAATGCTCCGAGCACGCCTGTGTACTTGTCGCGACCGCACTACAGCACTGAGGTGCAAGACGTCGCCGAGTACATACGGCAGAAGATAAAAGTTCCCCTAGGTCTCCAGACTAGTTTAAAGCATTTGTGGTGCGGTTCCCGACGTTCATGCTGGAGACAGTCATGAAGGAGAGCTTTTGTCCGGAGGGCGTGGTGTTCCGCCGTTCCCGAAGGAGATTCCCGGTTGCAGACACCCCCGGAAAAACACCCGGGAAATAGTGTTAGTTAGTTTTATTTTATTTTGTTTCATTATAATTCATATGTATGTTAGTTTGTAAGGTATTTATCTATGGGCCTTAGATGCCTGATAATGATAATAAATGATTTTATTATTTATTATTATTATTATTGTGTCTCTACGCTCTTTCCAATAGTAAGTATTTACATTTATCTTCAAATCAATGTGTGCAAGTAGGTAAGATACTAATTTCAGTTTATCTCCCGTAACACGTATTTTTAACGCCCGACGCAAAAAGAGAGTGGTGGTGTTATAAGTTTAACGTGTCTGTCGTGTATCTGTGTATCTGTCTGTGGTATCGTAGCTCCCAAACGGATGAACCGATTTTCGTTTAGTTTTTTTGTGTCATAGATAATTTTATTCCGAGTGTTCTTAACCATGTTTCATGAAAATCTGTTCAGCCGTTTAAAAGTTATAATCAATCTAATGTCGGGGGTGATTCAAAATTGATAATTTTAGTGTTATTTATATTTCACTGTCATTAAATTATTTAATAAGTCAAATGATAAATTTAAAGAATGTATTTTTTAATATACAGAAATAGAATAACCTGTTGAAAGATGAAGATGTAAATAAACTCGTTATTTGCATACAACAGGTTCAACCGTTAAAATCGAGTAGCTATCGGACTGCTATCGCCTACAAAGTGTCTAGTTATATGGCATGGCTTTATTATGGCCCATTCTTGCCCCGCGCACGATGGGACCTTCGTAGAGCACTCAAACCTGCAAAAAGGTTAGAGTTGCGAATCTGAGTTAATAGTTATAAAAGCACGATTCGGAATAGTACTTTCATAAACATCTTAGAAACTATCCCGGAAAATTATGAAAATTTTCAGTAAAGCTAATTCTAATAACAAAGAGACGAAAGTTCTATGTAGATACACATCCATATAGTTAATCAATCAGGTTTATTTGACAATTCGTTTAGTTTCGATTGAATTTTTTATCTACGCTAATGTTATAATGAGGAAAGGTTTGTAAGATTATGTTTGTAACGAATAAATTCGAAAACTACTAGACCGATTTCAAAAATTCTCTCAACATTAGAATGCTACTTGACATTATCCCTGAATAACAGACTACATAATTTTATCAAATTTCCACAGAACACCTAGTGGTATTATACAGTAGACATTTTTTTGGAGATTTCTATAGCAAGCGATGTCCTTTGGTAATTGATCTTTTTCTAAAAGCGTCTCTTATTATTAATGTACAAATCATTCATTTAAATTTTACTCCTCCCTTTTTTAACACAATGTATCCAGATTTTGCTCTTACCGCTATCAAGCAACCTGAATGATCCTGGAACAACCGTCTTATCGCTCTAAGGCCGCAATATGGCTTCTCACCACAAGCCTTCAATTCAAATTAATCAAGACGATAAGAACCTTCGTCGGTCCTTTTCCCACTCAATATAAAAGAACAGGATAGAGAGTGAATCCGTGGAAGTGCCAGGAACCAGTTCCTTCTTGTACATCAAGCGAATTCGAACGAACTTTTTGTCGGAGTTTGTACGAGATGCGAGTTATTTATGGGCCTGTCTGGTAGCTTCTGGTCACTTGCGATAGTCATCTAGGATGAAATGTTGCAAAGGTAACATCGGGGTCCGTAAAGTTTATTTATGATATCAAGACTTTATTCACTCCAACGGCTTACATGACTACTTGAAAGGAGATGATAAAATAAAAAAATAAAAAAATAAAAATTAGCTCTACCTAAACTTCATAGGGGCTCGAGTTTTTTCGAAAATTAAACCTTTAGGGGGTGAAATTTATTATTTAATAATACACGCTATACCCTCAAAGGCCCACCTAAGGTTTTCCCTTGTGTTGTCGGTCCCTTGAAACAAAGACAGACAGGAACACATATAATCCGAGAACAAACCGTTAATTACATTTTGTCAGCTATAGCTAGGGTCCTATTGGGAAGAGTGTGCCAAAGTTGCGTCGAGTAATGCCACTTGGCATGGCTATTCTACAGGTCAAACTGAGCTGAAAAAGCCCGTTAGCCAACCTTGACTCCGCGACAGGGGGGAGGGGGAGGGGGTTATATTACCGAACTCCCACCGTTTAGAAAAAAAAATTTAGTGGATGTAATTGAGGTACAAAGTCAAGTTTGGTGTCGTTTTCGGATAAATCGAAGATGGCCAATCCATTGGCCATCTCATTTTTGTATGTTTTCATAGAAAAAAAAATAAAAAATACATAAAACTCTGCACTCCAAGTGTTAAAAAAATATAAGCAACCCCAACATCTTCAGATTTTTATATGGAAGATGGTGAACAAAAAATACTCACTAAAGGCTTTTTAAATGTAGATTACAAAAACATTAACATCAAATAACTAATAACCTAATAGTAATGTAAAAAAAAAAAAACTAATTGCGGTATTCAAATATCCAAATCCCGGCGCTCGGGAAAAAATATATCTAGTGGATGTTATTGAGGTAGAAAGTCAAGTTTAGTGTCGTTTTCGGATAAATCGAAGACGATAAATTTATTGGCCATCTCATTTTTGTATGCTTCCATAGAATTTAAAAAAAAAACACCCGAATTGAGAACCTCCTCCTTTTTTTTGAAGTCGGTTAAAAATAAAAATAGCAACAATTGTGCACACCAAGTTTAAAAAAATTTGAACAAATCCTTTTATTAGGAAAATAAAACTCAGTTAAAGCTCTTTAAATATAATTACAAAAAAATCGTGTCCCACTAACTGACTTTTAAGTATCCCAGAAAAGAGTTGGCAGCTGGCACAACATAAGTTTCTCTTGTAATTCTAGTCCAGCATTTAAGTAATAATTATTGTCGTCAATAATTACGCGATGTAAACGTTGGCAAATCTTTAAATAAAAAAAATAAAAATAAAATAAATATCCTCTTTTAACGTTTTAGTACTTAACGAATTACTTAAGTAAATACAAATCTATGTACTGAACCTAATTGAAATATGAATATTCTTTCTATCTAAAAGTCGAAAAGATCGGATCATGACAGGAAGATGACAACATTGGTTACAAAGCTTGTTTTCAGCTCAGTGTTTGGTTGCTACATGCTGTCTCACTTTAATTCACTCTGGGGGCATGGGATCTGCCTCGTAGCGGTCCACCCTGGGCAACGTCACCTTGGGCTTTATTCAATGGTGGCGGCCAAAGATTTCCAAAGCGGTGTGGTAGGCCCAATAGCAGTCGCAACGGACCGCCTGGCTCGCGAGTACCCTTCCGGAGTCCAGCGCCAAGCAGACTAGCGTCTGTGTTCCGTTAGTGCGCGGAAGTGCCAGTGCCATTGGGGAAGTAAGGACGAAGTCAGTTGCGCTACTTAAGACCGGTCTTGATTGTTGAATAGCACTGTTCCGGGCAACTCATCTTGGAGGATAGCGGGATCCTAAGCACGGTCTCTCGCCGTAGGCCGACCGCGGGTAGTAGGGGGCCCAAGTAGTACGCTAGCCACCACGTGCAAAAGGCTGCCCCACACACCAAGCGAAAAATCCCGCTATGCTCCACCGTGCCAGTTGGCGGCCAGAAAGGAGGACCCGGTGGCCATAGCGGGGGGGTTAGGGCATCTACGCGCGCACCAAATGAGTTTCCCATTGGCCAGTTGTTATCATCAGTCCTGTATTTATGGTTCAACAAACAGTGCCTCGTCTTCTTATTACTCCCCCACAAACACTCCAAACACAAACTTGAAAAGCAAAAAGAAAGGATTAGTTAAAAAACGGCTGAACTTCCTCCCACGAAAAGTGCACCTCATTAACATCCGAGGGTTGCACTCAAATATCAAACAGGTCCACCACCACCTAGAAACCAACAAGCCGCACCTAATCTTTCTTACGGAGACGCAGATAGCAACACCGTCAGACGTGGCGTACCTTAACTACCCGGGGTACTCCCTTGAGCACAACTTCAGGAGAAACGCTGGGGTCTGTGTGTATGTCCGCGATGACGTTTGCTGTAAGCGTCTCCGTTGCTTTGAGAAATCTGGGTTTTCTACTCTTTGGCTCTTGTTAGGTACAGGTCTTGACAAAACTGTCTATGCCTGCGTCTACCGTTCACATAGCGGAGACCAGGAGACAACCAAACTTCTTGACCACCTGACTGAGACAGCTGATATAGCCCAACAAAGGTACCCAACGTCAGAGCTCGTCCTTCTGTGGGTCTTCAATGCCCACCACAGCGAGTGATTGTTCCCGTTCAAGAAAACTGACCATGCTGGCAGAGAGGTGCGCAAATTTACACTATCGCTAGATCTCACCCAGCTGGTGAACGAGGCGACGAGGGTACCGGATGTTGATGGACAAACTCCCAATTGCCTTGACCTTCTGCTGACAACTGATCCAGACAATCTCACCCAGCTGGTGAACGAGGCGACGAGGGTACCGGATGTTGATGGACAAACTCCCAATTGCCTTGACCTTCTGCTGACAACTGATCCAGACAAGTACTCGGTTGTAGTCTCAGCCCCGCTGGGAACACCGGACCACTGCCTGGTGAAATCCGTATCGATCAGCTCTCCTTCGGACGTTAGTCTCAAAGGCACTAGGAGAGTCTGGCGATACGAGTCAGCAGATTGAGATGAGATGCGGCACTTCTTTGCATCTTATCCTTGGCGGCAAATGTGTTTCTCTTTGGATGACACCTCTTGTTCGGCTGATGTGATTGCGGATGTAATCCGGCAGAGAATGGAATACTTTATCCGGCAGGGAATGGAATCATTCCCGTGACCCCGCGCTCCTCGACCGCTCGTCGCCGCCGCGCTCGTAGAGTACCTACTCGTTCGCCGCGCCACAACATAGGCCGCGCGTACGTTCAATATTTTTTTCTATGTTAATATTAATAAGAACCTATTATATGTTTATGTTTTTATAATCTGTATTAAATGGGCTTTTACTGAATATTTTTTATAAATCATCTTCCACATAAAAATCTGAAAATATAGGGGACTGTTTGTAATTTTTTACCACTGGTTATACATAATTTTAGGCGTTACGTATTTTTCCTCTATAAATACCTACAAAAATGTTATGCCCAATAAATCGGCCATCGTTGAGTTATCCGAAAACGACACCAGACTCGGCTTTGTATCTCAAATGTAGTCACTAGATTTTTTTCTTCGAACGCGGGAGTTTGGTACTTTGAACCCCTCCCCCACCCCTCTGACGCGGAGTCATGCGTGGCTAACGGGCTTTTTAGGCTCAGTTTGGTCCATATAACGTCCATGCCAAGTGGCATTGCTCGACGCAAAATTGGCTAGGTCTCCATACAACGATGCCCAATAGGACCCTAGCTACTACTAATCTATGAGTGGTGGCAGCCCATCAAAGCAATCGACGTCACTTAACCAGCTCAAAGGTAACGAGTTTATCCGGCGGAAATGTATCTCCGACGTGGCACGTGTCCTCGAGGAATCATCAGAAATAACTCTTAATCCTAAAGGGATTTGTTTTTTCTATAACATATACTTACTCCAAATCTAAGAATTGATTTTCATGTTATTCTCTATCATCTAAAATTTTCCAGCCAGGCTTATATCGATGGGTGAGATGATTTTGTCACGTAGATGTCGTTCTGCCTATTTCGTGTTGACGCTATGCGATGGAGCGAGATGGTGGAATGAGATGCCTAGGACAAAATTACGACAAGTGTTGTTTTTAGCCATGTTAAGTAATTATTAGGTTAGGTTATTAGGTTATACCTATGACCTTGCTCTTTTTTTTATAAGCCCATATACGTCCCCACCGAGGGGCACGGGTCTCCCTTTGAAACACGAAGGGGATTTAGGCCACAGTCCACCACGCTGGCCCAATGCGGGCTGGTGGACCGCTCGTCTTTCGAAAATTTTCTTGGACGGGGGCGGGTCCGTACATAAATCCGAAAAGACGAATTTAGCGATACAGGCCCGCACCACGATTTGAACCCACGACCTTCGGATTACAAGGCTGGCTCATTACCAACTGGGCTATCACCGCCTTTGTTTGAAGTATAATAAATGATTTCTCAGAAACAAACACCGTAATTCAGAACACGAACTGGGAGAGCTAACATAGAATGTGCCAAGGTCCAAGGTGTTCCCAAACATAATGTAAAAGTCAGTAACAGTCAAGGTTTTGCTCTTACCGCGTAATCGTATCATGGTTTCAATACCTTTACATAACAAAGACTTTGAAAGGCAGGTTAGCCTGAATTTCGTCTACTGTGTCTTCAAGTAGATCTGGGGCGACATGATGAGCTGCCTATCCTGATAGGTAGTACAACTGTGAAGGTATGTAGAGTATTCACTCTATTGTAGAGGCTGTGATTTTTTATGGTTGATCCTAATGCTGAGCAAAGGCCTCTTTCCACCGTTCCCGGCCCTTGGCGAGCTCTATTCAGTTGCTGTCGAATGAGATCAGGTAGTCCTATCGTACTTGTGAGAGAGCCAGATTGAAATAGTGGCGTGATGCGCGGCGCCTTGCAAATGTCTGTGCAAAATCACAGAGGTGTTGTGAGAAACTGATCGCCCTAGACTGCACCTCTATTGCTCGGTGGATTTACTTTTCCTGAGATGTCTATTCTAGTCACGCGACGGTTCGATCCCGTAGAAGGCGATAAAAGTGTCACCAGCAGATTTCGGCGCGTGTGAAGTTGTCTCGGACCATATCCGGCGGATATGGTGTGATCGCACATCGTTACCTTGTAATTGAAACGGCGTGTCGATTTGTTCATGGACGTGTTATTATGAAGGGGTGGAGGGAAGATTGATGCAAGAGAATAGCAAATTTTATATATGATTCACTTTTTTATCCAAGGATTATATTATTGACTTAAAATTAGTTAGAAAATATTGATGATGTAAATCACGAGCTTTCCTTTTTCCCAAGGAATATTGGTCGAAATATACAAAAAACAGTTTACGCCTCTCCATATAACTTATATGCAGTCAGCTAAGGAAGGTCGAAAATATTTTTTGAGAATTTCATATAAATTGGACAATATTTTTCAGTTTCATGATTAAATCACCCCCTAAAGTTTTTCTAACTATTTAAAGTTTCATAAATAAAAACTTTCCCGTTTTATATTTGTAAGAATAGGATAAGAAGATAAAATGTCTTCATGTTGATATTATCATCATATAAACATTTATTACCCTTATAGATAAATCAAAATTAAATGCTGTAATAGTTTGTAGCTATGATGTATGTTTGACTGAGTTTGGACTAGAATTTTTAAAATATTAACATTTTAATAACAATATCTTTGACAACTCACACAGCGCCATCTAACCCCACACCACAGCCCCACACTAAGCAAGACTTGTACTGGGTGCTCGCCATAGACATAGAAAAAAGTGCTCGCTGATAATGATAACTGTTATACATATTATGAAGTACTTACTACAATACTTTCATTTATTTTGTAAATACATAACCATTTTACATAAACACCTAGAATACTCACAAATATCTACTTAAATTAATTAAAAATATTATTTTTAAATTTAATAACGAACGTTAACAAACGAACAATGTTTTATAAGATAAAAAAATTGAAAAATTACTTTACACGCATCTAATAATTTATCGAAATACTTATCAAGAATAATTACCATAACGTTGAAGATTATCACATACTGTAGAAGGAAAACATTGTAAGTTATTATTGAAGAATCATATTACGTCCTCATGCGTATTAATTCATAAAAGTTGTCATATTTTGTTATTACTGGAAATCTTATCTTTCATCGTAGATAAAAAAATTACCACAAATATTTGTCACAACGGAAAAATTGTAGATTTAGGGAAAGTTTTAATCTGTTGCTACGATATGTTTTTCAGTTTTTCTTAACCTTTTACAAAAGGAATCTCCATTTTACAAAGAAAAACTATTGCCAGTTTGCCCATCTCACAAAAAAAAGGACAAATTAAGAAATATGTAAGTATAAATATTTTTATAACATCATTTATTACAGCTGCGAACAATATCCTTATATGAAATTCAAAGTCAAGTGTATGATAGAAGCCCACAATAGAACTTAATCTAATCAGCGACATTTGCTTGCGATTAAAAGTACTTAATTCTCGATGCCTGAGAATCCAGATGATTTAAAAAAAAATTGAATACTTTGCTTTGAGATGATTACATAAATATAAATCATTTATAGGATGATAGTGACCAAGATTGAATCACAAGATAGCAAAAAAACACAAAAACTATATAAGATCTTAACTATTTTACATTATTTATTTTTACATGTCATGATTAAAACGATGTAACGAGTAGAGAAAGGACTAATTAATATTCTTTAACTTTGGACAGCTTGTTCTTCGCAAGATAACTAGTTAAAATTTAAGAGAGTGAATTTCTTCATGAAACTGAACAACTTACCCCAAGAAACCCTATATTCATTCTCAAAAATACGCCTTTATCAACCATAATCTATTGCCCAAGGAAAACGCTTATAGCACATTTATCACTAACCACATGGTCACCCTGAGGCGTCGTCTACGTCGAATAATGTTCTTCAACTTGATTTGTTTAAAAAAAGGAAATTAATAAGTGAAGCAAGAGACGATCTCTCCAAACTGATGCAGTGGTGCAATATGCATCGGATCGCGTGACTGAATTAATGATCCTAAGTTGAAAGAACTTATACGAACCGAATCTCTAGACAGATTAATTTGCACAGCCAGAAGGGATTACCTTATTGGAGGAACCAAAGTATAAAGTTTAGGAGAAATTGTTTACTTAATGGAACGCTTAAATGTCCTTTCAGGATAGGCATGATATTAATTAGTCATAGAATTACAATGTTATATTTAAATTGTTTTTAATGGGAGATGGGCAGGACATTTGGCTAGGAGGGACGATGGACGGTGGACCAAGGCAGTAACAAAATTGTGAAAAAGGGGAGCTAAAAGGCCAGTGAGCGGACTGCCAGCCCGATGGTCAGACGATATTGTCAAATTGACGGGATCTCTATGGATGAGGTTAGCACAGCAGCTCTAGCACGATAACGACGAACTCGCGCTCGGCTCATGCTGAAACTTCACTTTGATTGCGAGAGGGTCTCGCTCAAAGGCTTGCTCGCCCTATGGCGTTGTCAATGTTGACATTTTGACATAGGACCGCGGTGTTGTCACCGCGCTGTCACTATCCTACTCGGCCTGTAGGACCGTGACGATTGGCGCTACAGGGAAGAGACCTATACTCAGCAGTGGGTTTATATGGGCAGAGTGTGATTATGTTGATTTTATTTTAATGAACTAGGGACATTTATTGTAGAAGATTTATAATCAATACGTATAAAACTCTGAATATTCAATGTATTGTTAGGTTGACAGCATATGTTGCCAGCATTTCGATCACAATACAAAACCCTCGGGTACTTTACACGTTTATCTGGGAAAGCTAACTTCGCACATAATGTATTTCTTCCCTTTCGCTAAACTCTCTCCTAACTCCTTTTATAGTCTTTTCGTGTCAGATGAGAATATGCATATTGCAATCGTTTAGGTTCCCGACCTACAGCAAAACGTCTGTCTGTCTGGCTGTCTGCCCGTCCGCCCTTTGCCTGCTGCCTAGCAACAGATGATCACGCACGCCTAATACTCAAAGATATACATCGACCGCAAAAATATGAGTTTATTCAGTTGAAACTTCTTCTTCTTATCGTGTAGATATAGTCAAGTGTGTGGCGAACTTGGCTAACCCTGGTGTCAGAGTTTTCAAACCGCCAAATGGCCTCTGACTTGGTTTTAACGACTATAGTCAATCGACAACAGCCGGGACCGACAGTATAACGTGCCCTCCAAAGGGGCACGACTGTTAAGGCGACTACAGCACCTAAATTACGATTTTATGATGGGTAGATAAGCATGACGGACTGCATTAAATCGAAGAAAAAAAATACTACGGTAATATTCAGGACATAAGTACTTAGTTTGCTGAAAACATGATTCAGCACTTTTGGTTCAATAGAAAAAGCTCACAAAGTCACCTCTAAATATCAATATTGTGTATCTTTTAAGCTGTAAAAACGATAGTAAAATGCATACAGGAACTTGAATTTGCTATCAAATTGTTCGTGATTGAACACTCTCGATAAGTAGTTAACGCATTTTTCGATGTAAGCTATTACCTTTCCATAAATCTCATTTTTATTAACTTTCGAACATGTTTTTACGCACGCACGCTTTCATAGTCCGTAAACTTCGTGTATCGACACTGTTCGCACTACCGGCCCAGGCCTGTTGAGAGACGGAGATGGCACTATTCCTATGTGTGCTGCCTTTATCGGGTGCTGTAGTCGCGTGCGTGCCCATAAGTTGCTACTTTGGTCACTCATGTTCCCTGCCTCTGTGTACGTTGCACTGCAGGCCGAGTACGATAGTGACAGCGCCGTGACAATGACAACACAGTGGTCCTATATCAAAATGTCAACATTGACAATACAATAGGGCGAGCAAGCCTTTGTGCGGGACCCTCGCGCAATCAAAGTGAAGTTTCAGCTTGAGCCGAGCGCGAGAGAGCTGCTGATCGGTTGAGATCAGCGAGCGTCACTGGGCTACGAGTAAACCCATGTAACTTATTATTTTAGACTCTCGCGGGACTTTGTTCCCGTAAGAATTTGGAAAAAAAATGTAATTTATGAGTCTAAACTATAAGATTGCATCTTTGAGTATGTAGTATTTGGATTGCATAGTTTCATAAGAAACCTTTCAGTGAGGTATTATTGTGTGAAAGAGAAACAGACATCCATTTCTATTCATATTCAAACGAATAAAAAATTCAATTCAAAATCTGTATGGCTCAACCTCCCTTTGCTTTAGGCGTACGTCAAAAAAGACATTATTTGACAATACGTGCCAAAAAATTACGAATTTCGCAACAGCACGTAACAAATATTTTAAAATTCATCAAAAATCCACAATATTGATGCGATAAAAGTTAAGTAATTGATTTTGCTAGTTTCATGTAATTATGTAATTATTATTACGGCGCTTAGTAAAATAATTTAAAAACACTAGAAATTAAAAAAATGTCAAAAAGATTTACCAAGAGGTCTCTACAACTATGGCTTGAGCTGGAAAAACTAGTGCCGCCGGAAGAAAAGGCCAAACTTTTGGCTTTTAAGGCAAAATCTGACGGTTACTATCGACGGTGTGTACGTTTTCATATTTACAATTATATTTTTAAATAAGTACCTATTTAGTTGAATTCAACATAGGAGTGGCGACCTCCGCTCTGGTTCTTTCTTGATGCAAAGTCTGTTCATTGCTATACAGCGCGGGAATGCGGCCAGCGTAACGGGCATTTTATTATTTATTTATTGAAGTCACCAATATTAAGGCGACTGCAGCACCCGATATAAAGGCAGCACACATAGTAATAGTGCCATTTCCGTCTCTCAACAGGCCTGGGCCGGTAGTGCGAACAGTGTCGATATGTTATGGACCAAGTGATAAATTGGGCATTATTCATAATGACCGGGCATTATGAAAAATGCCCAATATGAGAGGGCAATTTGATAATAATTAATCAAATAATCAAATTGACCGGGCATTATACATAATGCCCATCACCTTTTGGGCAAAGTAATGCAAACATATTTAATTGCTATTTTTTTATTATTATAGTCATTTAACTTCAAATAAACTAAATGTAACAATTTAAATAATCAGACTCATTATTTGGATTAAGTAGCAAGGTAAAAGGCGAGGCCGAAGGCCGAACTCCACATAGGGCGAAGCCCGGAGCGTCTCCCTCCCCCAATCCAAGATAGCTGCCATGCGAGTTAAGATTTTAACGGTGAGGCGAGGTCGCAGACTGAGCCCAACTCCGCGTAGGGCGAAGCCCGGAGCGTCAACCCCCTCAATTCAAGATGGCGGCCATACAAGTTTAGATTCTGCAGGAGAGGCGAGGCCGTAGGCCGAGGCGAGCTGCGTTTAGGGTGAGGCCAAAGTCCAAACTCCGCGTAGGGCGACGACCAGAGCGTCCCCCCCCAATTCAAGATGGCCGCCATACAAGTTTAGATACTAAAGGTAGGGTGAGGCCGTATGCCGAGGAAAGCTGCGTATAAGGCTAGGCCGAAGGCCGAGCTCTGCGTAGGGCGAAGCCCGAAGCGTCACCAAGAAGCGTCTTCCGAAAATTTCATATCCGCCAACTTTGATTTTAGTTGGGGGAATCGTGACGAGAAGGGCAAACCCCGGAGCTTCGCGATTCCCCGCACAAAAAATCCAAGAAGGCGGATATTAAATTTTCAGGCATGCTGACATGGGTATCGTTTGATAGATTGTCGGGGATGCTGATTCCGAAAATGTCGTTCATTTTGATATCCAAGATGGCGGACGTTAACATATTGAAAAAAACTGATATGTGTGTCGTTTTCGGGGGTGCTAATTCCGTAAACGACAACCATTTTGAAATACAAGATGGTGGACATGCATTTTTTGTAAAAATCCGTCAAGGATGTCGTTTTAGATTTTGAAATCTAAGCTGGCGGTCGTGAAAAAAATAACGAAAACTTTTATAAATTGCAACGAGGGCACTTCCCTCCCCGCACCGCTTCCCTCCCCGCACTTCCCTCCCCGCACCGCATCAAACTTAGCTTTATTATCAAATTGCCCAATTGTCACGTAGCAATATAATAATGACCGGGCAATATGATAAATAATGAAGTTTAGATAGTAATTAATCACTTTGCCCGATAGAGCTAGACATTATGAATAATGCCCGGGCATTATTCATAATGCCCGCATTAATCACTTGGTCCATAACAGATACACGAAGTTTACGAACTATGAAAACGTGCGTGCGTAAAAACATGTTCGAAAGTTAGAAAAATGAGATATATGGAAAGGTAACAGCTTAAATCGAAAAATGCGTTAACTATTTATCGAGAGTGTTCAATCACGAACATTTTGATAGCAAATTCAAGTTCCTGTGTGCATTTTACTATCGTTTTTACAGCTTGAAAGATACACAATATTGGTATTTAGAGGTGACTTTGTGAGCTTTTTGTATCGAACCAAAAGTGCTGAATCATGTTTTCAGCAAACTACATATCTAGTTTATGCCCTGAATATTACCGTAGTATTTTTTTCTTCGATTTAATGCAGTGCGTCATGCTTATCTACGCATCATAAAATCGTAATTTAGGTGCTGTAGTCGCTTTAAGTAGAGAAACCCTTTTACGGGTTGTTGTACGTCAGAGCCTCGTCCGTTGGTCAGCAAGATGCACCGCTGGCACGTGAGATTTGGAGTACTTAAGCTGTTATGACCCCACACACCCCCACATACTTAGGTCCAATTTCACCATACTCTGTTAGTTAGTTAATCCACGATTAAGAAGTTAATCAGACAAAACGTCAAACAAAAAGTATGAAAATGACATTTTCAAATCTCGGGTTAGCTGCTAATCGTCTATTAAATACTCGTAACTAACAGAGTATGGTGAAATTGGGTCTTAATCTCACAATGTAAACATTTTCAAATGTCTACATACTTAACAGTTGCTCAACGTGTCTACCAATTTCTTCACTAACTCCTCCTAATTTTGATAGGCTTTCCCAGTCGACATATGTATTTCCCATACAAAGGCAAATCAGCTGATCACCCAAGTGGTTTGAAGAGGCGAAATTTTTTTTTCACATGTCGAATTTTTTTTTCATATGTTACTTAGGGAAAGTTGTTCAGTTTAGTTGACTTATTCACATCCTCGCTTTTCGCTAACTTATTTATAATCATCGAATATGCAGATTCAAAGCATATTCTGTTCGTCAGGGTCATTGGCAATCCCCCAGAGGCTCCTCCAATCGACTGGGAAAAGTACAAGAAAAAAGTACACGTACCTGGCCTCGTTGATAAATTCAAGAGTGAATATGAGAAGATGAAAATACCGTACCCTCAGGACACTCAGAGCGCTGAGATCGACAAGCAGTGGGCAGAATTACAACAAGGCATCGAAAAATATTGCGCTGAACGAGATAAAGATATTGCAAAGTGAGTACTGGCCAATTAAGTATTTTTAAAACGCTTACCCCCGTGACGGATATTCACAAATAATTTTCAGGGTAAGAAACATGTTCGGCGCGAATTGGACTTGAACCCAGGATTAGGTCTCCTGGTGCTCAAACCAACTGAGCTATCAGGCCTTCAACATTTGTAGGTCAATGGCCTTCAAGTCATTATTTTTTAACGCTAATTAATCTTTTTTTTTGCCATCTGCAATAGTTAGAAAGGGACAGGGCCATGAGAATATGGGCAGAATAATTTGCGAGCCACCCTTAAAAAAAAGGAATTGTTAAATGTTTAATGGAAGAGCGGAACCCCCTGGCACATGCATACTACATGCTTCACTACATGCTGGTTCATAACATATACATATTATAAAGAGGAAAGATTTGATTGTTTGTTTGTTTGTTTGCATTGAATAGGCTCCGAAACTACTGAACTGATTTGGAAAATTTTTTCACCATTAGAAAGCTACATTATCCCCGATGGACATAGGCTACACAATTTTCCCGAATTCCACGGGAGCTAGTCATTTATAAAACCTATGTTATGAAATAAATATTTCTGTAGTTTTTTTGTATGAGTGCATGCTTAAAAATCCTATTGTAATTTTCAGAGCAAACAAGGAGTTGGAAAGAATTAAATCCCTGCCAAGTTTCGATGATATGACGATGGAGATGGCCGTTGACATGTATCCAGAGTTATGTATTCAACCAGTTAAGAAGCCCTCCTTCTGGCCGCATGACCCTGAAGAGCAGTTAGGGTATAAAGATCCAAAAGATGCACCAAAAGCATCAAAAACAAAACTTCGAAAACCGAGGTCTTAATCTTCTTTAACAGTTTGGCTTTGCGGTTTTCTTTTTGCATACAATTTTTTTTTCTTAGAAATATAATATTTATTTAGTAATGGTTTTTTAACTTTATAAAAATATTTGTACCCACGTATTTTAACCATCGACAAAAAAGAGAGGTGTTATAAAGTTTATTTCTGTGTATCTTTATGTGTATTTGTGTGTCTTTATGTGTCATTGTAGCTTCTAATCGAATAGATTGATTTCAATGCGGTTTTCATTGTTTGAAAGCTGACGTAATCAAGATGGTTCTTAGCTATATTTTATTAAAATTGTATGAGCCGTTTAAAAGTTATAAGCATTCGAATGTGGGTGGTACAACATTTTTTATTTTAGAGTTATCTTAAGAGTTGTAGGCCTGTGGATGACTTATAAGAGTTATAAGCGATTTTGTGGGTCTCGAAATAGTTTTCAACATTGCAAATGTCTACAGTTCATTGACGTCTTTTGTGATAACTGATAATAAAGTAAGTCCAAACTGAATCAAATGCGAATTACGAGTCACAGGAGTTCAAATGTTTGAAATCTTTGTGGCAAATCCAGACTTCGGAATTCTCATTAAAATGTGTGGAGTATCTCGGAGGCCAAGTCCAAACATCACGAGCTGTCATCTATGGACTCACAGAAGGGCTGCGCGCGCCGCTATATTTAGCCCGCTGCACTTCAGGGTCGACAAAATGGCGGCAAATTATGATGGATGATCGAGTTGCATTTCACTTATTTTAGCTTTGTTTAGTGAGACTAGGAATGTGTAATTACAGACTTACGCTATTATGAGTAAGTAATAGCGATATATGTAGATTTTCTTTTCGAATGATGTCCATATACAGGGCTTTAGGTAAATCTCTTTCAACCTCTCAGGTGTATAATCAGTACATGAAACTGAACATCTTCCCCAGGGAAAAAAATTTTGAGTTCCAAACAAACTTCATCAGCATATATAGCGCATTTTGTATGGGAGATCTAACATTTTTTTTTTCGAATTTTGACCTATGTTCCTTGGGGAAGTTGTTCAGTTTCACGGACTGATTAACCAACCGAAAGGTTGAAAGAGATTTACCTAAAGGCCTGTAGAGTTAAAAAAATATATACCTACAAGATAAGAACCAGCTTTCAAGCTAAGATCTGGTCAGCTTTCAAACAACAAAAAAACGCTTGCCACAGACAGACACACAGATACTCAGATATACAGGCACACAGATACACACACGTAGTGATTATATGCTCAGTGGATACACACGTAAAACTTATAACACCCCTTACACCCCTCTTTTTGTTGGGGTTTAAAAAGGTACATGGTGCGAGCTCCAACTTCAAGCGCACTCGTTTCGACAATTTGTATTTTTTTAAGAAAAAATTGCTGTTAACATTTTCCTATTATATCTGTAAATTAAAGTCGGTAATTTTGCGTCATAGCAACAAAAGTCAATGAGTGAAAGACTTTGTTTTTATAGGTTTTTAGTTTCAAACTTCTAATTTGAAACTGCATAATGTAGGTACGGTGTTGTGCCCGACTTCTCGTTTCTGCGAAAAAGCGTGCTTTGCCGTACTGTAACTCAAGTAAGCGGTTTCACAGTAATCGTCACATAATAAACGAACAACCACCACCTTGTTCAATTAATTTGTAAGATGTTGACTTTGGTGCTGTTAGCTAGGTCAGTATTAAAAATATTAAAAATTATTCAACATTACATCAGCTTTTAAACAAAATAAAGCAACGAAATCGGTTCATTTGTTTAGGATGCCTCTGACAGATATACAGATACACATGTCAAACTTATAACGCCCCTTTTTTGACATAGGTTAAAAAAAAATTTTATTATGAGATGGGTTAACTCTTGACCCCAATCTTGACTAAGGTCATAGATGAGGTCGACGATGGAGCGAGTTAACCCAAAAAATGCCTATTAAGGCACTGGTACGCACCGACGGAACACTTACACTTCCCACGCACCGACGGAACACAGCAAGCTGTTTGGGGTCGGACTTCGGTAGGAGGGTGGTCGCGAACCAGACGGCCCTTTACAGAGCCTACCACACCGCATGAGACCATAAGACGCCACCTCAGATTGACAACAAGCTGAGGTGTCGTTACTAGGAGGCAGGTCTCATTTTTGTTTCCTTAGTCTCCTCTTACGACACCCATGGAAAGAGATTGGGTGGTGTTATTCTCAACCGATCACCACAGAGCGGTAAGTGTTTTGGTATTGGCAATAACTATTTATGTTACTTAGGAGATTGAAAACTAAACTCTTGAATCATGATTTAATGTAGAGCTACTTATTGTGTGCTTAGCACACTCCTTCCGTCATCTCTAAGATTGGCTGGAAGAAATCCCTCCAAGGGATAAGTTTGCCTTTTTGCATTATCCTTTTGTGTTTTTATAAGTCCTTTGTAAAAGTGTGTTTTCTGCGATAAAGTGTTTAATAGACATAAACAATAGTTCTTTGTTTTGACGATTTGATTGAAAACGAAAGTGCGGACTCTCATCCCATTCCCCATCTTTTCATCTGAACTCTTCGCGCTTTTTTAACCCATCCTTCATCGAGTTATTTTTTTATCAATCGATGACTTCAGAAACACTCCATTTATCAAAGGAAGGAAGTTATTTAACGCTTTCGTAGTAAAAGGACAATTTTAAAAATAAAGGTGTGACATCCTTTTCCGTTTCCCTGAGGTCGACACGGATAATCTGAGATCAATCGGCAGGGCGGGCGTCTGGTATCTGATGGGCGGACGGGGAGGGAAGAAGTGGGGTGTGGGAACGTCAGGGGAATTTTTCAGAATTCACTCGTTTGGAAAAGGCAATTCTTCTTTTTCTTATCGTGTAGGTATAGTCAAAAGTGTGGCGAACTTAACTAACCCTGGTTTCAGAGTTTCCAAACCTCACATTGTCTTCTGACTTGGTTTTAACGACTATAGTCAATCGACAACAGCCGGGACCGACAGCTTAACGTGCCCTCCGAAGCACGGAAACACTCGTGATAAATGCCACTTTGGTCACCCATCAGGGCAACAAGTATCAGGGCAAGGAAATTATAAAAGTCATATTATAAAATTCTTAAAAATAAAAGATAATTGGAACCCTCTAATCTCACCTTTCATAACTTCGTATCCTCTAATTTTGTAAGTCGTATAGGAGCCCTAGGCGAACATACTCAGACCAAATTGGTAAAGTACTGAGAAAAGACCGTGTTAGGAGTACGTACCTGAATCCGAAGAGCATGTATGAAGTGAAATATGAATATGCAGGGCTTTAGGTATCTCTCTTTCAACTTCTCGGGTGGTTAATCAGTCATCATTTTGATCTCCCATACAAAATGCGCTATATGCTGATGAAATTTGTTTGGGAACTCAATTTTTTTTTCGTATTTTGACCTATGTTCCTTGGGAAAGTTGTTCAATTTCATGGACTGATTAACCACTCGAGAGGTTGAAAGAGAGATACCTAAAGCCCTGTAGAGGAAGCGAGGTGTGTTTGGATCGTAGCAAGTGGCAATCTGTGGTCTCTGCCAAAGGTACCTTTGGGGTACCAAAGGGACAAAGGGGTGAACTTATGTATATAGTTATTATGTATATTACCGTCTATCGCCTTGTCTGTCCCGTGGTTATCTTAGATTAACATTCTGTTCACATAAGTAGCAAGAGTAAAAGTTACTTAATGTAAAACGCAATGATTACCCTTTAAAATTGCTCCGTATACTGGTTTTACTTTCACTAAACGTGCAAGTATAAATATTTGCTTATACATACTACAAATTTTAACCCCTTATGAAGTCACTCAAAGCTTTTTATAGATTTTCATTTGTATATCTCTGTTGTATGAAAAATCATGCGCAACCATGCTAGTCGACACCTTCAGTGTAATGCTCTGCTCCATTCTTCCCACTAACTCTTATAAATCTAAGGTTACTCTTCAATCACTATGTAGGTCCACAAAATACTAGTATGACCACTTGGCCAAATCTATTGATAAAATTGACGTTTAGATCTCTTTCTTAAGGTTAAGAGATTAAGGTAAAGTTAGGTAAGTAGGTATGGTTCAGGATTTACAAAATTTAAGTATTTGATAAGGGGGTGGAGGCCGAAATATCAGATGCAATCCTAAAATGCGACTAGTGGCCAGGGGTTTATTTATTAAATAACCAATTTCTTATTGTCTACTTTCCGAGAAACCTTCATCATGGTTCCACGATAGTGGGAATATATTAAATAAACATATTACTTACTAAACTAATTCAAAAATACAACGTAGATTCGAGTTAACAAGTTACATAGATTTCTAGGAATTCAAAGATAATTCCTTTCATGAATAAATATACCGAAAAATGTTACAAATTGCGTTTCATTGTTTGCAAACATTATCTAAACATGTAAGCATGCTTGGCGATATAATGAATCATATCTTTAGCCAATAAGCAGACTGCTTGTCCAATAACACGTCATAACAGTCTCATGATCATGACAATACGACACTTAATATCTTATGGACAAAGGGAATGCAGGTGTCATTGTAGTTTTAGAAATGGTCGTATCTTTATACTAACTTCTGAATACGATATACCTTAATGTGAAATATTGTTCTGTGATATGGAACAAATGGATCGATGAAATTTTTCACAGAGGGATAATAATTATTGCGATACCAGGAGTGCAGAAGAGTAAAAAAGGCTAACTTTTCCATGAGAAGTGCACTTTCCCCAAGTAACTTCTTGTATAAAGTGATTTTAAATTAGTTAGCCAAACTTAAAGGGGTTCTTTCCATGAAACTTAATAACTTTCTCCAAGAAACCTACATAAAATTCTTAAAAATCTTTCGACTTCCCATACAAAAGCAAATCAGCGGATTGCACCATTTCGAACTTTAATATTTCGACCTATAGTCCTTGGGGCAACTTGTTCGGATAAGTATGCACATTTCACACGGTTCACATTCTTAATTTTCGTTACCTAACTAGTTTTAAAGTCACCCAATTTACATACCTACTTTTTCCATTCTTACACAATTGTCCTATAATAAACAAGATGGTTCACATACTTAATAATCTTATTATTAACATAGTGGTATCAGAAAAAGTTTTTCACAGCACTTTTGCTTGAAAACCTATTTTTGTTACTGCAATTAAAAAGTCTAGACCTTAGCATAAATGCCTTAATTAAAGCACACAATTGCTCTATTTAAAAAGGGCAAGATTGTACTGTGATCATGGGCCATAACGAGCAGCCCCATATGCGTGGGCGCCGGAGGATAGGGTAAGGCGACCACCTGTTGTACACGTTCTATATTTAGCACATCCAGTACCTCTCTCCCTCTCGAGCCATTCATAACTCCGTGACTAATATGTGAAGTCTGTCAAACAAAGACGTAATGTAAACGTAGTTAAAATGAATGAACGTACAATTAAAAGGTTATAAGGGATTGACACGGTTCTTTACTATTCCATAAAACCCTATATTCATAAACTTTGATTAAAAAAGACTGGATCAAAAATCAACCCAGGGGACCGTATAAAGGTGTTTTAGTTTGTGGGTATCTGATGATAGGCATTGCTGGGATTGAAGTCGGTTGATTCTCACGTTTTTACGGCCTGACTGATAATAAGTAATAAAATAATAAAAATAATAAAATAATTTATTATCAGGCATCTAAGGCCCATAGATAAATACCTTACAGACTAACATACATATGAATTATAATATAATGAAACAAAATAAAAACTACACACACATACACACATTACCTACACATTGCGTAGTACAAGCTTATAACGACCAAAACCTATGAAAAACAGTGTTTGCGCATGTTATACGCAGTGTATAATTATATAATACTAGCATTCCGCTCGGGACTTCGTTCCCGTGGGAATTCGGGAAAATCATGTACTCTATGTTTATCACAGATAATGTAGGAAGAATCCTACATTTGAAAAATTCTTTCACCATTAGAAAATGGTGAAAGATTTTTTCAAATCGGTCCAGTAGTTTCGGAGCCTATTCAATACAAACAATCAAATCTTTCCTCTTTATAATATGTATAGATATAGATAATAAGACCGATAATGTAGACAATACATTTAGATTTGAACGACGGAGACAGAACAACATTTAAGGGAAATTTAACTTTTCAGCAAAAATGTATATGGTGTCGGAACATATTATAGGTCCGTATTACAGAACGCGACTTAGACTCTGATCTATTCTTAAGTAGCAGTCGTCTTTGTCATTTTGATAGTGAGAGAAAGTGACAAGCAATACTTAAGTATAGGTAAAGACTTGAATCTCCTTCTGTGTCGGTCCATAGAATCATAAAAAGTAAGTTCAGTTTCAAGACCATTTTAAATCCGATTTCAAACGACTCGACTGGCAAGTTTAGTGGGCGTAAATCAACCATCTGTGTATACTAAGCTGCTTTTGCTATGTACTTTATGGGTGTAGTTCGTGTCTAAGAATAGTATGGGCGGTGCTTTCTTTGCTACTTTGTATTGTGTTAAGGCTGGTCAACTATTCTGCGAATTCTGGCGAAGTAAATCATATATGAAGTGAAAATAAATAACATAACTTAATTACGTGTATGTAAACATATCAGCATATCAGGCTATACATGACTTTAAATCCCTCGTAATAGCGCCAGCTTCTGTACTTACAAGAGATACGCAAACTTGGCTTTAAATTGTTTTTTTTAATACATATTCCATAAAACCAATATTTTCGTCACAACATCCTAATCTCTGATAAATTACATACAATATAGTGACCTTTTTTCTAAGAAGCTACTAAGTTTTTTCTCATAAAAAGTTCATTTTCATGTCTTCCTCAGTTTCAGCTAATTTTAAATTTTAAGTTCACTCCTCGTTCATTCATATTCATAAAAATAATGTCTTGAGTCCCAATGGCATGGAAGCTACATACGCCCACGCCTGTATTTCCTAAATAGGCAGGGTTTCAGTGGTTCTAGCAAACCACTTGATGCCACGTTTGACACAAATTGTGACGGTTTTCAGACTAAACATGTTGTAAAATGGTGAGATTGTCAGCCTTTCGCCCATGATACAGCAAAACCCTCGCATCTCATTTACAGACTTTTACAGTATGCCTGGAAGAGTAGGCAACTGGCGCATTCTAAGTTTTTCTTTCACTTCCAGTCCAGCGTAGAAGATCGAACAAATCTATGTATGTACGAACAAACCACTAATATGTAGTTATAAAATAGTTCATCAAATAGAAACGCAGCTACGAACGTCACTAAGGTGTCGATATGAACATACACCTACTCGATATGCAACACGTGAACCGTTCGGACTCGGAACCTTGGCTTGTGACACCCACACACTTCTAACCCGTACAAAACTACTAAAGGAATTTCTATGGACAACAGTTTTAATATTGCAGCAATTAAGAGATTTTAATAGCTGTGTCTTTGATTCTTTTCCACCGTTATACAACACGTGTAATTTTTTTCTGAGCTATGAGTATGAATCTTGTTTTTAACAATTACTTCGTCCTTGTTAAGCCTTGACTAGTAAAACTACGGAAAGAGTCAGTTCAGATTTGAACTAAAAAATAAGAAATTGCTAGTTGCTAGCTCAATTGTTACAAACTAAAGAAAACTATTAAAAGCTAGATAAAATGTGAAAATAAGTAAGGAGTAAGGTAAATCTTCATAAGGAAAACACGCAGAACATAAGATTTTATATGTATTGTGACGTAAATAATAAATTTATGACCCAATTTAACTACAAATTTAATTTTTATGTCGTTGTTAGCATTTTTATGAATGGAGCCAGCGCCGAGCTATATTTATGTGTAGGTATGTGTGATAGAGACTGGATCCAACGATAAATTTAATATTTTATCAATGTCAACGACCCCCACACATGGGCTGGGATGCATAATGTCTGTATAATTATTTACATCACGCTTTTTGTTTGTTTATACACTCATTGTTTTGAAATTAAAGGGTTAACGTTAAGTCTGGGACAAAATATATTATTATCATATGGTGCCTTAAATAAATGTGTAGCACCACGTACTAAGTAAAGACAGTGTAATTATTATAATGATACAACTTTGATTTTAGGAAATGTAAACATTGCGACTATGTAGACAAGGGAAAATGCATTCGGGACCTTACATAAGCAAAAGGATTTTTCATTGAGATTTACTTTTACATAGACAAGAACCCTGGATCAGATAATGTACTACGAAAGAAAATAAAAAGTGCATTAGTCATAGCCATACGCCACAATCCAGAATTAACAAGTGTATGAAACTGCACTGAGTAATCGGGATTAGGCAACGAGATGTTGATCTCCGCTAATTAATTCATAATTAAAAATTCTGGCGCGGGCGCAGAGCCCACAATTGCCCATCCCACGCCGTCCAAGCAAAAACGGACATTATATATATCGTGTTAACGTCACAAATAGGTTTTATACCACGCCTGAATGAAGGGCAAGCGACAGTCGTTTTATTTTGTACTATATTTAGTACAGAATTGTTACTGTGCCAGCTCTGTATGGAGCGATACGTCGATTGGCATACATGATGAGCGAATGCATAGTCTTGTTTTGATATTGTCTAAAGATATACTTACAATTACATGTTTTCGACTCAAATCGGTTTTATATCCAACATTATAAGAGCGAATATCACTGTAAGTGAAAATTTGCTGTTTAACTCGCCGCATACATGTAAAATGCGACTTGTTTTGCTTGTTTGGACTTAGCTTGGCAATTCAAGAGTAACTGTATTAATGCATAGCATTTTCTTTGGCAAACATGTTTGTATGTTCGTCGTTTTTACGCGAAAACGCACGTAAAATATTAGCATATGCAATTTTGTCTTTACATATTTCATGGCTTCTACTTATTCGGTCAATGTAACCTTGGTAGTTACTGAAGGTAAATTTTCCATCCATACATTCACGCCTATATAATAATGACGGGGTAGTCAGAGCATCATGTTTGTAGAACCGCTTGATGCCACATTTGTCTTGCATTCTAAGAGTTCTTAAATAAAACATGAATATGGTGGTGATAGGTTGTCAACCTTTTGCCCAAGATAGAACAAAACCATCGCGTTACGTTTAATTATTTCTATAGTATGCCTAGGAAGAATTAACACCCGACACATTCTGTGTTTCTTTCACTCCTAGTCCGTTGTTATAGGGATTTGTTTTGTTTTGTAGACCAATGTGAACTAAGTTTGGGCTTTGAAAGTTTGTTCATCGGAACATCTGCTAAGCGAAGGGATTATTAGAATTTCCGAAGAAGCCGAATAAAAAACTAGCTTCACATGATCCTTAAAACTTGAGATGAAATAAGTATTTCAATTTCAAGTTTAACTGAAGATATTTCTCGGTGAAGTGAGCGCATCAAAAATTTGATTATGCTCTGGTTTTTGATATCTACTTTTTTATTTGATTAAATTATGTAGCTTGAAATACGCATTTAAGTATCGATGCTCTGCCTAGCTTGATAAAGAACACAGGCGTGAGTTTATGTAATTAGACTATTTATTTAAGAGAGCAGCCAGGCTTTCAGTAAGTCTTTAAGTTCGCAATTCACTCACACGCTAAGATATCCACCCATGTAATAGTACCTATGAGAGCTAAAAGAAGTCCATATTGTACAAATTTTTCTTTGTGTGCACGAAATCCATATTCGCCAAGAAAGCGAGATCCGTTTCAAATCATGTCAGCAGGCTGTTTCTACCTGCTCCGGTCCCGTTGCGTGCAAGGTGTAGCGCACTGCGCACCCTACACGCACACATGCGCACACGCACGCACCCCCGCAACCCGCCCCTCACCCCGAAACGACCGATAGTGCACCGAACCTCAGCTGCGATGAGCTTGTCATATGTCGATCTACAGATTTTTTTTGTTTACCCTCTGCGCTAGAGGCATATAATGAATTTCTGTTTCAAAGAATTGATATATTTTCGCATCTTGGGTAGCGGTTCTTAATATCCTAACACGATGTTAATGCCCTTGATAAATCAGATATCGGCTGGTTGTTACATTGACAGTGACAGTGTTGGGTCAGGATAATTAATCAGTCCATGAAACTGAACAACTTCCCCAATGAGATTTCGCAGTCATCTGTCAAATCCTTGATTTGTCAAATTACAAATTTATCAAAACCTAAAATCGTCAAGTAGGTACTTATTTCGTCGATTTCTTAATTCAACAAATTCTTAGCTGTCAAATCAGCTTTTAGCAGCATGCTTCGGAACTGGCAAGAAGAAAAGAAAACCAAAAGCATACTTTTATATTGTCTTCTATATCTATCTTCTCTATCTCTATCTCTCTATATATATATTATAAAGAGGAAAAATTTGAATGTTTGTTTGCATTGAATAGGCTCCGAAACTACTGGACCGATTTGAAAAATTCTTTCACCATTAGAATCCTACATTATCTGTGATGGCCATAGGGTACATGATTTTCCCGAATTCCCATGGGAACGAAGTCCCGAGCGGAAAGCTAGTAAAAAATAATTTACACTTTATACAAAGAGAATTTAAACAATCTTATATATAAAATTGGAAGTCCTGATTCACTGACTTATAAGCTGAAATATAGCCCAGCCCAAACCTTTAGTCTTAGAAAGCTGAAACTTGACAAAAAAGGTGTCTTTTATGTATGACGTATTCAAGCACTAAGGATTTTTCGAAATTCGACTCCTAAGGGGTGAAATGGGGGTTCAAAGTTTGTATGCAGAAACCAACTTTGTCTAGATATACCTTAAAGCAAAATAAACGGACGTGCTTCGCTATTTTTCGAAAATCATCCTCTAAAGGGTCAAGAATGAAATGGGTGACTAAAAGAAATCTTTGCGCGAGCGAAACCGCGTAGATATACAGGGCTTTAGGTTAGGCTTAATCAGTCCATGAAACTGAACAACTTTCCCAAGGAACATAGGTCAAAATACGAAAAAAAAATTTGATCTCCCATACAAAATGCGCTATATGCTGATGAAGTTTGTATAGGAACTCAATTATTTTTTTTCGTATTTTGACCTATGTTCCTTCAGAAAGTTGTTCAGTTTCATGGACCGATTAACCACCCGAGAGGTTGAAAGAGATTTACCTAAAGCGCTGTATACTTAGAGCCATTGCAGTACCTTATTAAGGTAGACAGAGCATCATGTGAGTCTAGAACCGCTTAATGCTGTGTTTATGAAATATTCTTAAGGTTTTATAGAAACCTGAGTTGATAAATTTAGTGATGATAATTGTCAGCCTTTCGCTCACAATACTACAAAACACTGGCTTCCTGTTCAGGTATACTGACTTGTGTCCCACCAAAGATTTCCCTTGTGTCCCTTATGGAACATCCACTAAGACAGACACGAACACCCATGACCCGAGAACAAACATCTGCTTTTATCACAAATATTTGCCCTGACTGGGTATCGAACCCAGGACCCGTCGATCAAGAGGCAGTGCCACTATCACTCAACCAAACAGGCATTCAAAGGCAAAGAACCAGAACAAAATAAACATCAATTATTCCGTCGACAAAGGCATAGCTCTTAAAACTTCCATATAGGTAGGTACGAATTACTTCAGTTTACACTTTACCTACAGACTGAAGCATAACACATCACGTTTTTACTTATTACCTCGATTACATAAGCCTGATGTTACCTAAGCTCGATTATGGCCAAGATGGAGGCATATGGTAACACGGAGACTGAATTTGAATGTAGTTGGGGCGAGCTCGACCTTCAATGTGCGTTGATAAGCAGCCTGTCTGATAGGTACATAGATAATACCGCATTGCGGGACTCAGTCACTAGTTGTGACTGTTTCGCTTTTAAGAAAATGACTAAACCGACTAAAGCTGACAGCTTATATGACGTAGAATAAAGGAAGAGTCGTTCTATTTCAAATGAAATAAAATCTATCAATTGGATATAAGCGTGATCGTCATTTTCAGGTAAAACACAAAGTGCGGCTCATTATCTAGCTGAAAAATCTAAAATTAAAAATGTTGTGGCACCACCGGCATTCGATTCCTTTTTAAGGCTAAACCAATTTTGATCAAATATACATAGTCAAGAACCATCTCGATTACGTCAGATTTCAAACAAAAAAACAGCATCGAAATCGATGTATTCGTTTAGGAGCTACGATGCCACAGACAGACACACAGATACACACGTCAAACTTATAACACCCCTCTTTTTTGTCGGGAGTTAAAAATCAGTTTCTGATTACGTGTAACTTGGGGACCATCCATAAATTACGTCACACGAATTTCATGATTTTTTGACCCCTCCCCCCTCCTTGTCACAGCTGGTCACATTTGTAAGACTCCCCCCACCCTAGCGTGATGTCACATATTTTCCATTTTTTGTATTTTTTAAATAAAAGCAGTATTTAATAGTGTTGTTATTTTTATTTGGGAACTCAAAACTCACCGTTGTAACCAGAGTAAAAACGTTAAAAGAGTGCTTGGGACTGAGGAAGTTAAGTTGTCGTTAATAATTAACGCGTTTTGATACCCATAACATATTTTGAAATGTGACATCACGAAACTTATGACCCCTCCCACCCCCTTGTCACACAATGTCACACTTTGTCGACCCCCTCCCCTCCCCTTAACGTGTGACGTAATTTATGGATGGTCCCTTGGTACTTTAATAGTCTACTCAGTCTACCTTTTCGAACAGATTTATGAATACAAATTACGAGCAAATTATACGAAATGCTTGCGAAACATACATAAGTCACATAAGGTCACGCGTGTGTTCCTTTGGGATAGGCAGTCCATAAATTAAAAGAATGTAACCACAGGTTCTTACATTTGTACGTGGTATATCTACTAGCTACTCTGTACATAGATCATAACATCAACAGTTCCAGGAATTTGCCCTTAAGCGTAACATAACATAGTTTTCGTAATAAATAACATGAATTCGAGACGGAGTGATTTCCACACGTTTTCACAATAACCATTACAAGTTTACGGCAATGTAACTATCGGTGAAATAATGGAAAACTCGAATTTCAACTATTACTTATACGATTTTAAAAAGAAAATCGCTGATGTAATGCTTACACAAATAGTTTTGAAATTAGGTAGTGAAGTAGATTTAAGAAGAGATAATGCTCTTTTCTTCTGTTCTATTGAGCCAGATTTGTAACCGGAAGGTTACGGGTTGAAACCCTGGTGCGGGCCTGTACGGATTTTTCATTAATTATCACTTCGAACCTGTGCCCAGCGTCTTAAAGTATCGCTTGACCTTACTAAGGATGCCCAGCTTTCTGTCTACAAACTATAATTTATTGCCTCCTGAAAACGCTATTTTATTTTTTTTATTTAAAAAAAAAATCTGTTAGTACTTACTTACACATTTAATTAAATAAAGAGCATACAATGTCTTTTATAAGAACAAACATACGTATAGGTACTTTATGGTTTGATTCAATACATACTAATATTATAACTGAATTGTATAATATTTGACTTCTCATTGCCTACATTGAGACGACAATGAAAACGAGATAACTTGAGGCAGTTTCTCTTGTGAATTAAACCAGAGCCGGGCATTGTAGTTGGCGAAAAGTATAAAATTTTGAAACAATGATGGGAACGATTGAGTTTATTAATTGATTCATTGTATGATATTGATAAGCGTATACGCGGTCATTGAGTACCTCAAAGAATATATTTGCTATTCATTTATAAACACAGGATGAGTTTTAAAATCACTGGTCAAGTTTTATGTTTAACAGAACTGTATTTTTTTTTTCATTTCACACAAAAATTATTTGAAGCTAGATCATTCAAAGCATAAAAATACGTTTAAAACGTTAATGGAAAAAACATAAATACGTCCTATTTACTTAAAAATTTGGAAACAATGCCCAACAACGTTTTAGGGGATGCGTTTCTAAAAATGCATCCCCTAAAACGTTAAAAAGGGGTAACGAAAATATATATTTTTTTTAAAGTCCTTATTTATGTTATATAAATGAGACTAACTACGTTAGAAAAAATTAAACAGTGATTAACAAGTCACTATGTATAGTGTTATAGTATGGCTCAAGAGCGAGGATTAGGCCTAAGGAGATAGAGGCCTTTGCCCAGCAGTGGTCGACTGTCGGTCGTAAGGAAATTCCTTCATACTAATCAACAATTAAATATGGGAACTTACACTTCCAGTTATAGTTTTATAATACTTACGCCAGTGTTCACCAAAAATTTAACCAATGATTAGCAGCTAACCAGAGATTTGACAATGTCATTTTCATACATTTTTTTGACATTTTGTCTGATTAGCTTCTAACCGCGGTTTAACCGTTGGTTATATTTTTTGATGAACACGGGCCTTATAGTTTCATTATCAGTTGCAATCATTTATGTGTTACAAAAAGGATTAGTCGCACGTTCATCTACTGAAATTCCAAGATATAAGAGATTTCGGAGCCTAAAGATGAGCAACAGCAAAAGAAACTTTATTGGGGACTCGAGGGTGCCTTTGGAAACTTTAAGACCCAATTTCACCACTCTAATAGTTATTTTAACTCGAACTTTATTCATTTTTTTACATTTTGTCTAATTAACTTCTTAATAGAATAGAATAGAATAGAAAAAATCTTAATTTTATAGGACATTCAGGATGCCACTTAAAACAAGTCAAGATTACATGAAATACATACAAACAAACATTAAAGGATTTAAATACATACGTATGTACATACGTATTCGTTCTATTGACCCTACTGACTACTACTGACTACTGAATCGTGGATTAACTAACAAGGTATGGTAAAATTAGGCCTAAATCTTACTAGATTCCTCACAAATCATATTGAATAATGGTCCTTGAAACTCTTGATTAAAAAAATAATAGAAGAGAGAGAGAGGCTTCTTAATCAAAATAAAATTAGTGTTATATATAGTTTACAGCTGGGATTCCCAAGGCAATTTAAATCAGAGGTAAGTAGTTCTAGGTTCACAACAACACGAGTGTCAGATAACATATCAGGACACGCCAGATAGGTAGTGATTTGATAAAACATTATATTGTGTACGTTTATGTATTACTCTCGACGCTAATTTAGGTATTTTGTTTTGGATATATTTAGTAAGCACCTGAATTAAGATAAAACTCGTCGCTGAGCCAGCCACTGAAGTCACATAAGCACTTACCTACAGACAAATCAAATATTTTTGCTGGTCAGGAATAAAAAAGGAAACCCGCAACCTTCAGATCAATAGACAAGGTCATTACCGACAGGGCTATCGGGCCAGTCAAATGCATATATGCGTAAGCATATGCAATTCTGCATTTAAATGGAATACCTACACATACGAGCAATGCAGTAGCCGGCCTTTAAAATTAGAGACGACATTTCGTCATAGTGTTGTCGATCAGAATAAAATCGCCTCGCTAGATAAATGACAAAGATGATTCACTGCAATAAATACCTAATTCGACGAACTAAATAAGTATGCCTGTATATAACATATTAAACGCATGCGCAATGTTAGTGTGTATATGTATAAATATAAAGTGCTATTTTTGGTAAAGTTGTGGGTGTACGAATTGCGGGTTCTTATCTGTTTAGTGAATTATTCCATCTTGATTGTTGTATCATATAATCAGTAATCACACAAGATAGCTCGCTCACCTCATGACACCGGCTTTTAGAAGTTGCGTCATTGTTTTCTTTGGTTTATTAGTAATTACGAGTTTTTTTTGTGTTAAAAACTGGTTTTTGTTGAATTTCCTCAAATATTTTTCGCTTTTACAACTTTGTTATGACAGAGTTGGCTAAAGGGTTTCAGATAAAATAGAAAGGTTTCCACAGGATTTTTTGGAGTTAAAATATGACGTTCAATTTCATGAGACTAGGGTTTTCCGTCTTTTTTGTCCCAGTTCGGACTCCAAAAGCCAATAAGCACAGACGACAGCACATGTGTGAGTCTGGGCGTTGCTTTGATCTTGTTTTTCGTAATGCAACAGTACGTACACCGTTTTAAAGTACATATGTTTTCTGTACCTACACATAAGTTTTCTCCATATCCTTGTTTTGCGATAGCAAGTCTAAGATTATTACGACAATAAACACGTTTGTTTGAGCCTCGTGCAGATTCTCTACTTAAGTTAGGTTAGGGCATGTCAAACAAGCTAAAAGATGAGCCCTATCAGGCTAGCATGGCGAATTTAGCAAAATTACAAAAAAAAAACGCCAAAATTTGTAGCTAAATAGTTGCTAATTAGTTGCCAAAACGACGATTTTGTTGCTCGAACCCATCGCGAGAAATCGCGAATAATGCTAACTTGATATAAAGGTAGCAGGGTAACTCGATAAATTATAGACTTTTCCTTTGTTTATCAGAGGAAAATTAGTTACTAATTTGTTGCTAAAAGTTGGATAAAGCAAAAAATTAAAATATTTTTTTTTTTTCATTTTCGCTAATTCTGCTATCTTGAAATTGATTTTCTGCCGAATTCAGAGGGTCCTGAATTTGTTGCTAACCAGGAGGGTACTCAAATACGTGGGAAGAACCAGCAACAAAATAGTTGCAACCGATCGGCCAATTTTTATAATTTTTTTTTATTTTTGCTTATTCTGCTGTCTTGAAATTTGTTTTTTTCGTAATAAAGAGTGTCCTGAATTTGTTGCTAACCAGGAGAGTACTCAAATACGCGTGAAGAGCCAGAAACAAAATAGCTGCAACCGATCGGCTGATTTTTTAAATTTTTTTCCATGTCCTGTGATTCTGCTGTCTTGAAATTTGTTCTTTTCGTAATAAAGAGTGTCCTGAATTTGTTGCTAACCAGGAGAGTACTCAAATACGCGTGAAGAACCAGCAACAAAATAGCTGCAATCGATCGGCTGATTTTTGAAATTTTTTTCCATGTCCTGTGATTCTGCTGTCTTGAAATTTGTTCTTTTCGTAATAAAGAGTGTCCTGAATTTGTTGCTAACCAGGAGAGTACTCAAATACGCGTGAAGAACCAGCAACAAAATAGCTGCAACCGATCAGCCGATTTTTGAATTTTTTTTATTTTTTTTTATTTTGCTGTCTTGAAATTTGTTTTTTTCGTAATAAAGAGTGTCCTGAATTTGTTGCTAACCAGGAGAGTGCTCAAATACGCGTGAAGAACCAGCAACAAAATAGCTGCAACCGATCAGCCGATTTTTGAAATTTTCGAACATTCAAAACAGATCTCTGTCTTTCTTTCTCTACTTCTATTTGGTATAGGCAAATCTACTACGTTAGTCAAGCAAGGTAAGGTTCTGTGATTTGACTCTTGGAATACTGAAAGTACTACTTGACGCAAAGGTATAAATCTCTAGGCACTTTTCGTTACAAATAAAATTAAGTCATGTTAACAATAAATAAATAAAAAATGAAAAAACGGTCAACAGCTTAAAAAAATAGAGCTAGATATCAATGTGGCCCCTAATACGGAAAAAACGAACAGCATTTATTAACAAAGTCACAACAGCATCAAGATAGCAAAGGTCGAGAAAAAAAAATGTCGAAAAAAGTCCGATCGGTTTCAAATATTTTGTTGCTTGTTCTCCACGAGTATTTGAGTACTTTCCTGGTTGGCAACAAATTCAGGACCCTCTGAATTCGGTAGAAAATCAATTTCAAGATAGCAGAATCACAGGAAATGGAAAAAAAAAATCAAAAATCGCCCGATCGGTTGCAGCTATTTTGTTGCTGGTTCTTCACACATATTTAAGTACTCTCCTGGTTAGCAACGAATTCAGGACACTCTTTATTACGAAAAAAACAAATTTCAAGACAGCAGAATAAACAAAAATAAAAAAAATATATAAAAATCGTCTGATCGGTTGCAACTATTTTGTTGCTGATTCTTTACGCGTATTTGAGTAGTCTCCTGGTTAGCAACAAATTCAAGACCCTGTGAATTCGGTAGAAAATCAATTTCAAGATAGCAGAATTTGCGAAAATGAAAAAAAATTATAAAAATCGGCCGATCGGTTGCAACTATTTAGTTGCTGGTTCTTCCCACGTATTTGAGTACTCTTCTGGTTAGCAACAAATTCAGGACAATCTTTATCACGAAAAAAAAAATTTCAAGACAGCAGAATAAACAAAAATAAAAAAAAATATAAAAATCGGCTGATCGGTTGCAACTATTTTGTTGCTGGTTTTTCCCACGTATTTGAGTACTCTCCTGGTTAGCAACAAATTTAGGACCCTCTGAATTCGGTAGAAAATCAATTTCAAGATAGCAGAATTTGCGAAAAAAAAAATAATAAAAAAAATCGGCCGATCCGTTGCAACTATTTTGTTGCTGGTTCTTCACGCGTATTTGATTACTTTCCTGGTAAGCAACAAATTCAGGACCCTCTGAGTTCGGTAGAAAATCAATTTCAATATAGCATAATCACAGGAAATGGAAAAAAAAATTAAATATCGGCCGATCGGTTGCAACTATTTTGTTGCTGATTCTTTACGCGTATTTAAGTACTCTCCTGGTTAGCAACAAATTCAGGACACTCTTTATTACGAAAAAAACAAAAATAAAAAAAATGTATAAAAATCGGCTGATCGGTTGCAACTATTTTGTTGCTGATTCTTTACGCGTATTTGAGTAGTCTCCTGATAACAACAAATTCAGGACCCTTTGAATTCGGTAATAAATCAATTCCAAGATAGCAAAATAAACAAAAAAAAAATCGGCCGATCGGTTGCAACTATTTTTTTGCTGGTTCTTCACGGGTATTTGAGTATTCTCCTGGTAAGCAACAAATTCAGGAAACTCTTTATTACGAAAAAAACAAATTTCAAGACAGCAGAATAAGCAAAAAAAAAAAAAGCTATTTTGTTGCTGGTTCTTCACGCGTATTTGATTACTCTCCTGGTAAGCAACAAATTCAGGTTCCTCTGAGTTTGGTAGAAAATCAATTTCAATATAGCATAATCACAGGAAATGGAAAAAAAATTCAAAAATCGGCCGATCGGTTGCAACTATTTTGTTGCTGATTCTTTACGCGTATTTAAGTACTCTCCTGGTTAGCAACAAATTCAGGACACTCTTTATTACGAAAAAAACAAATTTCAAGACAGCAGAATAAACAAAAATAAAATAAAAAATCTAAAATCGGCCGATCGGTTGCAGCTTTTTTGTTGCTAGTTCTTCACGCGTATTTGAGTACTCTTCTGGTAAGCAACAAATTCCGGACCCTCTGAGTTCGGTAGAAAATCAATTTCAAGATAGCAGAATCACAGGAAATGGAAAAAAATTTCAAAAATCGGCCAATCGGTTGCAGCGATTTTGTTGCTGGTTCTTCACGCGTATTTGAGTACTCTTTTGGTAAGCAACAAATTCCGAACGCTCTGAGTTCGGTAGAAAATCAATTTCAAGATAGCAGAATCACAGGAAATGGAAAAAAATTTCAAAAATCGGCCGATCAGTTGCAACTATTTTGTTGCTGATTCTTTACGCGTATTTGAGTACTCTCCTGGTTAGCAACAAATTTAAGACCCTCTGAATTCGGCAGAAAATCAATTTCAAGATAGCAGAATTTGCGAAAATGAAAAAAAAAAATTTTTAATTTTTTGTTTTATCCAACTTTTAGCAACAAATTAGTAACTAATTTTCCTCTGATAAACAAAGGAAAAGTCTATAATTTATCGAGTTACCCTGCTACCTTTATATCAAGTTAGCATTATTCGCGATTTCTCGCGATGGGTTCGAGCAACAAAATCGTCGTTTTGGCAACTAATTAGCAACTATTTAGCTACAAATTTTGGCGTTTTTTTTTTGCAATTTTGCTAAATTCGCCATGCTAGCCTGATAGGGCTTAAAAGATGGCTCATTGTTTGTGAAAAAGATTATCACTGAATGTTGTTTCTGCTCCATGCTGAATGTGGAATTCCAAATCATAAAGATCTGCTACTTTGTCTAGTCATACTCCTGAAAAATTCTTAGAAATGTTCTCGTATTCTCGGCTGGTTAAAACTCAGCTGCAACTTTTATGTCCAATGCCATAGGTCGTATTCGGTAAACACGATCGTAAAGTTTTTGATTTATTGTTCGTATCTTATCGACACCTTTCCAATGGCGAAGGAGCATACTGAATTGATCGCTTTCTGCTATTGTAATTGTTATGAAATACTGAGTTTTCTATTGTTGTTGTCAAGGAAGGAAATAGTTTTTTGAACAGGTGTTCTTTTAGATAGTTAGGGAAGATGTTGAGGAGTGAATTAATAGAGAAAAATTACGCTGAAGAGATTAATTTGTAGCGTTTATTGTACGGATTCAAAACAAAGGATCTTTGTCACTATTCTTAAAGTGAACTCCGCAAAATTGTTGTGTGTGATGTTATGATCAAAGATCTTCACTTCAGTCATCTAACAAGACACATTTCAAAGAGGAATTTTAAGACAAAGTGACAAAGCTGAGGCTCATAAAGTCATAAAGCATCACATGAACAGTTCATTCCAATAATAGCAAGCTGCTTATGGCTCACTTGTTGCAAGGTGTGGTCTGGTCGCTAGTATGGTGATGCGATGCCATTAGCGGGATCGACTTGCGGCTTTGAGCACTCAGGTAACCGGGATAAAAACACCACTTGAAATGGAGCGAGCGCGGCCTCGCTCCTTCCCCGCCTCACCTAGATAACGACTCCAAATCGCGCATAAAAAGAACATCAAACCTCATGCGCTTAAACCGTCACGTCCATGAATCAACCTCGAATAAGAAACCCTAATCACCCATTCACATCACACGTACACTAATATAAATAAGCCCTGAATGAATGAACTTATAAACTTATAATGTAAATTCGTCGCTCAAATCGCGACATAGCTCCGCGCGTAGGCGTCGGGCATGAATGAAAATAAACATTCGGGTGCGAGCTTACCTCTCGATTTTCACTATATGATCCAGATTAGCGGTTTGGTCACAGTTCACAGAAATGTTATGTACGTGTTTTTACACTGAACTATTTGGGCATAGCACTTTGTACGTTTGTCGCGCGCGCAGAAGACAAGGCGGCGGGCCGGTCGGGTCCGTACTGAGTGAACACAGGCGCATCGGCGCTCGCGTCGCACGCACACAAATACGTTCATTCAAATAACGTTCGTGGAGGGGCGCACTTATGAATGGACGTAGTGGTGTCGTATAGATACCGCTGATAACGCGCTATGCAAGCATTATACAACATGATACCGCGCACCGAAATTGCTTCCACTGAACTAGAAAGATATTCCTCCTAATCGCCGATCCGACGATATTGGAGGCTTATTTCGAAACAAAAACGCTAATAAGGTCGTTCAACGAGAGTAACCCAGATAAACATCGACCAATATTTACATTTGCATGTATCTGAATGTGAATAGGTTCTACGTCTTATATTTTATTGAAGTTACTTAAACAACTACTCTCTCCCTAATTTTTAGTTAATGAGAAAATAAGTAAGGTCTGGCGGCCCTGGGATCTTGGTCTAGAACGAGGAAAAAAATAATAATTAGTTTTTATTTTTCATCTGTCCTGTTCCCAATTTATTTGTGGTCTGTGAAACATTTCTTCCATCTTTTTGTCAGCCGTCATCTCAGCATTCCCTTCTCTTTAGGTATACTAAACCCTAAACCACATTTTACACATTTTACACATTTTATTCACAATTACAATTTGAAATTGGACTATTTCAAATTGTAATTGTGGATAAAAATAGGACTATTTCAAATTGTAATTGTGGATAAAATGTGTAAAATGTGGTTTAGTATACCTAAAGAGAAGAGAATGCTGAGATGACGGCTGACAAAAAGATGGAAGAAATGTTTCACAGACCATAAATAAATTGGGAACAGGACAGATGAAAAATAAAAACAATTTTTTTTTCCTCGCTATAGACCAAGATCCCAGGGCCGCCAGACCTTACTTATTTTCTCATTAACTAAAAATTAGGGAGAGAGTAGTGCTAATAAGTACTATTAACATATGAATACCGCTAGCCTGGGCCGACGGCCAATTTTCAGCTACCAGGTTCTGAAGGTACTTCCAAAAATTGCTCACTTGTCTTGAAGTATGGGAGCTATAAAACGTATTGTTATAGTTCCCTGAACATCATATACAAAAATCACGGCTAAGATTGTAGTTATAATCGCATAATTTCCTTGCGAACTGTAAAGCGTCTGGCAGAAATTACAGCTGACGGAGAGTGTCTGGCGGTGTTGATCATTAATTTTTATATTAAATGAATTATATTCTATAAGATATCAGCAGCCAGACTTCAAGATAAGTGAGTAATTTTTGGAAGTACCTTCAGAACCTGGTAGCTGTAAATTGGTCGTCGGCCCAAGTTAGCTGGTATTCATATGTTACTAGCACCTACTGCACTACTATTTCCCACACATTTGGTTAATGATAAAATAAGTAAGGTCTGGCGGCCCTGGGATCTCCGTCTACTAGGGGTTGCCTGGAAGCGATCACTGTTTAGTCATACAAGGTGCTTTTTGATTACTTGTCACTTGTCAAATTTTACGTACGTCAAGTTCATAAAAATTTAACAAATCCATATTTTTTAAAGTTTCATACAAACATTTCAAGCTAGATCATCTGAATCATGAAACAAAGTTCAAAATGTCATTAGGGAAAAATTACAGAAAATATAGTTGTTACAAAAACTTTTGTATAGAGTATGGAGGAATAGTTCCTCGGCACACTGTTAACTATTAAAGTAAGTCAGCTAATCAACATCAGTTTGTATGGAGAATTTTTTTTGTAGTGGCCCTATATCTCCGGAAACAAACATATATTTTTTCCCTTCCTGTATTTAGTTTAATACGTTCTGACTTCTGATATAACACTTATCAAAAAAATTTTAAATCCACCTAAGTTTTTTCTAACATACTTCGTGTACGGACATTCTTTATTGTGTAAGTGAACAATAAAGAACTAGCTTACCTATGGGAAAAAAACTTTGTAAGTGCATAAATAAACTTTAATACTATGTAATAAAAAAATAACTATACTTACTCTACACATAGATAAACAGCAACAATAGTCAACGCAAACCGTGTGGGTTATAATGTATACGAACAATAAGAATTGTGACTGAGTAACAGTAAAATAATAGTGATTGGACGTTTATGAGAGCCCTTTGAGAAAGCTGGCCAGCTTATGACTCTTATAGTCCGATCGGAGTTGGATGAAGCTGAGGAGGATTGAGTGGTCGAGCTCCGCCTACGGACAATTAATAATGTTTAGATTATAATTTTTTTACCATGCAGGGGCCTTATTTTTGAATCGCTCGCCTAGTGTCGACATTTTTTATCACTACACTTTGACATAGATACTAACTACTCTTGAATTGTATTGCTAAAAGAATTCCAAAATCATTAGAATCCGCGAAAAACAATAAAAGATTTTGCTCGACACAAAACGAACGATTTGAAAAAGAGGAAAGGAAAGTGCTAGGAAATATAGCTCCGTCAAAATCAGATGTAATATATAAGAAATTCTAAGAAATAAAATTCTTTCAGAGAAAAAAATTCTGCCATGATGAATATATTATGACTTAAGGGTTGGTTTTAATTTTAAAATGAATCGTTACAAGAAAAAGGTAAATATTATACTAACAAAAATGTATGACAAAATTAAGAGTGGCTGACTTGAATAGCACGGCACTATCCGTTCAGCAGTTTATGAGTTTATCGCATTCAGACAGACAGACGCGGCGGTGGACTTGTTATACAAGGTGTTTCAAAAAAAAACAAACAAAATAATAATTCAAAATTAATTAAAATTTAGCTTATTGCACAGCTCTATTACAAATATGACAAGTATGTCATATTAATTATATGAAACTTTCATTTTGTAAATGTCAAACCGTGCAACTGATTACTAGAGTTGCGACTATATCACTTTTAAAATTAATTTTTTTTTTTTTTTGAAACACCTTGTATAAAATAGTACATGAGTAGCTTTCCACCCGGGACTTTGTGGAAAGCGTGGAAACATCTGCTTTTTACACAAATATTAGCGCCGACTGGGAAATAACTCACCAGAGTCTCTCCCTCGCAGACTTGATGCAAGTTCTCTGGCTTGACGAGCAACAGGTTGCAGAGCGCATGCAGTGCGTCAAACAGCGCATGCGCGGGCGGCGGGGCTGCGCGCGCGCCGCGCCCGCACGCCGCTGACCGGTACTCCTTTACGTCGCATATTGCTATCATAGCGCCTGTACAATGAAAATGTACCATAAAGTAAATTGTATTATTATTATGAGCCCTTAATGTTCCCACCGAAGGGCACGGGCCTCCCTTCGAAATACGAAGGGGATTTAGCTCATAGTGCGCCTTTGGAAAACAATTTTTCTAAGGGTTTCACGATGTTTTCCTTCACAGCTGAGCATATGATAAAATAACGAAAAATCCATACAAATCAGGCTCATACAAACAGTGCTATCCTATCACTCCTATCAACTTTGCATAGGCAATCTACTGGGCGTCTCAATAGCGGTTGAATGACAATGATGACCATTTTATTTGTTCAGGTGGCTAAATTTAAAAATATCGACACCTCATACATTTGATGACAACCGCCCCAATCAGTACCGCCATCGGCAACCAAATGTAAAGTTGCAATGTTGCAAACTAAATAGCAGCGTTACATTCCAGTTGGAGATGGCGCTGCCAGTTAAGGCGACTACAGCACCTAAATTACGATTTTATGATGCGTAGATAAGCATGACACACTGCATTAAATCGAAGAAAAAAATACTACGGTAATATTCAGAACATAAACTAGATAAGTACACTCGGCTTCAAAAAAATCGCACCTTTAAAGAAATCTATTTTAAACATCTTTCAATCGTATTTGTATTATGAAATATTGGTAATGTTCGGTATCATTTGAAAGGTAAGGAAACAGAGAATTCAAAAACAAAAATTTATTCAATGTTTTTTATTAGAACTGAGAAAAATTTACAAAACAATAAAAATCCTTAAAAACCCTAATGAAATCTGATTAATTTTTCAAAACAAAGTTGCTTAAAACTAACCTAAAACCTAGTGTTACCCCCCCTAGCCCTAATGACGTCTTCCATGCGCTCCCTCATGGATCGCACCAACTTTAGGACCTCTTCTTGAGGGATTCTGTCCCATTCCTCAATAACGGCGTCTTAGAGCTCCTGAAGAGTCGCGGGAGCGGGATCACGGGATCTAACCTTGCGTTTCAGCTGGTCCCAGAGGTGCTCTATCGGGTTCAGATCTGGACTTCTCGCTGGCCACTGCATGACAGGGATCCCAACCTCTCGAAGGTAGCCCTGCACAATTCCAGCAGTGTGTGCGCGAGCGTTATCGTGCATTAATGTGAACCCGTCGCCAATAAATCCAGCATAGGGGACCACATGTTCTTCCAGGATCTCTGTGATGTACCGGTGAGCAGTCATCGACCCTTGCCCGCGAGCACCGCCGGTCCGAGAGACGCAAGAAAGTTCAGTTTTGCCGTCGGCAGATATGCCGCCCCAGAACATGCAGGAACCGCCCCCGTATTCTACCGTCTCTTGGATGCAGGCTTGGGCAAAATGTTCCCATTGTCTTCTGTATACTCTTTTGCGTCTATCGTTGCAGAAAAGGCACACTCTCGTTTCGTCTGAGAAGAGAACAGCTCTCCATTGGTCCAGGGTCCAATTGACGTGGGCGCGAGCAAATTGCAGGCGTTCTCGCCGATGCGCTGCGGTTAATTTTGGACCCGTGGCAGGTCTTCTAGCCACAATATTTCTCTCCTTTAGTCTTCTTCTAACTGTAGAGACACTCACGGCCCTTCTACTAACTGCTTGAAGCTGCTGTTGCAACTCAACAGCATTAGAGAACCGATTTCTCAAAGTCTTCGATACGACGAATCGGTCATCTCTCGCAGAAGTGCAGCGATTTCTACCAGACCCACGCCTTCGGACAAAGCCACCGGTCTGCAGGAACCGCTGGTACACTCTTCGAACAGAAAAGCGACTCAAGTGCAATTGCCGAGCAACATCACACTGACGTAGTCCTGATTGCAGTAGTGCGATAACTTGGGCGGCTTCAGCAGCAGTAGTGTCCATCTTCAAGGACGTTTTTCTGATGAAAGATATTCTTCTGTGTCTTCTTCGACTGTTGATAGTAAATTTATCCCCCAATAAGCTGTATCGACCCTTTTATACCCAAAAAACAAAACAATACAAACAAAATTTGAAGAGGAGAATCAGTTCCATTGTCATTCACAGTGACTTAAAGTGTCAAGCTTTTTCTTTAATCAAATGAAATAATAATAATAATAATCTTTATTTCACTTTAATAATGCCATAACAACATAGACGTCCTGTATCCCGTGATAGTTTTAACTGTGTTACAGGATACAGAGTGTCTTTCCATGTATGCTTTGGTTACATTTCGACAGTGCTTGCTAGAACAGTTCACAAAATCCGATTAGTATTAATGTTACTTAACTACAAAAAAACAATATAATATTTAATTTAAAGGAATAGTGCACCATATACTGGATTGAGTTGTGTGTGTGTGTGTGTGTGTGTGTGTGTGTGTGTGTGTGTGTGTGTGTGTGTGTGTGTGTGTGTGTGTGTGTGTGTGTGTGTGTGAGTGTGTGGTGTTCAAGTGAATGTCTGTACGTGTATATGATGATGTGTTTAAAAGTGAAGGATAATGAATGAGAGATATGCATTATAAATAATGATTTTACTGTTAGCGTATTGTATGAAGAAATTTTTCAGTCAATCAATCAATCAAATCATTTATTTGCTGAATATGAGTACAAAGATGGGCTTATTTTAAAGTGTGGTTCTGTCATATTCGGCCACTGCCTGGCATGCAAATATTTCTAAACAATAACTCATCGTCATCGTCATCAGTGTCATCGTAACTTAATGATTTTAATAAAGAAATTAGCTTTGGTTTAAGTTTGTAATTATTTAACTCCCAGATTGAGTGCCTACTATTAATTTTGTTATAAAGATGAGACGATAAAAACTCGTATTGCCTTTGCGCAAAACTGGTATAGACTGCAACCCCAGGAAAACGTCGGGTTCTGACTTTAGCCAGAGTTATGGATGGAATAGTACAACGGTGGTATCTTTTAATGCAACGAAAAATGAATAGTTTTCGCACGGTCAGCACATCAGCCAGCTCGTAAACAAGGGAAGTAGGAGTCCGAAAGGGCAGAAACATTGAAACCTTAAGAACAGCTCGCTGCGCTCGTTCTAGTGGCAGAAGATGATTCTTAGCAGCACCTCCCCATGCTGTAATACAATAGCTGATAAGACTTTCGCACAGTGCCTTGTATGTGCTTATTACTAGGTCCCTCTCAGCAACCGTGCGCAGCTGCTTAAAAATATAAATGAGTTTTCTGACACGCTTAACCATGGCACCGATGTGTGGATCCCAGCGCAACTTGTCATCAATAATGACACCGATATATTTTATTTCGGAAGCACGGTCAAGTTTGGGACAAGCGCAATGGGAAACACACCGCCCTGCCTGATAGCGATTGCAAGGGGAAGTGTGGATAGTTAAGGTCATATTCGGTCCGGGTCCGGTGGCGCTCGTTTTGCTAAAGCAGAGATATTTCGTCTTCATAGTATTAAGGGCTAGTAAACTGTCTTCAAGCCATGCAAAAAAATGGATTTTTTTTAAAGAGTTTTTATAGGGCTCTCAAATGATACCAATATTGCTACGAATAACTGATTGTCTTAAGGATTAACAGTGCTTAAAGCCTATTTTTACGGACGTGCGATTTTTTTGAAGCCGAGTGTAGTTTGCTGAAAACATGATTCAGCACTTTTGGTTCGATAGAAAAAGCTCACAAAGTCACCTCTAAATACCAATATTGTGTATATTTTAAGCTGTAAAAACGATAGTAAAACGCACAAAGGAACTTGAATTTGCTATCAAAATGTTCGTGATTGAACACTCTCGATGAGTAGTTAACGCATTTTTCGATTTAAGCTGTTACCTTTCCATAAATCTCATTTTTCTAACTTTCGAACATGTTTTTACGCACGCACGCTTTCACAGTCCGTAAACTTCGTGTATCGACACTGTTCGCACTGCCGGCCCAGGCATGTTGAGAGACGGAGATGGCACTATTCCTATGTGTGCTGCCTTTACCGGGTGCTGTAGTTGCCTTAAGGTAGCTCTCATCAAATGTACGAGGTTTAGATAGTTCTAAATTTTGCCACCGGAAAGGATAAAATGGTCACCATCATTCCAACGCCGTTGAGACGCCATTAATTAGTGGAATATTTTTAACTTGACATTTCCGGTGAAAAAAATGATTATTTGTAGCTGATCATAGTTATAGGTAGATTCTTCCTTTAAACATTTGTTAAGCTGTCCCTTGGGTGTAAGGTTAAGGTACAATTCTCAACAAGTTGCAGAAAATATATTAAACCAGTTTCTTGCACATTTCTAAAAGAAATATTCTTGTAGACAAAGTTTTAGTTTCAAGGGCAATTCTAAATATAATTTCGGTCAGATCACTTTAAAAAGATTTTTCGTGTGTATTTGTAGAGATGAGTTTTAAACCTACACATTTTCGACGATGAGACTTTTTCAAGAGAACCTAGCTGTGCGAAACAAAACGGAAAGTTGAAGAAACATTGTAAAACATCTTTTCCAAAGTCAGCCGTTTATTTTCTCAAGACGATTTCAGTGGAGGGCAAAATACGCCTATACAAGGTGATAAAAAATCTCTTATCTATACTCAAAATCCTGAACCAGTATCACTCAAAGAACACATTTATGAAAAAAGTTTTTTTTTATATTTTTTCAATGGGAATAGTTCATTTTTTGCCTAATAGTAGACATTACTTCTACACCAGGCGAGGGGTGCGGGTAGCGCTCGGGGGGTGCACCCGAGTGATGTCTACGTTAGGAAAAAAAATCCTACCGAAAAAAAAAAAAAGTGTTGTATAAGTGATACTGGTTCAGGATTTTGAATATAGCTAGGAGGTTTTTTTTCACCCTGTATTGGGTAACTTTAAATTAGTTAGCGAAAATTTAGGATGTGAATCAGTCCACCAAAGTAAACAACTTTCCTCAAGGAAAATAGATTTAAAAAAATCCCTTCTCCATACCTTTCCAATAATACTTTTGAAAATTTCAAACAGGTTCCTTAGGGAAAGTTATTCAATTTAATGTGGAGAATCAGCCCCTAAAGTTTCGCTAAGTAAAGGCAACCTCATATAGAAAAGTAACAAAAAGAAAATCTTATGAAATGAAATCCCATTTATTTACCAATCCAGAACACAACAAATTAACTAGTTACATATAATTTATTTTTTTCTAAGTGCACAATTATTTATAATTTGAAACGTACCGTCTTGGCAAAAAGGTTCTGACTCAGCATATGTCGCAGCACATCTACGACGCTGGTATTCTGTCAGAACCTTGAGGCCGGCCTTCGCGTATCACATTACATTACAAAACGTATCTCTAATACTACAGTGAAATCATAAAATATAACAATAATCAGTCAAAAAACTGATTATCGTTAAAATCAGAGCAAATAGATTTAAGAGATAAAATATTTTTTTCAATTTAATTAAATACTTTTATTACAACAAAATCTTATTTTTAAAGTAGTTTATTGCGAAAACGGTGATAATGAGCCAGACTTGTAACCGGAATGTTAAAGGACATCATTCACAGCCCATACAAAAAATACCAAAATTTTTAAAGTGGCGGTCAAAAAAGGTAAAAGTTTTTATTTCGAAAGAAGATATTATTCTAAACATTTTTTAGTATGATAGCTAAGCTGTACGACCATTACTAGATTTGTTTTTGACACATATAAATTTGGATTTTAAATGTTCCGGCCATAGAAAATAGTGTTTCAATAGATTGTGATACAAAAAATTTTTCGTATTAGGTGCAAGATTTAAATTCTTGATTTAAAAATGCATTTAAGCTTGAAAATCTAGATTTTAAGCTTGAAAATCTAGATTTTTAAGCATAAAAGAGGAAAATTCGTAAAGGTCGTACAGCTTAGCTGTCATAATAAAAAATGTTAAGAATAATGTGTAAATAAATAAATGGTAAAAAAATAACGAAGCCTTGTCTATTGCGTCAGTCTGTCAAAATTTAATTCAACTCTAGCAACACCTTTCGTTGTTCGTCATGGGGGAATTCAAAAAATATTGCAGATTTTAGCGACGCTCCTTGTGTCTACAGCGACCGCTGAGAGAAGTTTCTCCACCCTCGAACGATTGAAGACCTACATAAGAAATAAAATGGGAGACGAGAGACTTATTGGTCTTGCTCTCATGAGCGTACACCGGGAGCTCGCTGTAAAGACAGATCCTAACGATAGTTGGAGATAGGACTCTAAAAAAGAGAGTACCTTATTTTCTCAACAGTTTGCCTGAGTTCATAAGATCAGAGCCCAAGATAGGCAGATTTAAAAAATATTTAAAAAAGCATCTGCTCCATACACTTGAAGCTGAATAGATAGATATTTAACTCATTTGAAATTAAGTTTATAGTACTATGTAATTAGAGACTCTTGCCCTCGCAGACAAACTGCTCAAGCAGTTTTGTGGGGCTTTATTTTTAAGAAACAGTGTAAATTTTATGTTTAATAATTTAAATAAAAAAAAATAATAATTTCGAAACGCAAGAGGCTTAATATAAAAATTTAAAATATATCGTATCAAAAAAAAATGCTAGTTTTAAGTTCGAGTTTACCTAAATTGTACTTACTATTTTTTAAATAACTGACTTACGTACACAAACATTTTTTTTAGTATAACCTCTCGACCCTACCTAAGATGGGACCCCCCCCCCCATCTGAAAGCTATAGCTACGTCCTTGCTAAATCCCCTTAGTTTTTGAAGGAAGGCTCGTGCCCCTCGGTGGAGACGTAAGTCTGGGCTGATAAATATTTTGTATAAATTGGGAATCTTCTCGCTTTCCCAATTTTGTCCCGCAGTGTATTTAAAAATATTGTGAATTTAGCAGTCGCGAATGGACTCGACGGCACACAGGATGTTATGTTAAGACAAGTTGTTACTGAACAATGTAAGGCATGTTTGTAGCTGACAAAATTCCGCCCTTTTTGTAAACAAAATTGATTGGGAATCCCCTTGTGCGATTCTCTAAATGGCTCGGATAAACAATCTAGCATCTCATACTATTAAACGAGCTAATGTATACTCCTTCTTTATCTGAGAGATAGGTAATCAAGTATAGGGCGAACTAGACTAGGTAACTTAAATGAATTTCCTGCCTGCTTCTGCATTTACGAGCTCATATGGGGTGACCTTAAAATAGTTAGCGGAATTTTAAGGGGTGATTCTACTTATAAAACTGAACAACTTTATCCAAGGAACCTATGTAATTTTTTAAAATAATTTTAACCTCCCATATAAAGGCAAATCAGCTGATCGGACAAGTTGTATGGAGAGGCAAACTTCGTTCCCGTGGGAGTTCGGGAAAATGATGTAGCCTATGTTACTCAGGGATAATGTAGCATCCTAATGGTGAAATAATTTTTAAATCGGTCCAGTAGTTTCGGAGCCTATTCGTTACATACAAAAATACAAATCTTTCCTCTTTATAATATTAGTATAGACTAGCATTCTGCTCGGGACTTCGTTCCCGTGGGAATTTGGGAAAATCATGTACCCTAGGTCCATCCAGGATAATGTAGGATTCTAATGGTGAAAGAATTTTTCAAATCGGTCCAGTAGTTTCGGAGCCTATTCAATGCAAAAAAACAAACAAACAATCAAATCTTTCCTCTTTATAATATTAGTATAGATTATATATTCCTTGGAGAGAGTTGTTCAGTTTCATGAGCTAATTACATCCTTAATTTTCGCTAACTTATTTAAAGCCACCCAATTTGGCGAACTAACTGAAATGAAATAAATTCCCTGTCTGCATCTGCATTTCCAAGCCCATACAACCCGAATCTCTTTAAAATTCGAGTGGTTTTGGTGAGCTTGGTACATCCACGACCTCATCTTCGCCACTGAGCTAGATTGTGGTCAAGAACGAACCCATTAGTAATTAAAACCAGAGTTTTCAAATCACCAAATGCAAATCGACAGCAGCCGGAAAATCTTAAGTAATTAATGTAAATGGTTTCTCGGAAAATCTTTAACGATTTTGATGAAATTATAGTTAGAAGTATGTTCGGTCAAAAATTCGATTTATTACTATACTTTTATTTTCAAGAAATGGTTAATTATATAATTAGCTAAAATAGTAAAATTATTAGTTTCGAAAAACTGTAACAGATGGCGTCCAAGAACCCGAGCTACAGTTAGGTCGCACAAGTACTGTGAATACCTATAGGATATCCCAAAAATCCCAGAAGCCGAAACTGTTACAACAGTCATGGTAACAGTCCACTTGTCGTGTACTTTTAAAATAATAGGTAAGTTACAAAAAAACTTATGACATTGGATATGTATGAAACAAACCTGCAGAATTGAACTGGAAGTTGTGTAGATGCTCGTAGATGACACGATGTAACCTGACTGCGAGCTCCAGGGTCACTGCGTTCAGGTTTTCTCCTTCCAACCCTGTGTGGATCTTGTCCAGAACTGAGTTTAGGTATGATACCACGGCTGCGCAGGCCTGATGGATAAAGAAAACATATTTTTTTAAACAAGCATTTTGATACTTATAGGATCAAAGTTACTCCTCAATACGAATCAAACCATCCCAAATGGGGTTGTGTCGTTTTATCTGTATACACTAGAAAATCTACAATTGACTTTGCAAAGTAGACCTAAGCTAGTACAACATCTATTTATATCATATCAAGCTGTTGGATTTTAACAATAAATAAATAAACTGAATAACTTTTCCCAAGGAGCCCATATAAAATTCTCAACAAAAAATTACGAATTTTCACACTAAATATGATTAAATGTCTTACTGTCACTATCCGTCTCATTGACGTGAATAAGGACGGCAATACATTTAAAGGAGCTTTAACTATAATGAACGTTTCTGTAACTGAGTATATGGCAGTCAGTTGATTGTGTAAGTTCTATGGAGAGGTAAATTTTTTTTCATATTTCGACCTATGTTACTCGGTAAAGTTTTTTCACTTGGATTAAATATATTAGATTATATAAGCTACCTCTATACCAAATTTTATCAAAATTGGTCCAGCCGTTGGAGCGTGAAAGAGTAACAAACATCCATGTATTCATACATCCTCATAAACTTTTCACATTTATAATATTAGTAGGATTAGACAAGCAACCATGGGAACTCAGCTCCAGAATTATTCAGATATTAAGTTAAATTTAGAAAAATTACGAAAGCATGATTGAGTAAAAAAGAGCCATCCCCAAAATTAACGAACGATAGTGAATCACGAAGGTTAATATGGGCTTAAAGATAAATATAATATACATATATTGACACAAACAGTAAGGAAAAAATTGTAACAATCAATCCGTCAATCTGATAGAAAAGAAACAAAAAACAAACACTAGAATTTAGAAAAAAAGATAGGTCCGAAAAGGTCCCTAACACCCGGAGTTACTAGCCTATTCTTTTCTGAGGAAAACTGTTCCTTTGCGAATAGGCGCAAAGTTAAAAATGCTCATGTAATTCACTATTTTGACTTATTTTAAGTAACATTCTGAAAGTTCTAAGAAATAAATATGGATATATCTTCGTTTTTCTTATTTTTATTATAATTTTTGTCTGGAAACACTACTATTGTTTCCGTGTTTTCTTTGGTACTTTGACATTGGCAGAATCATCGTCGCAAAAGCGATGGATTGCCATTAAACTAAAGAAGTCAAGTCAAAGCTATTTTTGACTTTGACCTCCTGAATTTACCAAACTTACCGGAGAAGCAAGTGTATCAATATCTCCTTCTGGCTTGAAGTCGGTCTTCTTTTGCTCAGTTTGTAAGTGTATCTTCACCCAACCCACGATAGCTGCTATAGCGCGTTCAAGTCCCGCGTCAAGCTTATTTTCCAGTTGCTCCATTATTACTGTCTTTTTGTTGATGCATTCGCTTTGTTTGCTTGTCGAGCTGAGGGGACAGATTTTTTCTTATTATGTCAACCAATGCTACCTATATCATAAAATAAATAATAAGTTATTATTTATTCTTATGCCTATGTCAAGTTGTGCTCTTGTAAATAAATGTTTTATTTTAATGTTCTTTGGGGAAAGTTGTTTAGTTTTATAGGCTTTCTTTTAATTTATTTATACAGTAGGTAAGTTACATATTTTCTTAAATTAATTATTCGCCAAACTAAATAGTTTGATGGCTGCTTCCCCTCTTAATTTTCGCTAACTAATTTAAAATCACCCCAATATATCTTAGAGTATTGTATTGTATCATAGTTAAAAAATGAAAAACTACTCTTAGACACAACACACACACACACACTTTCGCCAGATTTGGACGGCCGGCCGGTTTGGTCGAGTGGTAGTGGCGCTGCTTCTTGATGGGACGGGTCCTGAGTTCGAATCCCAGTCGAGGCAAATATTTGTGTGAAAAGCTGATGTTTGTTCTCGGGTCATGGGTGTCTGTGTCTGTGTTTATGTAGGTATGTTCCGAGGGACCGACGACACGAGGGAAAACCTTGTTGTGGGCCTTTGAGTGTATGGCGTTTTATTTATTTATTTAGATTACCACCTGGTACGATTAACATTTCAATTAGTTACCTAAAACATGGCAGGACTGACTCCTGAAAATGTTCCTCAAACATCCTCACGATCTTATTTGCTTGTTTTACTGAGTCGAAGAAGTAAATCTGTAATTAAAAGTACAAGTTATAACACTTTAAACCAAAGCTATAACACTTTGAAGTTATTACTTCTGTTTTTGTTTACGTGATCAATAAAGAATTTATTCATTCATTTAAACCAGTGTTTTTCAAACTGTGTGTTGCGACCCCCTGGGAGGATCGTGAAGCCTTACTCGGGGGGTCGCGGAAAAAAGAAAAAAACAATTATTTGTAGACACAACAATAAGAAACTACAATTTTAATGAAAAGGCTGATGGGCCTGTTTAAGGATGCCTCCCGCAGCAAACTCTATAAATAATAGGTCTTTACCTATGAAATTGCCGTTTTTCATACAATATTTTTGGAAAACTGAATTTTCCATACTAACGTTTTTGGATTTTTCTCGGGAATGCGAAATCCAAATTTAGCAAAATTTTGTGGGAAGGTTTGGACAACATTAAGTTCGTTACTTACTTTATTGAAAGTTGTAACTGTAACAACGGTACAGCAAAAATAAGCAGTGAATCGGCCAACGGATGAAACGAGCTATATTTGAGCTTCTTTTTCAGCAAATAAATCTGAAGTAAATATGTATTAATTTGACTCAATATCTCCGTTATATGGCCAAGGTTTTAAATAAAAAACAATTTTAGTAACAGCTGTTCAATTAAATAAATTATGAATAAAATAAAGCTTGAGAAAAAATCGGCAATTTCATAGGTAAAGACCTATTAAGTATCATTTTAAAATCTCCGACGTAGATTTAGCCTAAGGGGTCTTAGGGAGTCGACAGAACTTTTTAACTTCCAAAGGGGTCGCGAAATGAAAAAGAATTGAAAACACTGCTTTAAACTTGTCAATGCTTGACTTGGTAGGCCTACCAAATCAAATTCAAACTCAAACCAATGAAGATAATTTCTCAACGTAAATCGATTGCAAAATAAATCCCAACTTCTGCTGTTACATTTAAGGTTATGTTTTTCCCTACAAATATTATAAATGCGAAAGTAACTCTGTCTGTTACGCTTTCACGCCTAAACTACTGTTTGGTACAGAGATAGATTAGACAATGGGAAAGGACATAGGCTACATTTTATTCCACAGCTGGGCACGATATAACCTGTAGTCCACGCGGGCGGAGCCGCGGGCGGAAAGCTAGTAGTCTATAAGGAGCGGGCTTACGAACTTTTAAATTGACGATCAACTCTCATGATAGTGAAATCTCAGCATACGCATTGAGATATTGGAATTAGTTAGCTGAAGTATACAAACCTGAGGCGGCGACTTGCTCTCGGCAATAGGAATGGATTGCAAGCCCAGGTCTAAGGCGTAGTCCACATGCTCGATCAACAAATGATGGATTAGCACATCCAGTAGTGATATAGCCGTGGCAGGGAGTTCGTTTGGAGTGCACAGCTGAAATGGTCACGAGAGGTCAGTTTTGTTCACACGGCAGCACATCAGGCTATGCATGTTGACCTTGACGTCGCCCTTATGTCGTTTGTAATAGCGGCGGCTTTCGCTGCGCAAATGTTTAACCTGATATGCTGCTGTACGAACAGAGTTACACAATTATTAGTAATGGTTCATATGAACTAACGTACGGCGTTTGACTACGCAATCCTATACCAGAGCATCATTCTGTTTTACATTCTAGTGAAACTTTCCTCATGAAAATTTTAGAATAGGGATGTTGACAGTGTTTGATTTTATGAATTTTTGTATGTGAAACAAAAAATAATGCTAGAAATACCTAAATTAATATCCTAAAACAGCATTAAAATTGGTTTATAAATGAACAAGTTATTAACATTTATATTATCGTAAGGACTAGCTATCTCGTTTTGTGGGGAGAGCTAGCTATCTCGTTTTTACCTACGCAAACAAATGACAGTGACGTCACGTTCCAGTAAGTGCATCTCTTTTTCGTTGTTTGACAGTTTCCCCCTCTTTTGAAATTTATTAGCTTGTAACTTTTTTATTTCTCAATAGTTTTCAAAAATTATTTCGGTTTTGGGTTTTGGATTCAGTTTCTTTTTAAGATAAACAATAAAAAAAAAATTAGGCAACATCCCTATTTTTTACAAGTTTGTTAATATTTTCAGTTTTCAAATTTAATTATTTTTGGAATACAGTCCATTTTGGAAAAAAGATAATGATAAGATAATGCGTAAAACATGAAAACCAGCAATGGATATTGCCTTCTGACAGGGGCGCGGATCGGATTGACCGCGCCGCCGAATCCAATATACACCCTCGATTCCATCAATCATACAGAAAAAATACTTACAGTCCTGCATCTAGTGAAAGAAGTTTTGGTATCATTTAGCATCTTTTGAACAAACTGTTCGCTCAGGAACGTCTCTCCTCCGTAGTTCTCGATTTGAGCTATGTTTATGTTCGCGCGAGTGCCTATTACTGCTTGAAGATCGCGCCTGAGTTCTTGGAATCTAAAATAGATGCAAAAGCCATCTTAATTAAGATTTTTTAAACACTGCTTAGAGTGGTGATAGCCCAGTTGGTAATGAGCCAGACTTATAACCGGAAGGTTGCAGGTTCAAATCCTAGTGCGGGCCTGTACTACTAAATCCGTCTTTTCGGATTTATGTACGGATTTTTCAATAATTGTCACTTGCTCAGCGGTGAAGGAAATAATCGTGATGAAACCCGCACGTCTATAAGAGAAATCGTTTTCGAAAGGCACGTGGCTGCGCCAACCCGCATTGGGCCAGCGACTATGGCCTAAATCCCCTTCATGTTTAGAAGGGAGGCTTCGGTGGGGAGGTATATTGGCTAAAAAAAACACTGCTTTGAAGGGACCCCTTGGGTGCTCTTTGGTGAGGGCATAAATGAGCTCATGACGACTATAATTTCACATGCAATTAACCTCTGAAAAAAGGCGTACAGAATTTATTGCACGTGATGTTAAGTACTTAATTAAAACAAAACAAAACAAAATCCAGTGCAATAGTGTCGAAATAATGATAAAAATATTGTAGTCGGAGAAAATTGAACCTACGTGAAGTATTGCAATTTTCAGTGAAATATCTACACAACCAATCGATGTGGAGATCCTTAGAGGAAGCCATGTTCAGCAGTGGATGTCTTGTAGCTGACATGATGATGTATGTTTTGCCTTTAAAAAGGAACATCATAGAAACGCTGACAAAAACCGAAAACAAATAACCAAGCGCCGACTTACCCTCCGCCCTGAATCTGCTTCTTAATGTGTTGTTTTTCGCTGTAGTAGGAGTTAAGAGCTGTGGATAGCACCGCCTTCAGCCTTAGTATTTCCAAAGCGGGGTAGCCATCGGTCGCGCCGGCCATTGCTCCATTGACCAAAGCATCCCGACGAAGGTCGTTGGTTGAGTTTCCATCAGCCGAGACTAGGCCAGCTGCTACTAAGTCGTTGCATACCTTTTGGGTGCTGGAATTGAAATTTAGAATGGATTACCTACTTTTATTTTAGCACCTAATAAGAAAACGTCATTAGAAGACCGTTTTTACGTTGACACAGAAATACGTTGCTTCTAATTACTTCTGTCTCAGCTATTAAAGATTTTTCAAATGCACGCACACGAATACAAAACTATCTCTATTACTAATTAAGTTTATCGTTTTTAAATAAATAAAATAAATAAATAAATGAAAATATAGAATAATTTATTTTATTGTTATTTTGATATAATTTCGGAAGATTTATGTTTAGCATATGCACAGAGTGCAGCATATTAATTTACTAGAAATAAGTACTCTTAAGGGCGACGATGTTGTTAATGATGTTTGAATGTTAATTTAAATCTAGTTTTAAAAGCTAATTCAATGGCGTGCAAGAAGTTAAATCGGGTTGACGTTAAAACTAAGTTTAAATCTAGATTTAATTATTGCTGCAAATCGCCCTAACATATTTCATACACTTTTTAAAATACAGAATAAATGAATAACTGTATAAATACAGAAATTAGTGGCTAGCACTATTTATTTAATAGATAATTTCATACTTACCCAGTATACATATCATACAAGTTCCTCAAGTACTTTTCAATGTCGTTCTTATCGGCTAATTTAGTCTGGATATACTTTTGTAGTTTCAGAAGGAAGATGTTGAGCACAAACTTGCTCATCACCTGCTCTGGATTCGGAAACACTGTGCTAATGACTGTATAGTTCTTCTTGCAAAGTGGTAGTACTGAGGAGAATATGTCCTTACCGAGAAGGGTATTCTGAAATTATAAGGTGACCTTACACTTCCAAATAATATTTAGGGAAAGAAAAATTTTCGGAGCGTATGGGACTTAAACCCACGACCCCAGGATTAGATCTCCTGGTGCTCTAATCAACTGAGTTATCGTGCCTTGAAATCAAGCGGCGAAATCTCTTATTACCTTTATCCCTTACTAAGCACATATGTTGTGCTTGTAGGTTAGCTACATCTACGTCTCATACGGCGAACTACAGACTCATACCACTTGTTAAATTTCCATCCGTCATGTGAACCACATGATGCTCTGTCTACCCTGTAAGGGTTAGGGGCGTAAATGTATGATTTACGCCCCTAACCCTTACAGGGTAGACAGAGCATCATGTGGTTCACATGACGCCACGTTTGACATACATTCTGAGGGTTATGGTGATAGGTTGTCAGTTTTTCGCCCACGTATACTATTTACAATTATGACATAATTAGAATTGAAATAAACTTTTACAATGCAGTTGCTCGGAAATGGCCCCGTAACATGGCCACGGGGTGTACGTTTATGTACCCCATAAAACAAATGTGATGTTATGTAAATTTGAAATGAGAAGAGATTTTGAAAAGAAAAAAAATATTTGAATGAGTAAATAAACCATTTTCATATACCAAAATTCAACTTCAGTGGCTATTCTATGATCCAGTGTTATTTTTTTAATCAAATGATGCATAAAAAGAAAGCAAAAAGTGAATAAAATACTGACAAAAATGTATGACCCAATAAAGAGTAGCTGATTTGATAATTCAGCGACCCTTTTGACAAGTGAGAGTATTACCTTTTTCATAAAGCTTTATACTGGCTTTATAGAATGAAAACAAAGAGTTTTTATGCCTGACACAATAATTATTTCTGATGAAAATCTTGATTTTCAGTTAAATAAAATATAAAAGTAAATTATTTATTTTACTTTTTCAATAAAACAAATCTGATTTTTAACAAATAGTTGAACTATTTAATAATTTCTGTAGACGCAATTGGTCTTTTATTTACTTAGCCTTTGCCTCATAATTGTGGAAAAATATTTTGCTCGCCATTGTTTTGCCCGCCATTTGAAATTATTTGTTCAACAAAATTATTTTTGTGTAATAAAAATGTTAATTCCTTAATGTTTTGTGTTTAATCGTAAAATATTAGTGCACATTGTTCAATGCAACAAGTTTTCAGTGAATATTGATTGGAAATACTATCTTTTAAGAACTTTGGATATACCTATACGATGTAAGTTTTAGATTTTTTGATTTTTTTTTTGTTTCGTTTCCTCGGCTATTGCATTGTAAAATGTTGAAAAATATACGTGCCTTAGGTAATGTGTAACTGGAGCCTTATAAAACACTCGCTTCGCTTGTGTTTCAAATGAGCTCACGTTACACATTACACTACGACACTAGTATCGTTAATAACTATAAACGTGCTTCAGCACTTTAATCATCTCCTGCGAGCCCTTGTTACTTCAAAACTTACCATTTGACAAGTTTCTATAAACGCATCAATACATTGTGAGTTTCCTTTAAAATTGGTCATTATATTAGCAATCTCCTTCATCTTATTTATGTTACCCTGATTTTGAGCTCTTACAAATTCGTCTATAAGTTTCTTCTCGATTTCATCATATTTTGTTTCTATTTTCTTCCTTGCTATTTCAAACTTATCTGGTGGTAACTCTTGGGCTATTGTATGCAGTTTTTGAATTACATCGGCAGCTTCGTTTAACTGTAAGGATGAAAAAAATAAAGTCTCTAAATAACTTTTCAGAGAATAAATTTACGAAATAAAATCCGTTTGTATTGAGTGTGTAGCGTTTTTTTTTTGTTTTTTTTTATTTATTTAAACAAAAATAAATTCAAAAAGATTTCATTATGTAGTCTTCGTAACTAACACCATTAATCTATTTTTCCACTATCTTTTAGTAGATGTCATTTCCTAACCTTGAACTAATTAAGTTCGATATAATAAGCCGATGCATAACCTGTTATTAATTAAGATTATCTCCCACAACTTACTCTGTTCGGGTCATTAAACAGCTCGGTAATAACAGGTCCAGGGCTGAGGAAGTGGGCCAGATGTGAGAGCAGGTCCCTGGCTGCGGCGGCCCTCGCTCGGGGCGCCCGAGCAGCCCCTAACTTCTCCCCCACATCCAGGGCTCGCCCTCCGCACCGGGACACCCTCTCGTCTAGCGACCTAAACACTGTTACACAATGCTGGAAATACAGAAAAAAATAATTAAATACAGTTGCTCACAATACCGTAGTTGAAAATATAATTGTAAAGCCATGAGCTTTTGAGCAAGGAGGTTAATGATCTAAAAATATATTCAATATATGCAAAGTAATAAGAAGTAAGTAAATATTATATCTGAATTAACAAAATATTTTGAACTTTTTTTTATTGTTTTTATACTAGAATTCGTTAATGAATATTTTATAATCATTGTTTAAAAATATTTCAATTAAAATAGCCTATTTATTTGTGGACTTACTAGCTAATTTTTAATTTCTAAATTAATTTAAATTATAATGTAAGCTTTTAAGTATGTGCAGATATAAACAGATACATTTAATCAATAAAAGGTAGTTTTACATACAGTGTGTTGGTCCATAATCTCAGATAACTTAGCTCCATACAACTTCTCTTCTTCTTGGACTGCTTGCTCTAACCTTGCACATTTTCTCTCTTGTCTTTCTTGTAGCACCTAGAAAATAAGGAAACTCATAAGGTACTAGCTTTCCACCGACAGCTTCGCACAGGTGGAATTAAGTGACATTGTGCTTCAGAAGAAACTCTTCTAATTTAGCCTATGTTGATCCTCACACCTAAAACTATTTTTCCACAAAATTTTATCAAAAATCAATTGTTTAAGTACTAGCAATAAAAAAAGTAACAAAGTAAGTAAACAGTTATTTATACATATATTGTCATATATACATTTGAGGGTACTTGGATGACACTTCAGTTGAGAATCCGCGTGCTTACTCCCGAAATTCCCGGTTTTCAAGAGTATTTATTATATATATTTAAATGACATTCAAGAACATGACTTCTATGCAGGCACATTGGTGTTACGTGTAAAAATGGTACAGACAGCATCATAGAAATCAATACTACCAGTGTTACTTTACTACGATTTTGGTGGTATCTTTTAGATAGAAACTACAAATACAAACACTTTATTAAATTGACACAAAAAATAAACAAAATAAAACAGGAGACTTGCAGCTAAAAAAATATTATTGTAAGAAAAATAATGGATTACCACAGCAGCACTATTTTCTGCCATACCTGTTATATGGCGCTGTCTGTACTACCAGTACAATTTTTACCATTGTTGGACCGAAGTCAGGCAAAAAACCAACCAAGTAGCTAGATGGTTCCTTAAAAGCATTGTATCTCATACCCTTTCATTTTTCTGTATGAGATACAAAAATACCAATTAAATTTAAACCAGCAAAAAACATTACCTTCTTTGGGAATTGGGTTAACATATTACCTTTGTGTAATGTGTGCTGTTTGTGCTTTTGTTGTCGCTGTTTGTGCATATATTATTGTGTTTATGCTGTTTGTCTCGTACCCCCAAATAAAGAATAATAAATTAGATACAGTGAATGTGGCAAAGAATTAGATAGGTAACTATTACTAATTCTTTTGCCACATACATATTTGTATTAATTATATATATTTATGCACCACCTACTACTTCTTTCACTTCTGTCCTACTCTAAGGTTGCCTGGAAGAAATTGCTACGTAGCAATAAGGCCGCCTTGTTGCACTATGGTTTATGTTCTGTTTATTGTGCTGTATTTCCTTGTGTGCAAATAAAGTATATTGTATTGTATTACAATCGAAATAAATGAGTAAGATGACTAGTTACCTTCAGATCTTGTATGGCTTGTGTGAAAATATCATGTATCATTTCTGGGTCAAACTCGTCATCGTCTAGACGAGATTCTTGCATACTGCGTCGCACCATTCTTTCAACAAACTCGTCAGGATCAAATGGATCCTGCAATTAAATCAAAACCGGTCGTAAAGGGGCGTACATTGAGCCAAAACAAAACCATTACAGTATCACTCTTGTGATGTAATTACTCGCCTGTTCTAACTCTTTTATGTATTGGTTCATCATCTTGAATATTTTGAGCACAATCCACAACAGAATATAAGACAAAATGGATAATTAGACTAAAAGTTTCGTGAATTTCGTGATTCGTAAGGGAAAGATTCCATCTGTCATAACTGTCAATTGTCATTTCTGTTTTGCTGTCAAATTGTTTGTGGTGCGTTCGTAATCGGCTTAGAAGTCGAAACCGGAAAGTGCCGAAAACAAATGTGCAGAAAAGTAAATAAAATAGTTTTATTTCAGGCATAGCCCAGAAATGGTTAGTAACAATGGAAACTTACTTTTATGTAAGCACTTAGTATCTAGTTGAAATTTAACTAATTTAGAAGGCTTCGTATGCTAACATCTGGCAGATTTTATCTACCTATATTTAGTATCTTTTGTAAGCTGGAAACGTGTCCAGTGCTGCATAATAGCACTGTCCACGTCCAGCCTACCTGCAATAATTTTCAGGAGACTGCTGGAGCTGCTCCTCACGCAATGAATCAGGGATGCGATGCGTTTCCTAACGATAGCTGAAAAGCTATCCACTCCCGCTTCCATCAGCATCCTTGAGGCACTGCAGTGACACTGCAGCCCAATCAGTCCCCTGAAAGTATTGTTATACTGAGTGCGCAGGGCCCTGTATGCACTTTGTGTATAGTGTGTCCACAGGCTGCACGTATACAGGGAGCTACAATATGCTTTAAAAAGAGTAATCTTAACCGGCCTAGTAGTTACAACGTGCGAACCTGCGGGCCAACATATTTGCCCTAACACACCTACGCTCTCTCTCCATATCGAGATCATCTTTGAGTGTCTCGGTGACCCAGTATTTAAAACTCTGCACTTGTTTGAGAGGATTGCCGTTGAGCCTAACAAGTGGTATGTTGTAGGTCTTGTTTTTGGCTTTAAAGACAAGGAGTTTGTGAGCGGTATGCGCTCATCTTATTGAGAGCATTGATTGATGGGCACAGCAGCACCATGTCATCGGCATAACTTATGTTGTTAACAAAGGTACCGTCAATAGAGCAACCGACTTCAGCCACGCCGCTGAGCTCACCAATCAGTCGATTCATGTATAGATTAAAGAGCGTCGGTGAGCTTACCCCACCCCACTTTCCAACCTGTACATGCCAGTTATGGGTAAATTCCGCCATTTAAGTATTTGCTAAGCTGTCATTTACATCCTGTATTAAATTTATATAAGTCATAATAATAATATGATAGAATTAAACATATGAGTCAATTTGAACTTGAATCAGCTACTGAAAATCTAGAAAGAACTAGAGTCTGGCCATCGAAAGCTGTCCACGAGAAACTGCGGCAGATTTAAAATTTCGTCCTCTGAAAACTGTTTTCTACATATAATCCCATACATCTATGTACAGTCAACGGCACATAAGGTTACCACAAACTGTCAAATTTCCCCAATGATAGTAATCTCTAATGCTTGGAGATAAAATTGAAAATCGATTGAAGTTTGATAGTTTTGAATAGCATGATGTGCTGTTGTCCCTGTACCTTCTCGTGGACAGCTTTCGTTGGCCAGACTCTATCAACTGGTCCGTCTTAATCCACAAAAATCGAGTCTCACTGCGGATGAACAGTACTCGATTACGAACGTATTCTAATTCTGACAGTTGACGTTGTCATTTCAACTAGTGTTCATAGAGTCGATTACGTGATTTTGCTACAAGATCACACGTTTCAGTTTAGAAATTTCAAAAATGTTACTTTGTGTCTAATCGAATCTAAACTATAATAAAGCGACACACACTGCGCCTGTCGAGGGTCCCCTCGATACACACAAAAACAGATTCAAAGACCCAGACCCGAGAACAAAGACCTGAATTTTACTTTTTAAGTTCCGACCAGAAATTCAAACCGAGAACAGTTGATTCAGAGGCGTCGTTAGATACTAACCACTGAATCAAACCGGTTGTTATAATGAAAAGAATGTATCGTCGCCAAGAGGTCCGACGACGTGTCAAGCGAGCTTTATATCCTCTGAGTAGTGTGTATGGAGTTTACTAGGTAAGTAAGTCTCGTAGTATAGGTATCTACTGCTATAAGTTTTTGTGGAACATTTATTTGATACTTATGGCAAAAGTGAATACCGGGGTCATGATTCTCCCGTAAACTAACTCGGGACACAGAAGTCCCGAAAAATTCGGAAAACTTTATGGAATAATCATCATGGTACCTATTGAATTCGGCTTTACTTTTAAAGACCTAGTACTTACTACGACACACACTTTTCTGTTCGTGTCGTGGTGGATCCCTTGCAAAAAAAAAAAAAACCTACCTGCTATTACCTACCATTATTTCTTTAGTTTTTATAAATAGGTAAACTGCTTTCAGCCCGCCCGGGACTTCGTTCCCGTGGGAATTCGGGAAAATGATGTAAACTATGCTGTTGTTTGGTACATCATATTTCATCTAATAACCCTCTAAAATGTGAAACGTGGCATCAAGTGGTTTTGAAACTAATGATTCTCTGCCTACCCCGATAGGGATTACAGGCGTGAGCGTATGTTGTATGTTACTTAGGGATAATCTAGAATTCTATTGGTGAAAGAATTTTAGAAATCGGTCCAGTAGTTTTTGGGTTTATTCGTTACAAACATACAAAAGCACAAATCATTCCTTCCTTTAATCTACGCTCGCTGCGCTTGCACATATTAGTACACATGGCAGCACTTCGGGCTCTACATGTTCACCTTGATGTTTTGCTTGTATAGCGCCGGCTTTCGTAGTCATGTTTACTATACTACGTCAATGTTCTTAGTGCAAATAATACTACATACTCAAAGGTGCAAATGGGTAACCTGACATGCTTCTGTCGATACATTCGTTTTCACTTGGTTCATAGACATGGAAAAAAAAAGATTTGTATGTAAATAACACACTTCTAACCAGACACCATAGACACCATAAGGCAAGGTACACAACATGACTGAGTCAGTTTGAGTTGCTCTTTGTATAGACAAACTTCACCACATCAAATTATTCTACAATGGGATTGGGGAACCTTAGGGATATATGAGGTACTGATACTTGCTTCCTAGAAGAAATACTTATTATTCACACCACTTATTAATCAATTGAAGCCTGCACCACCTAGAAAATTGAAAATGGTGAGAAAAAAGTAAGGGAGCATAGAATAGGAATTTTAATATACATACTCTTTGTTACCCCAGAGTACAGGCAATTTGAAAAAATATTGTTTTAATTTTAGAAACAAAAGCAAAAAATTCATCAATGTAACAGATACGTCTTTTTGGAAGATTTCTAACTAGTGGAAGCGTTTTTTATATCCAAATTCTTTGTGATGTCGTAATATTTTGCCAAAATCTTGTGCGTGCTATTAACGATTTTTATTTATATTATCGTTTTACTCTCTTACATGAGAGGTGAGTGGAAACATAAGATCAAGTGGAAAACAAACACTTTGACAGGAGAGGTACTGAACCTTGGACATATCGTGAGTCGTGAGATGTCCAATGTATCCTAAACGGGTTAGAATAAAGTCGATAGAGCTCAATGGCTGAGCGCCTCAGCCCTCGAAGCTCCGAGGTGAACGCCTTGGAACAACGAGGCTATCTCATCGGCAAAAAAATCGGACAGGGATCATATGCCACCGTCCATCTGGCAGAGTACTGCGATGCGTCCAGTCCCAAGCGCATGCACCTTGCGTGCAAGATCTTCGACAAGGAAAAAGCGCCGAGGGATTTTTTGGAAAAGTTTTTCCCTCGCGAACTTGATATATTGACTAAAATAGAAAATCCACACATAATCCAAGTGCACAGTATCCTGCAACGTGGTCCGCGAGTGTTTATTTTCATGCGATATGCCGATAACGGTGACTTACTCGATTTTATAAAACGCAATGGAGTAGTGCCGGAGAACCAAGCCAAACTTTGGTTTCGACAGATGGCCAGCGGTTTGCAATACCTTCACAGCAAGAACATTGCCCATCGTGATTTGAAATGTGAGAATATCCTATTGTCGAGACGATTCAACGTGAAATTGGCCGATTTTGGGTTTGCAAGATTTTGTACTGATGGAGAAAATCGTCGCGTTCTCAGCCAGACGTACTGCGGCTCAGCCGCGTACGCCGCACCGGAGGTGGTGAGTGGCACTCCATACAACCCAAAGCTGGCGGACGTGTGGTCCCTTGGCATAATTCTATTCATAATGTTAAACGCATCAATGCCATTCGACGATTCAAATTTGCGGAAGTTGCTAAAGGACCAAATGTCCCGCAACTGGGTATTCCGTTCGAGGATTCGCGATACGGTATCGGCTGCGGCGAAGTCGATAGTGCGCCATATCTTGGAGCCGGATATAACATTGCGGTTGACGTTGGACCGGGTTTTGTCGCACGAGTGGACGCGGCCGCGGAAGGATAAGAGCGCGAGTTTGATGGGGCGTCTGGTGCAATCAGCCCCTTCAGCGCCCCACGCGGGTAAACGAGAGCACGAGGAGGCGGGCCCGTCGGCCGGCGCGCGCGTCTCCGGGGACCATCGCGACACGGAGCGCGAACGACACGATGACATCAACATGCGCTCACACGACTGATCCCTGTCCACAATCACCAAGCATCAAACAGTTAATATTTACGGAAAAGTGTAATTATAATCTAATTATCTTATTCGACCAGCAAAAATTGTAAATTCACTTTATTATTTTGATTTTTTTTACAATTGACGACTTAACTATTGTTGGTCGCCAATAGTGAAAATAAAGTTTTATATAAAATAGTTAAATATTCGTTCGTTACTTAACAACATAAATCAATGCAATTAGCATAGCTGACACCTACTTACTTTATATTGTCCGATAGTAACCATATCCAAGTTGAAATTTAATTGACTTCCTGGTTTAATTAGAACAATTTCAGGATGTTTTCGCCTACATAATAATTAGGTACGCTGCGCTGCATGTATTATTCCGTAAGTGGAGTTTTTAGCTAACCTATTCAAAGGCGGTCAGCTGCAGAATTTACTCACCCTCTAAGATTTCAGATGAAGTTATTTCAGTGTACTTATTAAGTTATTTTTCGCATACGTATCTACTTGTAGATTTTTAAAAACTACAGGCCTACTCCACGTCACTACATGAAATTAAAATAATAACTCTGAAATTTTCTATCACCCCAGACATTCTATTGCTTACAACTTTTAAACGACTGAACTAATTTTGATCAAATATAGCTGAAGAACCATCTCGATTAAATCAGCATTCAAACAAAAAAACCGCATTGAAATCGGTCCATTCGTTTAGGAGCTACGATGCCACAGACAGAGACACAGATACCCAGACATACGCACAGATACACACGTCAAACTTATAACACCCCTCTTTTTTGTCAGAGGTTAGTAATATTTGTAAAGCATTGTCCCTTTTTCGGATATAGCTTGGTCTCTGTTTCTTCTGAAGCAGTGGTTCTTACTTTTTAGTAATGGGGGACCATTCTACAAAATATCTGTTGCCACGGCGGCCAGGTAAAACTATTTAAAGAGATTTTCTTCAGCTATACCTAAGTATATGCACTCATGTTCAAAATTTTTTATTTCTCTTTACTAATTCTGAATCTTTGGTTCAATGCTAGCCAAAGCCAAACACTTGAAGGCTCTGGCGCGCAGTCGATTTCAGTGCTTATGTCGACTCGTCACATTTCATACAATATTTTTTGGGCTGGCCTCGCGGACCACTTCAGGGCCACTGTTCTAAAGTAAGGTTACCTTAATATTGTTTTAAGACATGGTGGTAACCCAGCTGTTTCTTATTTGGGGTACGCTTGACCACGATCCAGGAAATGGCAAGTCAAGTTACTATGGTTTTCCAACTACAAAATTATTGAAAAACTAGCCTTCCTCCCGGGACTTCGTTTCCGTGGGAATTCGGGAAAATTATGTAGCCTATGTTACTAAGAAATAATGTCGCATTTAGTGAAATAGTTTAATTTTTCAAATCGGTCCAGTAGTTTCGGAGCCTATTCAATGTAAACAAACAATCAAATTTTTCCTCTTTATAATATTAGTGTAGATAACATTTTAGAAAACTTATTTAGGGACCATCCATAAATTACGTCACACGTTAAGGGGTGGGGGTGGGGTCGACAACGTGTGACATTGTGTGACAAGGTGGTGGAAGAGGTCATAAGTTTCGTGACGTCACATTTCAAAATGTGTTGAATAGCGATCACGCAGATTGCCATAATACAAGATTCTATGAGTATCGAAACGTGTTAACTATTAACGACAAAATTAACCTCCTTAGTCCCAAGCACTCTTTTTACGTTTTTACTTTGGTGAGACAATGAGTTTTGAGTTCCCAAAAACCATAACAACTCTATTAAGTACTGCTTTTATTAGAAAATTACAAAAAATAGAAAATATGCAAAATATGTGACGTCACGCTAGGGAGGGGGGAGTCTTACAATTGTGACCAACTGTGACAAGGAAATCATGAAATTCGTGTGACGTAATTTATGGATGGCCCCTTATTTGCAGGGATAACTTTAGTCTAAACCTTCTAGGAGGGATGAGTTAATTTTGCAGCAAACCTTACAAGTCAAATCATTTATGAGTGAGTGACTTGATCATCATCTTTCAAGAAGTCCAAGATGCAAAGCGTGAGGTATACTTTACCTTATATACCTACTTATTAAAAAAAAGCCTTTTTATTTGTTCCGAAAAAAAAGATCTTTTCACAATCCTTGATATGTAACACAATCCATTATATGTAAGTAACTAATTAATGTAGCATGCAATAATCAAGTGACAAATTTAAAGTTATTTATTTCATTTATTTATATTTATTACTAGCTTTTCGCCCGGGACTTAGTTCCCGTGGGAATTTTCCCGTCAATTTTCCATTGTTTTTAATAGTTATTCTGCTATTCGGGACGGAGAGAAATACAACAAATCAAAAACCATGGAAATCGGTCCAGCCGATCTTGAGTTATAAGTGGTGTAACTAACACGACTTTGTTTTATATATTTAAGATATTTATTCATTATGTTATATGTATTAGTTAATCATTTACTTCTAATATTAATCCGGAACCCCCTTATGGGTAAAGGCCTCCTCCAGCTTTTGCCATCTCCCCCTGTCTTGAGCTTATTTCCATCCAGTATGCCCCACATCAGTCGACCACATCAAGTACACAGCCCCCGCTGTGTACTTGATGTGGTCGACTCATATCTTGAGTGGGCGCCCTGGCCGGCGCTTCCCGTCACAAGGCCCCTCCACTCTGCGTTCGTCTACGTCTTGCAATGTGTCTTATACTGGGTGAAAGAAACCTCCTGGCTATATTCAAAATCCTGAACCAGTATCACTCAAAGAACACATTTATGAAAAAAAAATATTTTTTTAAAATATTTTTTCAATGGGAATAATAGTTCATTTCTTGCCTAAACGTAGACATTACTCCTACACCAGGCACGCGAGGGGTACGGGAAGCGCCCGGGGGGTGCACCCGAGTAGTGTCTACATTTAGGAAAAAAAAATCCCAACGATAAAAGTGTTCTGAAAGTGATACTGGTTCAGGATTTTCAATAAAGCTAGGAGGTTCTTTTTTAACCTGTATTTTACGATAGATACTATCATAATACGTATTTTTTTAAAATTTGGATACGCCGTCTCTAATAGTTTGAAAGATAGAGGGTTGCGACTGAAACACCAAACTTCAATAACAACCAGCGTCTGCCCTAAAATTCTTTCCCATGGAAACTCCGTGTAATCTCTTTTAGGTAAGCTTCCACAATAATTTAAGATCATCTTTGCAAAATTTCAAACTTATAGCTTCATTAGTTTTGATTTTAATCGCCTAGTTTGTAAAATGTGCACTTTTAAAAATTTCCCCCTGCCCATACTTACCAACTGGGAGGGGGGTAAATTTTGGTAGGACTCGGCAGATCCTCATTTCTAGTGCCAAGATAAAATTATAAACAAAGTTTCAATGATGTTAATATTTTGCCGCTAAACAGACATTTTTAGTCTTACTTTACCCGTGCTAATAGCGCGTGGAAGTCAGCGCCAAATAAGTTAATTGTTTAAAATACATTTAAAAAAAAAAAAACAGTAACAGCATCTCTCGAGGGTTTGGTTGGTTGTATTAGGTTTGGTTGCATAACGGGTGAAAGTCTCACTACTACCTACTCGTATCACCACCATTTTATACCTTATGTAACATCTAGATCAAATAATTCATCCTAAAACCTTCAAAAATTATTTCTTTTATTAAGAGGATCGTCTCAGTGATTTTTCCCCATACACTTCTTACATTTGGCGTCGATGGATTCCATCCCTTAAACTTCAACGGATCCCTGTGACATTTTGGTATAGTGTCAGGAACACCAAAAACTAGGTCCGTACGTTTTGATTTCTTTGATATTTTTAGTAGACAAAAAGATATATGAGACTAAAATTCAGCATTTTTCGCCAAAAAAATTATCAACATTTAAGAGGTGACTGTTGAAAAACTAAGAACAGTTTTGGAAAAAACAAAACGTACAAACCTCGTTCATACGCTTACAAATCGATAGAGACTAAAGACGTACGATAGTATTAAGTTTTTAGGGTAGGAATTCATTGACGCCTAAACTCATAATTTTGGAAAAACAATAGCATTTCGCCGGAAAACAGCAATTGTCCCTTTCGCACAAGTCTGAGGTTGGTGGTCGACATCGAGACAGCATGAAAAACAACTGAGACGCTAGTTCAAACTGAGACGCTCCTCTTAATGAGATGGGTTTAACTCTTGACCCCAATCTTGACCAAGGTTATAGATGAGGTCGACGATGGAGCGAGTTAACCTAGAAAATGCCAATTAAGGCACTGGTACTCCTAGCCATTAGATTTATTTTTGGTCTCCGAAAATATGATCATGTATCAGAATATCGTACGCAGTTGAAATGGCTTCCCATTCGACGCCGCCGCGATGTGCACATCCTTTCTCTTCTTTATAACATCCTCAAAAATCCTTCCGCTCCTGATTATCTCCGTTCCCGATTCAACCATCTGCCTCCTGGTCACCATCCCCGTCGCTCCCGTTTCACAAACTCTTTACAATGTCCTTCGGCCAACACCAACTTCTTTTTTAATTCATTTACTGTTCGAACTACACAAATGTGGAACAGAATGCCGAGACCTATTCAAGAAAGCCCTTCTATTCACACTTTTTAAAAAAGTTGAAAGAACACTTTCTTTCGAGACTCTAATGAGCATATAATATATGTATTATGTATGTATTTCATATTTATGTATTTATTTTATTGTAATAAGTATCGTTTTATTATTGTTGTATTTATTTAGTATTATTATTATTATTTTCTTCTGTAAACTCTGTGCGCAAATCTCTCTACCCCTTCTACTTATATACTATTTCTCACTAGTTAGGTTGGCTGGAAGAGATCTCTTTTAGAGATAAACTCGCCTTTGTACAATTGGTTTTTCCAATTGATTTTAATAACTATGTTGTTTGTGCAATAAAGAATATTACTCCCACGTACCGACGGAACACAGCAAGTTGTTTGGCGTCGGTCTTCGGTAGGGGGTGTTCAAGAACCAGACTGCCCTTTACCGAACCTACCACACCGCACGAGACCATAGGACGCCACCTCAGATTCAGGTGTCGTTGCCTAAGATGGATTACTAGGAGGCAGGTCTCATTTGTGTTTCCTTAGTCGCCTCTTACGACACTCACGGAAAGAGACGGGATTCTCAATTCTCAATATTCTTAACCGATCACCACACGGTGGAAAACTCAACTGTTAGTCAAGTGACTAAAGAATATGGAGAAACTGTATAATGAAAAACGTATAAAGTAGAGTGCTTCTGGACTTTACTACAGGAAATTGAACAAAAACAAGGTACGAGTATTTTTCATATCATTTCTTTTTTCACTTCGTATATTAATGTCTCATTGTGGTGTTAAAAAACGGTTTTGTCTTTATGAACTGAGATTTTGATACATTTTTCGAATATTTTCGAGGAAATGCAGTCGAATTCATTACACTGCTGAGGTTGCTGGTCCCGTTTCTTAGAAAAGTCATTGAAACTGAAACATTCACTAGACCTGTCAAATTATTATTAGTCCAATTATAATGATATGTCATGGAATCCGAGTTTTTTTTGGCATAGAAAATCCCGTAATAGAGTATTCGGTTTCTGAGAACGGTAATATCACTTGAAAAGTCACTGTGCTGATATTCGCGAGGTAATTGACTATGACTTTTGAGATTTCATTCAGGTATTCTACTTGTAAATAGGTGAAGCCCGGTTCCAAGGTCGCTTGATTGTGCTGAAAAAAAAGTAATGATTATTAGCTTTATCGCGCTTCTGCTGTAACTCTTCACAATTTCAGAATAAAATGTAGCCTATGTCCATCCTTAAACTATATCCATACAAAATTTATCTCAAATCGTTTGTGTTGCGTAACAGAACGACAGACAGAGTTACTTTCGCATATAAAAAACGACCATGTTAATACAAATTCCGCAAAATAAATAAAATGCAATATAATGTGATTATCTAATTAGAAAATTGGAAAAAACCTCAGAAAACCTCAGTTTTTCCATTTAGATCATAAAATATCGAAAGAAAGGCATTTAGGTCAATAGAATAAAACCTACAAAAATTCAAATCAAATCGGAATCCTACAAGAGATTTTATTGTTTTAATAGCTTCATTTGTTGCCAAATAAGACTATCCTAAGTTTTACCTCTCGGCGGAGGTGTGCATAAGTGGGGGTAAAAATGTATCCAAAAAGGGATATTTTTGTGATTTTTCGGTTATATCTCGTAAAGGACTTACAATATCGAAAACTGTCCTTCATAAAAGTTGGAGGGCATTTAATTCTGCGTAGGATAAGACCAGATCTATATTTTTTGGACTACCCGTTCTCATGCTTTAGCTCATCAAATTTGGATAAAGGGTCAAGCAGGCTTAGCGAACGAGAGTGGCCCTCTAACAACGGATTTGGTCATTCTTTCAGGTGGTATACTGGCAGGTCTTAAAAAACACTACGCTTAATATCAGTCCTTGATCTTCTTTTGTTTTCGAGTTATTTAGGATAATGTCGAAAAATTAGGGTATCACTTAAAGTGTCATATTTTTTAAACTGTTCAAGTTAGATTAACCAAACAAAATCATGTTTAATAATAATAAAATAGACTACAAAATGCATATTGTTAACTTGCATCATATAAAAAAACGCTTACATATTTTCTTTTCTAAAAAATAATCAGAGTATCACTTGAAAGTGTCATATGTTGTAAACTGTTCAAGTTAGATTAACCAAACAAAATCATATTTAATAGTAATAAAGTAAACTGTAAAGTCATATTATTAATCAGCATCATATCTTTAAACTTCATTGTAAAAAACGATTTTTCTTTTTCTTAAAAAATAATCAATAGTATCACTTGAAGTGTCATATTTTGTAAAGTATTCAAGTTAGAATAATAAAAAAGTATGCATTTCGTAGTCTATTTTATTATTATTAAACAAGATTTTGTTTGGTTAATCTAACTTGAACAATTGACAAAATATGACACTTTCAGTGATACCCTGATTTTTCGACATTATCCTAAATAACTCGAAAACAAAAGAAGATCGAGGACTGATATTAAGCATGAGTGATCTTATAGGGCCTGCCAGTTCACCACCTGAAAGAATGACCAAAGCCGTCGTTAGGGGGCCACTCTTTTTCGCTTAGCCTGCTTGACGCTTTATACAACTTTGATGAGCTAAAGCATGTGAACGGGTTGTTCAAAAAATATGAATCTGGTCTTATCCTACGCAGGATTAAATGCCCTCCAACTTTTATGAAGGACAGTTTTCGATATTGTAAGTCCTTTACGAGATATAAACGAAAGGGGAAAACTTAGGATAGTCTTATTTGGCAACAAATGAAGCTATTAAAACAATAAAACCTTTTGTAGGAATTAAATTCGATTTGAATTCTAAGCCGATTGGGCTAATTTGTTGTACTATTTTGTTCAGATTCTTTGATAAATGAGGAAGTCATTTTTACGCGCTGACTAAATTTAGCTTCATTTGTTGCTAATTAGTGACTAATTAGTCAGTCTCATATCTAAACAACTTCAGTCTCATGTGTGTCTCTCTGTGAGACTGAACAACTTTCTCCAAGAAACCCTATAGTGAAATCAAATTTTTTTCGCTATATAGGCTCAGAGGCCAGCGCATCAGGTTACTCAATTTTCATTGCAAAACCGCTTTTATGACTACAGCACAGAGTGAACGCGTGTGGTAACCTGAGTTGCGGCCGTCCGTACTTACCGTACACTACAGGCAATGAGGGCTTTTCAAGAAGACATTTAAAAAAAAAAGTTATTACTTATGACGCCAATAGATGGCGCGCATATCGAGTATTATGTCAAAACCAATTTAAAAAAATAGATAATGTTGCCAGTAGAGAAAAGCAGGAAGTCGTTGAAAAGGCTGTGCCTCCGCTGCCGGTACCGGCTCCTAGAACAGCTGCCAGTACCGGCTCCTAGAACAGCTGCCGGTACCGATAGACGATATAAATCATTATAAAACTTAAATGATAGGTAATAATAATAGTAGATAGGTACTCAATGATGTGCTGCTATGTTATATGTTACCGGAAATATATGAAACCTACAAAACAACCTAACCTAACCGAGCGGAACTGCGACAACCGCTTAACGCAACCACAGTCGTTTCTGGCACATCGCCGGCCGCTGCCGCGGCACGCTCGCTTCGCTCGCTCGGCTCGTGCGTTGGGGGTCGCAGTTCTAACCTAACCTAACCTAACCAACCCTTAATGGGTTGGTTAGGCTAGGCTACTAACAAACCTAACCTACAGTTTCTGCCCCGATATAATCTCCGCGGGGGAGGAGTTTTAACTATAGCTAGTTTTAACTATAGCTCGATGTGACAACTAGTTTTATCTGAAAATCAAAGTCGAATGTAAGTAATACATTTCCGATAGTGATTTAGGAATATTCGCAAATTCAATCTTAGATAATCACCAACGCATCAAAGCACAGACCCCGATAAGAACACAAAATCAACTCATGTCAGCGTCAAAAACGTCAAAAATTGAAACTGACAGTAACTTCCGGCAACCGTTCCAATTTTTCGTCGTTGCCGGTACCGGCAGCGGAGTCACTTCCCGTTGAAAAATCAGCAAAATGCAGAAATACAAAACTCACACAACAAACCTAGCGAATGCAATGCAGACTGCAAAGAGTCAGTCACTGTCACAGGCTGACAAGAGTAGATTACAGTCTTGCCAGACTAGATCCGAGCTTTCGCAAAAATTTTCCTATCCAGCATAAAAGTGTCAATCGGAAAAACTCGTATTGCATCCGTTCACTGAAGGATACTATCCCCTTGCAATAACTGGTAGAGATCATCACACCATATTTCACACATTTCAATATATTCGCAGTTTCTCAAAAAAAAATTGCCTATGAAATAGGAAATTGCCCTCGGTCTTGCAACATTGTTTTGTTTTCTCAAAAAAACAAAACAGATTTTTAAAAGTGAAATTACGTGTTCGTTGTGTGAACTAAACGTGACTTGACATTGACATAAGACTCCAGTGCAGTGCCATCTGTTGTCGACATTATGAAACTTGTTTTTTTCTTAAGAACTGTCAAAATGAAAACCCCTCATTGGCTGATCAAGTTGTATGGAGAGGCGAATTTAATTTTTCATGTTGCGATTTTGTTTTACACTAGCATGCCGCCCGGGACTTCGTTCCCGTGGGAATCCGGGAAAATTATGTAGCCTATGTTACTCAGGGATAATGTGGCATCCTAATGGTGAAAGAATTTTTGAAATCGGTCCAGTAGTTTTTAAGTTTCAATGACGTCTAGTGTTGCCAGGTGGAGATTTTTGTTTTCTGCTTTTGCTTTTAAATTCGCGTATAAAGAGTGTGGAAAGGCAAGTACTATTGCATACAAAAATACAAATCTTTCCTCTTTATAATATTAGTGTAGATGAGCATAAGTTACCTACACAAGACACATTATACGAGACCTTTATTAGGAAGTGAACACTCATGAATCGTTTATTAATAAAAACACTAAGGTACTTACAGTCACATCTAATGCAAAAGTCGGTGTATACTTTGGAATTACATCTTGGAGCGCCAGTGCTAAATTTTCACCGGGAACATGTTGACCTTAAAATATTAGGCATTTATTTTGCGAAAAAATAACAATCTGTCTGTTTTACTCATCTTTCCAAACTGACTACTTTATCCATTGGTTTGCCTGATTCGTCCTTTTCTCAAAGGGTCTACTTTCCGAACAGTGCATTTACCGACCAAATGTTTTTTTTTTAAATTAATTTAATGTTTTTTATGTCAGCCTAGTATAGTTAAACAGTTTGACAACCGATCTCAAGGTCGGGGGTTCGATTCTGTGCGGGGTACGCGGAATTGGGTACCAATGTCTGTAAAGAATAAAACTTAGACAAGTAAATCGAACGTAAAGAAACGTTCGAACAAGTAGCCCGATCATGGAGAAAGTGGAAAAATGGATTGGACATAGACAAGAAGATCAATAGCGGTGATAGCCCTGTTGGTAATGAGCCAGACTTGTAATCGGAAGGTTGCAGTTGCAGGTTCAAATCCTGGTGGGGGGCCAGTACCACTAAATTCGTCTTTTCGGATTTATGTTGGATTTCAAAATGGATGTTATTTTCGGAATCAGCACTCCCAAAAACCTATTAAACGACACCTATGTCGCTATGGAGCCAGGCGCGCCTCGCTTGCCCCCTCTTAAAATCCAAGATGGCGGATATGAAATTTTCGGAAGGCTGTCGGCGGATACGACGTTTGGTGACACTTCGGGTTTCACCCTACGCGGAGCTTGGCCTTCGGCCTCGCACCTGGCGAAGCTCGCGTTCGGCTCGGTCTTTGACCTCGCCTCGAAAATGTCCACAAATCGAAAATTTCAAGGTTTTCCCATACTCCCCCAAAAATTCTGAACACACCCCCCATACATCACTTTCACCTCCCCCGATATTCCTTCTTGGAGAATAACCATGGCAGTGAGTCAGTCAGTGGTAATCTAGCTTTATATTATAACCTATTTAATTTAACGAAGGAAAAATAGGGGAAATAATTCGTGTTTAAGCTAGGTAATTTTGGCATAGTTGTAGGTGTAGGGAATGCTGTCATATGCAACATGGAAGTGGACTATATGGGAAGTGGTTGTTTTGGGAAATGGACTATGTAGGAAGTGGTCGGTTTGGGAGTGGTCATTACGGGAAGTGGACGATTAAGGAATGGTCATTCTGATATGTGGTCTTTTTAGGAAGTGGTCGTTTTAGGAAGTTGACATTATGGTCCGAAAGATATAAAATATTTAACAACTTTCTTGATTAACCTTACTTAGTAAGTAGCACTTTTGCCTTACCGTACTGTCGAACGAATTATGCTAAGAACCGATTCATAGTAAGGGCTTGCACTCAGTACAACAATATTTATGACGAAGTCAACATTTTCGACAACAAAGCGTTAAGATTCGCATCTGCTATTAGAAAGCTCATGAAGTTATAATGAAACATATTACTTTAATAATATTTTACCCAACTTTTTATAAATAAAAGCACGGTGCGCGGGACTTGGTTCCCGTGGAAATTTGGAAAAATTGGTTAGCCTGTGTCACTCAGGGATAATGTAGCATTCTAATGGTGAAAGAATTTTTCAAATCGGTCCAATATTTTTGTAGCCTATTCAAAGAAAACAAACAAATAGAGCTTTCCTCTTTAATATTAATATAGATATACCCTTCGATCAACTATATAAAACTAGATACACAGTCCCATACAAAATGAAATTTAAAAGTGTCCTAACTACAATACGTAGGTACTTAGATAGTTGTATACCACTTCATGTATTATGAAAGAGTTCTAAAGTGTCAAACATTTTAATCTAATTTAAACCTTAACGTAATATAATAAGGTCGAAAATAAAATCTGTTTAATTTGTAAAATACCACTTTTGGTTTTGAACAAAGGATAACGTAAGACAATTTCATGACACTGGCTGTCACGTAGAACATGGGAGGAGTGGAGTTGCCTTTGTTAATTTTAAAAATATATTAGTTGGGTCGATTTCACATAAAAAAAATCTTCGTCTAAACTTTATAACAAATTCAAAATGCTACGAAATGGTGTGGTTTTCTTTTTAACCCCTGATTGTGTTGTGTATGTATAGGAGCATCATAGCTCTTAAACGGATGATGTTAATGGTGCAGTTTATTTTATTCGAAAGCTTCTTCTTGCGCTGGATTTCAGATATGATTTATCAAAATTGGTTCAGCCGCTTACTTTTATGTTAGTTTTTATGGTTTTTTATTATTAAAAAAATCACATTCATTTCAAATTAACCGACGATTAATATACATTACAATTGATAATCACAGCCGCCGCCATTCTTCTTAATTATTGCTTATAAACCTAATATTCTATGCTTATTTTTTTATGAAATATGAAATAACTTATAAAAAAAGAAAAGAACTGTGTCTTTCCCGATTACACATATTTTATGTTTTGCTTATTTAAAACTTAGTATAATTTTTTAAACAGAAATGACCTATTGAGATTTAAGAGAGGAAATTAGCTATGAAACTAAATAGATATTTAAGTACAAGTAATAATTTATTTTAAAAAAAAGCAACTAACTCAAAAAAAAAACATTTGTCTACTTCGCTGTCATCATCTTTGTCCTTAAGATGAAACATATTTTTTTTATTTTATTCAATACAAGAAACTCCAAATCAAAAGTGATAAAAAGGTACATACTATTTGAGGTGCAGCTGTTTTGTGTAACCTTTTGACTCCTTTTGTAATGACATACGAGTCACTTTCTAAAAAATGCTTGGAGCAAAAGACACTACTTTGCGACGGCTAGAAAAAATCTTCACATCTTTGACGTGCGACCACGTATGTCCACTGTCCACATCGCACAGGAACTCTAGGAAAACTAAAAATCCAATAAAACTTTATGTTTGTAAACGTCACGCACATTAAATTTTTTATAAATTCAATTTTATATGATTAATGGTTTTGCCATAATACCTTTAATGTAAGTATAGAAAACAGAATTAATATATATATACTCTTTACACTTAAATTTTATAACACAGATGAAAATGAAAAAAAAAAACAATAGAAAAAAAGACGTCTCTATTTGTTTTAGAACAGAGTCACTGCATAACCCGAACAAATGATGTTGAAATACAACGGTATGGATTTGTAAGTTCCGCTAGTGTCTATTCAATTTAAAGGGTTATACTCTCGCCGAATGTTATTAAATTAAACTAAAAAAATGTTTTATAACCTTTTCTTGTCCAAATACCAAGATAATTTCAATTCACATATAATAATTACAAAACTACTTATTTAAAAAAGGTCATTCCATATTCCTTTAATGTTCTGGAGGTGTGATTTTTACAATTTTTCACTGCGCACTGAGGCATGGTTACTTTCGGAACGAACGAATGCTACTAAACGAAAAGACAACCCAAAACGTCAAGTGGGTGATCATTTAGTGAGGGAACTTTTTTGTTGTGGATTGTGTATCTAGTTCTTTATAGTTGATCGAAGAAGGATATACCCTTATAAGTCCTGGACTGAGAGTAAAAGTAAATTTTTTAAATGTTTTATATTATGATTCAACGAGAATGTGATAAATTGTCAGTGAAAACTGTTTTTGGCTTACGTGTTACTTAATGTGTATAATTCATATGAATTATATTATGCTGTAAGTTTTCCTAAATAAATAACAATAAAAATCCCCTTCGTGGTGTTACGAAGGGAGGCCTGTGCTCCTCGGTGGGGACGAATATGGGCTGGTAAAAAAAAAGAAAATCGATGGGGAAAGTAGACGGATTGGACAGGGATAAGAAGATCGATAGGGAAAGTAGACGGATTGGACAAGGACAAGAAGATTGATAGAGAAAGTAGACGGATTGAACATGGACAAGAAAATCGATAGGGAAAGTAGACGGATTGTACAAGGACAAGAAGATTGATAGAGAAAATAGACGGATTGAACATGGACAAGAAGATCGATAGGGAAAGTAGACGGATTAGACAGGGACAAGAAGATCGATGGGGAAAGCGGATGGGTTGGACAAGGACAAGAATATTTCAGGGAAAGTAGACGGATTGAACATGGACAAAAAGATCGACAGGGAAAATGGACGGATTTTCCGGAGGGGCGAAAAGCCTTATTTATGAATTTAATTATATTAGGTAACTTTTTAAATGTGTTGTGTGATCAAAAGAGAAAAAAAAACTTACAGAAACTGTTGCAACGGCAAGGATCAAGTAAGAAGAATTTGATTTATTAGCTTTCTTCCCCTGACTTCGTTCTTGTGGGAACTTTGGAAAATTATGTAGTATAGTGGTAATAAGTGAGGCTGTCAATCCTTTCTCCCACAACACAGCAAAACCCTCGTGTCCCACCTACTTCTTCTTTATACCTGGGCTTGGAAGAAGAGTTGGTAGCTTGGCATGTTTCTATTTTATTCCCAGCCTGTTGATCGATTGGCTACATACAGTCGATAAACCCAAGCCCAAGGCATTTGGCGGTTTGTAAATCTGATACTAGTTAAGTTCTCGTTCGCCATATACCTCACTAGTCCACCACATACTTGATTATACCTGCACGATAAAAAAGAATACGTAGACCACCTTGGATGAGGAAGAAGAGGAAAAAAAGGAGATAAAAGTGGACGCCCAAGATGGATAAAGTGGGATATGGAATGTAATCGAGGAGCTGGGGACGCGTGTCCGTTGGGTGACTTTGTTTTTTTTATTAATTTTTTTAGATAGCGAAAATTACGGAGGTTGAAATAAAAAAAATAATCGCATCTTTATACAAATTGTGCAATTAGCTTATTTACCTTTGTATGGGAAGTCGAAATATTTTTTAAGAATTTCACATAGGTTCCTTGGAGAATCGAATTACCCCTAAAGTTTGGTCACCCCCCTTAAGTTTGGCCACCCCATAGATTCCAATTATCGATAGTTAAACTGTCGCTGACACTCATGAAATTAATTTAAGCGGTTTTGCATTTATTAATATGACACCTCTGTTCATCACATCTAATACATACCAAACTCTATCGTCATCACATTTTCTGACAAAACTTTAGTATTTATTGACAAAGCAAAAAATATTGAAAACAATTTTAACCCGATCATGCCGCGCGGTTGTTTCAGACAGTAAAATCACGATGTAGTAAAAATGTAATTTCAGATTTATGGCGTTCAATGGTAAACTGTTTCTCAAAACTGCAATAATTTAAGAATATCACTTTATAAGTTGAGGAAAATAAAGACTTTTCTGGTTTTAAGCAAAGAGAAATCACGGGTTTTAAGTCCCGTGTGATCGCTTCGAAACGTTGTGATCGTCTGGATGGATCTTACCTACTTAGTTTTTATTATCCTTGTTAAAGAATCTTTTATTTGTAAAAATAGTATCTAAATATTTACTTAGAGCGACTAAAGCTGTGAATCATCTATACATTTTTATTTATCTAGTAACTAGGTACCTACTTGCTATTAAACTTGAGAGCCGTTCTTATTTCTTGCCAGTTAAGAGAGTAAATCGCTAATCTGGAAAAACTGGATCAATCTGATCATGCATTGTCATGATATGACTATGAGTAATTAGGTAAGATGTCTTTGCAACATACAGTTTGTTCGCTCAGTTAGTGTGCATGGGTAGCTGTCAGCTGTCATCTCGAAATGTATGGCGGTACAGGGAGCAAGAAAACTTGAATGGTAATTCATATCTTCTATCTCTTTCTACTAGTTATAATACGAAAATAATAATATTTTGTGGTCTCTGTAAATATTTACATGGATTAGTATAGCTATTTTTTGAAAGAAAAATATTCGTACCTATTTGAAAATAAAATTACTTAACTGTATAAATTATTGTATGTGTTCATTGACACTATCGTTAACATTTACAAAATAATAATAACGTATATTTCCAAAAAGAAGTACTTAAGGAAGTTAGTTCTGCTAACTTATAAATTACAAAGGAGGGTTCAGATAATTCGTCCTGTAGGTATTACTTGCATTACAAATACCCAGTTGCAGTAACGGTCATTAGAATAAAAGCTTTTCGGTCATTATGTGATATTCATAGATTAATTTATTTATAGATAGATATGAGTTTCGACATTTATTATTTGAATTTCTTTCAAATACTGACATTGGCAAAATCACTATGCGGAGGCCATATTTAAAAGAATAGGCATAAGTTCAATAATAAATTTTGCTATTTTATTTATTGGAGTTGAGAAAGGGCATTATTAATTATAGTTGAGAATGTTGGAGGAGACTGGCAATGACACTGCGAATAATGACAACAGCGGTGGTACGTCTCAAGACGATAACGCTCCAATTAAAAAAAGGAAGACGCTTTGTAAAAACTGCAAAGAAATAATTTTGAATGTTCATCAATACTGCGTCAACACAATGCCGCCTGATAATGATAAAGAGATGGAATTTAAAAATTATCCAATTATTGGGACAGTTTCGAAAATGGTTAATGTGCATCGAAACACTGTCGCCAAAATTATAAAATCAGGACCAGTTTCTCCCTTAAAGAGAGGAAGTCAGACGAAAAAATTCTCAAAGATAGATGATTTTGAATGCGATTTAGTTCGACGCACAGTATATAGATTCTATACAGATAAGAAACTTCCAACACTCGATATGATATTGCAAGATTTAAAGACAAATACGGACTTCCCATATCAACGTACTACGTTGTATGAGCTTTTACGTAAACTTGGATTCAACTATAAAAAAGTGAATAAACGCAGTGTGTTGCTTGAGACGCCGCGATTCCAAGTCTGGCGTTATAAATATATAACAAAGCTCAGAGAAGCACGTCAAGAGGGGCGAAATATAATCTACCTGGACGAAACGTGGTATGACACACATGATACCGTCAAAAAAAGTTGGACTGATTGTAGTTGTCACTGCATTTCAGATTTGCCTTCCACTCGTGGGAAACGCATTATCATATTGCATGCTGGATCCAAAGACGGTTGGGTCGAAAATGGACTGCTTCTATCTGCGAAACAGATTAGCGATGCGAGCGCTGATTACCACTGCGACATGAACTCAGTGCTCTTTGAAAAGTGGTTTCAGGAGCATTTATTGCCAAACATAACACCAAATAGCCTAATAGTAATGGATAACGCTCCTTACCACTCGCGACTATCCGTCAGAATTCCAAACACCACAACCAGAAAAGGGGAGATCCTTGATTTTATGAGACAGTACAAAATTTCCATTCCAGAGCCAACCCCAACCATTCCAGTGCTGCTGGATATTGTGAAAAAGGCGGACATAGAAAAAAGATATGTCATTGATGAAATAGCAAAAATGAATGGTTGTGAGGTGGTGCGTCTTCCACCATACCACTGCATTTTTAATCCGATAGAACAAGTGTGGTCTAAAATTAAACATGACCTTAGAGCCAACAATTGCGACCCCAAAAACAGCAGTGCCGTATGTCAATTGATCAGGCAGGTCATGTTGAACGTAACATCTGACTTGTGGGGTAAATATATTGCCCACGCAATCAAAGAAGAGAATAAGTACTTTAATGTAGACCAGCATGTTGATGTTAACGGAGACACTTTCATAATAAACACACAAAGTGATACAGATGACTCTGATTCGGAATAGCTAGATTGATTTTTTATACTTATGCTACAAAAATAGCATATATGTTTAAGTTGTAAGATGGCTATTTAATTTTAATTTTTATTAAAAAATTTGCATTTGTGGACGAGTCACATTTAAGTTAAAGAATGGTCCCAATATACCGTGCGCCTGTACTGCACACTAATTGCCCGAACGAACTTTACATAGTGATTAATAAGGGTTTCGTAGGAAACTACGAACCCTTATAGTTTCGCCATGTCCGTCTGTCTCCGATTTTTTAACCCCGGATAGAAAAAGAGGGGTGTTATATGTTTGACGTGTGTATCTGTATTTTTATATATCTGTACCTCTGTGTATCTGTCTGTGGCACAGACCTATATCGAGATAGACGAAAAGAGCGCTTCAAACTGTATGAGGTCTGTGGTCTACGGCATCGTATCTCCTACTATATTTGATCAAAATTGGTTCAGCTGTTTGAAAGTTACACCTAAGTTATAAGCAATCGAAAGTCGGTGGTGATACAAAATCTTTAATTTTAGAGTTATCTCAGAGTACCTTGGTACTTCAAAGCTAAATTTTGGTACGGTCACACACATTTATCACGCCGACTAAACAATGAAACAATTAAAAAAAAAAATTGGGAAATTTCTCCCATTCATGAATTGTGCGGTTTGGTACGTTGTAAGTGCAGTATTTAGGAAAAGGGAAAGGAAGTGTCATTTGATAGGTATTTTATGATAATACGGGTTGGTGAAAGAAGTTTTTCAATTCAGGCATCCGTTTGCGAAATATTTAGCTTTAAAGTGTCAATTTTTGGTAGGCCAAATTCACGGTGGTAGTTTATCAAACGAAATTAAAAGGAAAACTATCACAGCTAATTTGGCTTTTCAAGTTAATGAGTTATGGTCGATCAAGTACCGTGTGGTGATCGGTTGAGAATAACACCACCCCATCTCTTTCCGTGGGTGTCGTAACAGACGACTAAGGAAACACAAATAAGACCTGCCTCCTAGTAATCCATCCCAGGAAACGACAATTCATTTTTTTCTGAATCTGAGGTGTCGACCTATGGTCTCATGCCGTGTGGTGGGCTCTGTTCGCGACCACCCTCCTACCGAAGTCCGACGCCAAACAGCTTGTTGTGTTCCGTCGGTGCGTGGGATTACCAATGTCTTTATAGGCATTTTCTGGGTTAACTCGCTCCATCGTCGACCTCATCTTTGACCTTTATGGTCAATATTGTGGTCAAGAGTTAACCCATCTTATAATAAAATAAAAGTGATAAAATGTAGTTTTTCAACTACGGAACCCTAAACTGCGCATATCCTGACTCGCTCTTGGCCGGTCGAAGCGAGTAGTCTTCCCTTTTGACTAACTTTTACGTATTGCTTTGAATCCTAAGATAATAAATTTGTTATCTAATTACCCTACCACGTGTAATTAAGTTAATCATACTATATTACTTACGTACTCAATTGTAAACACGACTTTCCAAAGCAATGGTTCATTCATTGTTCTACTTTCTTCTGACTCTTCACTAGGCACGTACACACTTGAAAAGCAGGATTTATTAGGTCACTTTAATATTATAATTTTTTTACCAGCCCATATACCCCTCGATGAAAATATATGTCCCCACCGAGGGGCACGGGCCTCCCTACGAAACACGAAGGGGATTTAGGCCATTGTCCACCACGCTGGCCCAATGCGGGTTGGTGGACCACTCCTCTTAAAATTAGTTAGCGAAAATTCAATCGGCCCATGCACCTGAACAATTCGAAAGGAACATACAATACAACACGCATTTTCCATACAATATGTGCGATCAGCTGATTAGCCTTTGTATGGGAAGTCGGACATTTTTTTTTTGAGAATTTAATTTCCTTGGGGAAAGAGAATCAGCCCATAAAGATTCGCTAATTTAAAGCCGCCCCATATAAGATAGGTTCCTTGGGGATAATTTCAGAGTTAGCGAAATTTTTGAGGGTGATTCTCCCTATGAAACCGAACTCGAAAAAATAAACAACGTTTACAAATAGAAAATAATCTGATCGCACAAGTTGTATGGAGTGGCAATTTTTCTTCTATTTCGATCTATGTTTCTTCAGGAAAGTTTCTTCTATTTCGATTTATGTTTCTTCAGTTAAGTGGGCAGAGTGGGCTCTTTAATTTTCGCTAACGAATTTATAGTCACCCATATACAGGAGCGTTTCCACACGAGAAACGGAGATTTTTGAAGTGAAAACTTCTTTAGCGGCGTTGAGCACTTTGTATGGGGAAAAATGTTAAACTCGCGATGAATTCGCGTCAGATCGTCAGATGCACGTGACCGTGATCGAAAATGCGTAGGATAGGGTTGCCACCTTTTTTGAAGTGAACACTTCTTTAGCAGCATTGTGCACTTTGAAGTACCTATGGGTGGAAACCCGGACGGATGGCAGCCCTAAATACATAGTGCGTCGGTACTAAGTGCATCGGTATTTACCGATAGACAATTTTTTTGAATTGAAAGTAGACAGTTTGGTCGAGTGGAAAAGTTGCCCGATTGTAAGCAACAGGTCGAGGCTTCGAATCCTGAGAGAATAACGGACTCTTTTTGTGTATTTTGTTTTATTTCCATATTAATGCACAACGTTATTGTCCAAGTTTTCACTTCTGCCGGCACTCCCGGAGTGCAACCCGTTATTTTTTTTTTCTTACGTTATGGATGAAGCAGAAGGCTGAAATGAAGATCTTATAAGTAATTGTGTTATGTAGTTTGACTTCCTAATCCTTACTTCCTTACTAATATTATAAATGCGAAAGTAACTCTGTCTGTCTGTCCGTCTTTCACGCCTAAACTACTGAACCGATTTTGATGAAATTTGGTACAGAGATAGATTAGAGCCTGGGAAAGGACATAGGCTACATTTTATCCCACAGTTAGGCATGATATAACCTGTAAACCACGCGGGCAGAGCCGCGGGTGGAAAGCTAGTTAGGTATTGTTAGCTAGAAAGCTATCTACATGTGTACATGTGAATGAAACCTTAAATAATTTTGAACCCGAGTGCCGCTTAGATCGGATTAAATGATAAATCCAGCTATTGATGACAAGTATTTATGTAGATTAAAGAATTTAATTAATCTGTGTGAAGAAAGGGTCATAATGATGGTTTATTAAATACTTCGGGCAAAGAAAGAAGTAGATAGGTAGTTACTACTGTTAGTATTGGTAGTAAAAAAAAATATTTTTATTTTTTTATTTATCCCTTTCGGGAAAGGCAAACGAAACTGTGTCCATACAGCCATGTCTTCAGTGAAAAATCTTCTTTCTTCAACTTAACCTAAGCCCTAAGCTTCTCATGTTAATAATTTATGTAGATGACATTTCTGTCTAGCCTTGCGCTAGTACATAACAAAAAAATCCATACTTACGAAGTATTTACTTTATTTGTAATGACTATACAAGGGAGATATCCGAGTTATTTAATCATTATGATGTAGAGTAGAAATATTTTTTTGAATAAGCTCTCTGTCGTGAATGCTGAAATATTTTAGGGCTTTAAGCCACTGATTAGGCAAAAGAGACAAAAGGTAAATTAGTTTGATTGGTAAATTGACGTGGCAAGTAATGGTTGCACAGTTGATAAGTGGTGACGATGGCGTTGCCGAGGTATCGTCCTGAAGGATCCTGGCGTACCACGTGCACATATTCGTCTCCAAGTGTGAACTGGACTTGAGGAGGCGCGGCCCAATCGCACACGACGGCCACTGCCTTGTTCACTGCTGGGGGGTTGATGCAGTGTAGCTGGAAAAGAAAAAAAACAAATCACGAATTGTGCGGTTTTGTGCGTTGAAACTGCAGCATTTTGTTATGAAAATGAAAAGGGGCTGACTACCGAGGTTTGTTTAGGAAGTTTCGATCTCGAATCTCTCGTACAGACAGCAGCACGTCGGTTACCCGTTTGCACTACTAAAGCCGGCGGCGGGGCGCCGCCATTTTGAAGAGATAAAGGTGACGTCAAGGTCACATGTATAGCCTGATGTGCTGCCGTGTGTACATCGTATAGCACTATTGCACTAATGTTGAATTCTGAAGTTTCAAACTAAATATACAAATCGATATATCGCTGCTGCTGATATCAACGCGACTGGTTAACCGATTAGTATAGCGCACCAGGTTCCAAATAGACGGACGAATCTAATGTAAGTTTGTACAATTTTTACATGAAGTACCCATACAATACAATACAAATAAGGTACAGTTACATTTTTATACAAATAGTTATGTCAGGGTACAAAACACGACCCTATTGCTAAGAAGCTAACAGGCAATAACATATCGAAGTATTAAAGGGAGGGCGACGTGCCAAGGATAATTACAAAAAAAAAATCAATACAGTCTCGGTCACTCATAACATAATCGTGTTCTGGTGATGAGATATTCAGAAGAACGATATCTGGATACCAAATGTGGGGAACTATGAGTGCGTACCTGTTGATATGCTTCTCGCTGGCCAGGGATGAGATAGACTGCTGGGTAGTCGAATTTATAATGCGATACATAATCTGTGTCTGAAAATCAAAGGTTTTTTTTTACATGATACCTCTTTAATAATAAGTGGGTTGACCAAGTATCTTTATACAGGGTGTAAAAGACAGCTTTGCAAATACTTAAATGGTGGCATCTACCCATAACTATCATCAGCTATAAGTAGTTATTTTTCTTGGAAACGTCATGTTAAGGAGTTTTCATTATTTACCTAATTTGGCGATACGCAACGTATCGCGAAACAGCGCCCCGCGCGCGATGTTCATTGCTGGTTTTCGTGTTTTACGTTGTTATGATTGTTTTTTATTGGAAAATGGAGTATATTCGATAAAATAATAAAAAATGTAAGCAGAAAATATTGAAAAACATGAGAAAAAATGAAAAATTTCCGGAGAAAAATTCCACTGGAAAATCATTCAGAATGATTGTCTGAGTCCAGGGTTTCAGTTTTTGCGAAGCTGTCTTTTACACCCGGTATAGGTACTGAGAGCTTTAGTAAATATAAAAGAATTATATTGTAGTTTCTTCTTGATAAAACTCCAATTATTACCAATTGTTTACACACTAAGACACGCCTGAAGATGATGTAATCGAAACCGGTCGGTCGCATAAAATCTTATATAAAACAAAGTCGGGATTGTTCCAACACCTATCACTCGAGAACGACTGGACCAATTTTGATAAAATTTAGTATGGAGATAGCTGACACCCTGGACTAACATATAGGCTACATAATTTTCCCAGATTCTCACGGTATCGAAGTCCCGGGCGGAAAGCTAGTATAAAATAAACAAGTGGAACTAGTGTAAAAATCATGTCTTTAATGATAATAGTTCTTTATCTTACTTGCAGTATTGGAACTTGTAAAGAATATAAAATACCTAAAGTATTGTAGCTTAGCTATGTAACATGCATGCGCCTCGTCTTCATCCTCCTTCTCCATTCTTTTTTTGCGACATTTTTACTTTTCAGTTTTGGCATTCTAAATCTAAATTCGAAATTAAACACTTCTAGCTTTCATTCGCTGGAATGACAGCGATCCATCTGAATCCCCGTCGCAGGCGCACGCCCGCTCATAGTATATTGTTTTTATGCTTTTGTAATAAATTAACTTACTTATAAAGTTTTGAGTGTTGATATAAGTAATAAATCATTTTCTTCATTCATCGTGCCCCGAGTCTCCGGTTTCCGCCGCCGGCCGGCGCAGCTACACACAGTGGTCCCTCAGACCACACACAACCTTCCAAATACAGTTATGCCTTTTTAGGTAGTTATGTCTCATAAAATATCTCTCTTCTTTCTTTCCTGTTCCTATTGAAGATGAACCTACCTTTGGTAATCTGTGTGCAATGTGGAGGCTGCTGGCTTTTCTTGTCACTCAAACCGAAAGTGGCGACCACTGCCAAAATCAGTATTACTGTGGAACCGCAGAAAAACCTAGCCATTTTTAAATTTAAAAGGAAAGGAAAAACACCCACGTGACAAATATATTATGTATGACCCAACCGTTTGGTTGCCGGGTGAATGTATGACTAGCAAAAATAATGTTATGTTTCATATTCCTGTATTTATACCAGTTCGTAATTCGAGGAAACCCGCAACTGCTCATTAGGTTATCAGACGAACTTTATGTTAGGTAGGTATGTAGATAACACAATACATAATAAACAACATACTTATGATTATGAGTAAGTATGTACCTATATCAGAAATAAGTTAATGTATGTATGTACGTACAGCAACACGTCAGGTTATTCATTTGCACTACGAAAGCCGCCTATTGCGAGCGAGATAAGGGTGACGTCAAGGTCAACATGTATAACCTGATGTGCTGTCTTTTGTACAACAGGTTAGTAGGTGGTAATCTTTGATTAATAATAATTACTTTTGGATAATACCACATGATTCTCTACTTATCCAAAGACTCTTAATTAAAAAAAAGACTCCATAAGTATCAACTTAAAAATTTTAAAAAAATTATCATTCCCGTCATTCGATTGCTTACAACTTTTAGCATAGCTGTCGGGTTACAATGAAATTCGGTTAATTCTGCTCTGCATACCTTGTGTAGTGTGTAAGTAGGTACCTAGTAGGTATGCGAATAAAACGTGTAATTTTACCATGTAGGTACGGACTCATTAGAAAACTATAATATCTCCCAGCAAAACCTACAGATAACGAATTTTTTGTAGTTATTCCGAAATTAAAACATTCCAAATATTGATAAGTTGTAATTTTACATTTTTATCAAATTAATCTCAATCAACATATTTTTATGGCCACACTATGGTAATTATTTTGGCGATGATTAGGGAGGTGTTGTGTTATTTTCCTCAGCAACAGTTTTCAAATCTTCAATGGCATGCCAGAGATCAGCGTGGTACAGAGACGCAGTTTCCGCTTCCAACTCGGCTGCCTCGACTGATAATTGAAAACAAAGAAAAGAAAGCTGTGAGCTAATAAGTCCTAAGTACTAAAATCTACTCTAAATGCAAAAGTTTAAGAAGATGGAAGAGGTGGACGAATGCATTTTTATGAAATTTTGCAGCGAGCACGGTATTTTTGAGGGAATCATTCAAAAATTTATTATTACTAGTCTTAGTTCCAGAAAAGTTAGTTAAATTATTATGTTAACAATCGTATCTGATGGTGTAGACTGAGACCACAGATTGCGGTCCAAAACTCCCGCTTTTTACATTAAGAATTTTCAGATTTCGTATCATAAACTCAATGCTTATCGGAATTAGGAAATGAAAAGTCTTAGGCTAATGCTACACGCTCGATATGTATCGCGATATTATTTTGGTATACTACCTACACATACGATACGAATCATTTCTATGTCTATGTACGAATCGCGTCATTACGACGGTAAATGTCATTGAGTACACTCGTACGTTTCGTATAACAATTAATAAAGCTATGAGTGACAATTTAAATAAAGCTTGCGTTGCTATTAAAATAGGGTCAAAATGGCATTCAATATATTACATTAGGGTCAAAATTGCGTTCAACGCTATTGCTATTATATTAGCGACGACAGAATGAATACTGACGCTATAAATATCGATTAGAGACTAGCAATCGATATTTATCGACGATACTTGATACAGATCGTGGATTTTTGGATTTCTAGAAATCCAGCGATCCGTAGCACGATCTTGATCCTGGATTACGATCCAAATATCACGATAAATATCGAGCGTGTAGCATTTACCTTAGAACTAACAGATAAATTACTTGGGTAATATACAATACAATAAGTACAATATACTTTATGGCACTCCAACACAAATAAGATAGTAAAATTTTAATACAAAACAGTTGTGTCAGGGTACAAAAGGCGGCCCCATTGCTAAGAAGCAATATCTTAATGGTAATATTTATACTTACTCCTCAAGTTGCACAACACCTCAAGGGTCTTTTTTAATTTTGCTTTGTCAGATTCTATTTCATTCTGCACAGTTTCAAAAAAATCAGGATTGTTCATATCTATTTCACCAACTTTCGAGGTATCGTTGCAACTCGACATTTTTTCTCATCACTATTTATTGAAAATCAAAATAGATATAAAATCTGATAAATGTTTTTTTTTTCAAAAATTCCCGCCTTATAAATTACTTTTTTCAAACAATTTACGTTGATGATGACACGTTAGACATAACCGAATGCATATTGTTTTTTAGTAATTGAGAATTGTAACTACTTATGTTCAGTAATTATTTACTGTTTTGTATTATTACTTTGTAAGCTGCTTTATTTTTTTGAAAGATACTGATTTATTTTAAAGAAAGTGTTGTAAGTTGTTTTCCTTCCAGTACAAAAAACTTGCAAAATAAGCACATCATACTTTATTATACGACAAAATTACATTTGCTATAGTTTTTATGTTCTTTCTCTTTCACACATGAACAGAGTAACATTTCCTATTTCATACTATGGAAATTCGATCGATAGTTCAGATTTGTTTCATAACCTCCTGTCAAATCCTGTCACGCGTCTTTTGTGCAAAACTGCAAATTAGAAATTTTTTATTAGTATTAAAATTGATGTTCTTATTCTTATTGCGAACAAATTCCGATGGTTTTGAAGAGTTAAAACTCCAGTTGAAGCATCCGATTGTTCTATAAAGATGATGAGCGACGACGACCGTGATATCGACATTGAAAGTGATGTAGGTGTTTTCCCGTTTTGACACAACATAATGTCGCGCCATGGAGAGGCCTGTTTACCTAAAATTTGTTTATTTGCGTGATTTCAGGCCGAGAATGACTCTGACTCTCGGACGCACGCTAGAAATAGCCTTGGTGGTGGCGGCTACTATTCGCAGGTAAGGTAACTTTAGATGGATAGGTATGTTACTTGTAAGCAAAAATACCATGTGATTAAAAAAAATCCAATTTACCTACTACCTTCAAAACATGGGCCTCAATTTTTAATAATTTCATTATTTCCTACGTTGAGGTTGTTGTTTAAATTAAAACTATTGACGTTTTAATTTAAACAGTTTAGCAATGAAGATTAGAAATACATTTTTATTTTAGGCAGAGAAAAGGGCTCACCATAATGCATTGGAGAGGAAACGGCGAGATCACATAAAAGATAGCTTCACGTCATTGAGGGATTCTGTACCAGCTTTACAAGGCGAAAAAGTGGTCTGTATTTATTTTAATTTTTAATAAGACGAATTTTTCTCTAAGGGGTTTTAGGGTTCCGTACTAAACTATGAACTCTTATAATTTTGCTATATCTGGCTTTCCTTCGTAGGTACTTTTCAACTGAGATTTGACACTGTTATACATATTAATCAATGCCAACAAAATGGTGAATCAAAATAAAATAAAAAAAATTTGGTTACTTTGCACACTCCTTAGCACAAAGGGGAATGATTTTTCTTATTCACAAATGCCATTATGTGGGTTTTCATTGGATATCTTTCTGAAAGATAATATTGGTTTGTGATGAATGATTTTTATTTCAGGGATCTGTTTGCAAAATATTTAGCTTTAAAGTGATCCATTTTTTTAGATCCCATTACCAGCTTAACTGTTGCTCCTAAAAATCTAAAAAAATACACAGTGCCAGGACATATAAAGACATATAACATTTTAAGTTAACGAATAGGTCGATCAAGTAATAAAATGTATTTTTTCACTATGCTATGTGTGGCTTACTGACTTAAATCTTAAGTAATTTTGATAAAATGTATTTGAAGTGGATTTGTGAAAATAAACAGTTAATCTGTTTTCATAAGCATTAAAAATGAAATGTTAACCTAATTCACTGTCTGAAATGGCGAAATCGTCATTTGTGTAACATCATATCCGGAATTATTACATTTTGTTATAGTGATATTTCAGAAACCTATTTAAAATTAAATTGGGTTTTGTTTCTACAAAGTAACCACAAGTATTTTCCAATCCATTTATTATTACTTTGGTAATTCCATTGATTGTGATGTTTGGTTGGAGTAAGGAGTTTGGGTTGGAGTTTGGTTGGATTTCTTGGGGTGTGTGAGGTCATAACATCTTAGTGCTCCAAAATCATAATCCTGACTTACTTGCGGTGCACTCTGCTGATCAACAGACGAGGCTCTGTCATACTACAACCTGAAAAGGGTTTCTTTACTTGATAATAGCGAGACCCTAAAAAGTCAATATTTTATTTCAATTTTCATTAAAATACTCACACATTGGCTAAACCACGATTGTGGATGATGCCATTTTGTGGTGATTTGAATATTCTGCCACCAGGTTTAGTTAACTTGGGCACTTTTCTAGGGGAGGAACAAATAAAAAATTAAAATAATTTACAAAGATGTAGCATTGAAGGTTACTTTGACCTTAATGTATCTTCAAGGTCTTTTGAGGGTCACAGAAATCTAAAACAGATTTTATGTCCCTTTGAGGATAATATATGTAGATTATAATTATTTTCTGGTTCATACTTTTTATTATTAAATGCTTATATTATAACTTCATGTCTCTTGTAGGATAGTCAGATATAATAGAGTGCCTGTTAAAATCTCTTTTATTTACATTAATTCATATTGTTTTGTATAAATTACAAAAATCGGTTGAATTGATATTAAGCCTGAGCTTATAATGTCTCGGAAACCTCATACTTTAGGAATTTTCATGCAAGTTTCATAGGTTACACAACTTTGGAAAAAAGAAAAGTAGTAGGTCAACAGTTTTAAAGCCCTTATTTTGCAAAAGATCTTAAGTTTGATGGACATTTTATTTAATCTAAATTTTACAAACAAGGTTAACATCCCCATGTTCACGAAATCAGGCATTCATGTTTTATTTTTATTATTTCCCTGTAGTTGTTTACAATACTGTTTTAGTGTGATTTACATAATTTCCAGTCTGTTAAGTATAGTTCGAACAATTGGCATTCATGGGTTAGGGAGGCTAGTTGATTTTGGGTATAGACTTTTTATTTAGGACAGAGATACTAATTTTTAAATAAAAAGGTCGCTGCGCAGGCTAGTCGAGCACAAATCCTGAAGAAAGCAGCAGAATACATACAGTTCATGAGGCGGAAAAACAACTCGCATCAACAGGATATTGAAGATTTGAAGCGGCAGAATAGCCTCCTGGAAACTCAAAGTGAGTTTATTTTTTTCAATTCAGTTGTTCGGAATTGCTTACTTTCAGAGGATGCAACATTGCTCGAAAGTTGCATTTTGAAAATTGCAAACCCTAGTGTCATTTTTGTGCAGTCTCAGGTTATTTGATTCTCGCAAAACCAATACCATTTTCTAAAACATTGTTCAGAAATTAAAATTATAAAAAAATGGTATATACATAATACAGCACATAGGCTATACATGTTGACCTTGATGACGCCTTTATTTCTTTTGTGAGAGCGCAAATGTGTAATCTAACGTGCTGCTGTCTGTACCAGTATCGAGGGAATACATATGTCACCATAAGATCATGAACTTCGTAAGTTTATAATTTTATTCGCGAGATTATAAACTATCGAAAAATTCTGAACTGCGTCAACAGTTCACAATTTAACTTATTATTTTCCGTTTAGTTATATCACCGCCAGAAACCGTGAAATTATGAACGAACCTATGTTGATCGAATGAAAGAACGAGTGGGTTCACAATCTGACGGTTTTAATCACTCGTGAAATTGAGGACCGTCCCTGATTGGTCAATCGCTCGTGGTGTCCATAGAGTTGAGAAACTTACATAGAAGTCTAAAATAAAAGGCACAATCAATGTTTTGATTTGACATCATAATCAATAACTATTTTACTTGATGTATATAGTGAGTAAGAAAATAAATATCACAATATTGTTATGTTTTTTAATAAAGAACTCAAAAACAACAACAAAAAAAATCTTATTACGATTAGGAAATTATAAATCAATTAAAAATAAAATCGCAAGATAAAAACTTAATACTTACAAAACTTTCACATTGTATTTTATAAAGAAATCTATTAAACAAACTTTAAATTTTTTCACTCATCCATTCCAGCTTTTTACTTTTTTCACTGTGCCCACTGTAATACTTTTTAAACTCTATTTGTTCGGATGACAGCTAGAGATAGCGGCGAGGGACACATTACAGTCAACCAATCACCGTGCAAGGTGCGTTCCGTTCCATGTAAGCTTCATGCCAGTGTATAATTTCACGGTTTCTGGCAGTGAGATTATAAACTAACGGAAAATTATAAGTTAAATTGTGAACTGTTAATACAGTTCACAATTTAAATGATCCTACGGTACTACATACACACAGTACCTCAAATCTAAGTCAATTTTTTTTCCTTTTCAGTCCGTGCTCTAGAAAAAGCCCGGGCGACAGGAAACTTCATGGACGCTCATGAGTTGGGTCTGAGCATCAAGTCAGAAGGTAGCTCTCACGACACTGATAGCTCAGATGGAGAGGGTACCACGCGACGAGTCAAGAAACTCAAGATCAATGGCGTCAACGTCAGTTAAGGTTCTCTTTTTAAGTTTTTAATGGCCCTGGCTTGAGACTGTTTAGCCAAGAATTATCCTTAAATGGGTTGGCTCTAGCGTACTGTCTATTTAGCAATAAAAGTGATAGAGGATCACTCAGAAGAATCCTTCGTCATAGTAAATAGTAGCTATTTAATTTGAGCATTCATAGCAAAAAAAATCAAGGAATTATCTATACCGCGAAATTAATACAGTTTAATTATTATTTTTACAATTTTGGCTCTGCAATATTCATCACCAAAATATTATTCATTAAACTGGTAATTTGGAAATACTACGCACAGCTCAGCTCTTTAGAAGTACTTTTATTTTTTAGAAGAATTTGGTAAATTACAAAAACCATAGCTTTCAAAAACATTATTTACTTATTAATATTAAGGAATCTAATTAATAACTTATCTAATAGCACACATAAGCACGAAGGTTTTTCTCTTTTTTTTTGTTAATTTGTATATGAAGAATTTTAAATCAAAACTTCATTTAAATTGTTCCCAACACTTTTTTTTTCTTTGAATTTATATTGGTTTCAATCAAAAAATGAGCTTTAAGTTTTGTTCCCATTTCTTCAATCTTCGGCTAAACTGTCACAAGTGGCGTTAGAACTACTTACTGCCACTGACTCCGAGCATGTTTGATGTCATCATGACCTTTGTCATATGAAGTATCATCTACAATTTATCCAAACCAATCGTTCAGTAGCTACCAAGTAATGTATTTCGTTTACACAACCTGGTGGATTTGCTACATGCAAAATTAACATTAATTGGGTACTTATGTACTTAATGAGCAAGTTTTGTACCTGGAAGATGGGTTTATCCGTACCACTAAATTAGTCTTTTCGGATTTATGTAAGTACAAGTTTCTCATTAATTATTATTTGTTCAGAGGTGAAGGCACGTCTGAGAAAATTTAATCTTCGAAAGGCATGCCAGAGTGTGGTGAACTATGGCTTTAAACTCATCTGTTAGGGCCCATGCCCAGCGGTGGAGATGTAAATGGGCAAATTTTGCAACGAAAATGGAGTAACCTGATGCACAGGCCTCTGTACATAACTCGCCCCAATCGACCAGGGCCACAGAAGTTTGTAGATGCAGTTAGAAGTTGTTTGACGATACGGATTGGTGTTTCGAAATGGTTTGGACGGTTGTTTAATAAAATGTTGCTTGCAGTGGCATTAGTAGAAACCAGGATTTCAATCTAGTTTAAACTAAACTTAGTTCTTAGTATACTTTGTGAATATAGAAAGTATCTAAAAGTGGTGCAAGTTATACTGACGATTATTTTAATTTACGTTAATACAGCAATGTAAACGACCCTTGTTTTTATGTTTTTAATACTAAGTGGCATCTAATTGATTTCAATACGTTTCTATCGTCTACTGCCAGAAACGTCAATTAAAGTTAATGGTACTTTAAATATCGTACAGTCATTTTTCGTCTAGTTGACGTAAATAAGGACGGCATTACATTTAAAGAAGTTTTAACTTTAATTAACGTTTCTACAACTAAGTGTATATTACACAGTACTTTCACCACTTTTAGGAGATTTTAATTTTAAGCAACAAACGGTACACAGATTTTTAAAACAAAGTGCTATACATAATTATTTTAGTTTTCAAAATGTAAATATCCGTTAATTTTAAAGTAATTGTTTTTTGATTGTGTAAGGCAAATAATAATTAAATACTAGTATCTAAAATAAGGTAGTTAAGTGAATTAAGTTTTATTTTGTAATGATGTAACACAAGATACATTTTCAAAAGTGAATATTTTAGATAAGTGAAGATTTGTTTTTTAAAGAGTATCGTTTGTTCCTTGTTTCTTACAGACCCGTAGGATTTGTCTTTGACATATTTTTCATATTATAAATACTTAGGGAAGTTTTAAACGTAATCGTTGAATAGAGCGAATCCGATCCAGAAATGGCAAAATCCCAAAAAGCCTAGATTTTGCGGGATTACATGCGAGATCAGTTCCGCAAGATTGATAAAAATATTCGAATTCAATTCGTTGTATAAGTATTCTCAACCAACACTCTGGTTGCAGAATATCAAAGTCTTTGCATAAAAACGAGTCAAGTCAACGTCAGTAGTGATAACAAATAAATGGTAAAATAAATCAAAATCAAAATAGTTTATTTGTAAAAAACGGGTGTATACAAAAGATGTTAAAAATAATAGAAGGACCTCCGAATTCTGCTCACATGAGCGTACAAATGTTTTAAAGTTTAACACACGTTTAAACAATAAATTAACATAAATGCATGATCTGTTTTTATTAAATGAGATCAGTCAGAGCCTGACAGAAATACTTTGAACGAAAGCTTTAGGGGGTCCATTATATGTGTGAATCTGCACAGTAACTAATTTATAGCCACCCCCTATATAGGGCTTAAGGTATCTCTCTTTCAACCTCTCGGGTGGTTAATCAGTCCATGAAACTGAACAACTTTCCCAAGGAACATAGGTCAAAATAAGAAAAAAAAAAATGAGTTCCCATACAAACTTCATCACCAATTCACCATATAGCGCATTTTGTATGAAAGATCAAAATATTTTTTTCGTATTTTGACCTATGTTCCTTGGGGAAGTTGTTCAGTTTCATGGACTGATTAACCACCCGAGAGGTTGAAAGAGAGATACCTAAAGCCCTGTATACGGCCAGTTGACATTGTTATATAGGAATCGACATCTTCGGTGGTAGCTCCCAAGCCCTTGTTTTCTGAATCGGTTAATTTGACTTCTACTTGTATTAAAAGTACACTTGTACATTATACCCTGAGAGTGGTTTCACTCTAAATCCGAGACGAATCCTAAAAAATCTGTTCGATGTAACCACAAGCACTATTTCTATGAAAAATCTGGTAACAAAACTCGGATTTAGTACATAGCGTCCTCACGGCATCCGATCAGATTCGTCAAAATGGTGTCTGAACAACCACAGGCTACTATGAAAGGTAGCACAATAGATCCAAGAAATCGCATGACGAAACTCATAGAAATAGCGCTGTGGTTGGTTGCTTTATACATATTTGAAACGGATACTGTGGAACCGCCTTCGGGTGCGTCTCCACTGAAGCTGAGCTTAGCAGTACATGAATTGACCAATCAGATTGCTTGAAACCTCGCTGCGGTGAAGATTCGAGCACCGTGGTTGGTCAATTCTCCACTCGGTTCAACACCAGTGGTTACGCAATCGAATCGAAGTTGAGAATACGGGGCTAAAGGAAATTGTAAGAATTTCCACAAAGTTGTTAGCTGTAAGTTAATTAGTCTTCTTGAACAACATTCTAAGTTCTTAGTTAACATTCCTGATGTTATTTTAAGCAGTCTTAATTGTACGTATCTCGTATTTTATCTAGACTAACACCTTTGCCTGGTGCAATATTTTTTATATTTAACTAAAATGTAAATTATTTTTATATACTGAGTAAAGCTATAAGAAGTCGTTATTTTATTACATTTGTATACCTATCGAGCAACTAGGCACTATACTTTGTTTGTTCTGGAAGACTAAGTAGATTTAAATTATACAATACTCTGTTATTTCCTCTTTTATTTAGATCCTGCTACGCAAAAGCTCGGAATAATATGTGACCAAGTAAAATATAACTTAAGATTTTTGTTTTTACAGCTAAATTATCTAAAGTCCAATATAAATGAGGAGATAATCTCCGGAACAAATCGTCGGATGTTTATAAAAAACTAGCATTCCGCTCGGGACTTCATGCCCGTGGAAATCCGGGAAAATTATGTAGCCTATGTTACTCAGGGATAATGTAGCATTCTAACGGTGAAAGAATTTTTCAAATCGCTCCAGCAGTTTCAGAGCCTATTCAATGCAAACAAAACATTTACATACATACATAAGCTCACGCCTTTGTCCCATTGGGGTAGGCAGAGACCACAGATTGCCACTTGCCAAGATCCAAACAAACCTCTTTCGCTTCCTCTACATTCATAATTTGCTTCATACATGCTCTTCGGATTCGGGTACTCCTAACATGGCCTTTTCTCAGTACATCACCATTTTGCGGTTCGAAAACTCTGACACACTTGCAGGGATTGGACACGTGATTTAGACTTCTTCTCATTGGAACGAAGATGCTGACGCAAAGTTAGTCGTTTGTAAAAAAATGCCTATATCACTCTGGCCTCCTTTGGAAAAGTCAGGTTGATCCGTCACTCTGTTAAGACACGAAGAAAGGATCAAAAAGTGGTGTGTGGGGTCATAATCCTTTACTTGCTAGCGATGCACCTTTCTCTGACGTATTACAAGGGTTTCTCTACTTGATATTGGCGACTTCGCCATTCTACATTTTAATTTTTATTAAAATACTCGCGGATATTGGCAAAATCACGATTCTGGACGCCAATTTTTAGGGATTGAGTTGAAGGATAAACAAACACACTTTAAAATTAATAATATTGATACTGCTTATCTTATTTTGAAAATGCCGTTTTTATTAAGTCAATTTAGACTGTTTCTCTGACTCCTTCATTGCTGCCTAATGTGGTCCAGTGGCTAGTAATAGTAACACAGCCTCTGAACCGACAATTTCTGGGTTCAATTCCAGGTGTACGGTCAACAACCGCACAGTGAACTTTGGATCTCAAAGTGGCCTAAATTTTTAAATGCAAAAATGCATAATTCTAACATGGTAACCCGGGCCATGTAGTAGGCAACAATCGCGCATTAACATCGCATCTCAACTCAAAACATTTTCTTAAACATTTTTTAATATTTTAAACATTTTATTTAATTTTAATTAATTTAATTTATTGAACATTTATTGTGGACTTTTTAATAGACCTTTTTTAAGAAACATTTCTATTTTGATTCCTCACCTAAAATACTTAAATAACATTGAACAGTAAATGTACAGGTTCCTGCCTATACACCAGGTCAGGGCAAATTGTGTAAAAATCTGATTCTCGTTCTTTGGTCTGGGTTTTCGTGTCTTTCTTTATTTGTGGGTCTTTGAGTCAGCAGGATTTATAAAAAAAAAGAATTGAATGTTCTTGTGCAATGATCGGGATATTTCTTATTCTAATCCTATAAGAATTGGTCTTTAGGATTTAGGTCCTAGATGCAAGAAACTCGTTAATACAAATATTGTGAAATCGGTGGTCTCTTCCGAAAATTGTTAGTCATGGATTAAATATAATTTCGTTCTTACTGAAAGTATGTTGGGCTTTCAAAACAAATCTCCGAGGTGAAAATTATTGGGCACCTAGGAATAGTTATTTTTTAAATATTTTAAGAGTGTTAATAAAAATTCCACGTTTATTAATAATCAGTAATACATAAACTGTACCTACATTCATAGATAACTATTTTTGCTTCAACTATCTTTAATGTAATATTGTTCTTTCTGAATCTTGTCAGAGACAGTCTTCCTCTTCGATCTATATACCTCTAGATCCACCCCTAAACAGAAAAGTCATCTTCGAAACACAAGTAATGTGAAGTTGTTGAAAAAATTTATTCTAACTGAATTTATTGAACATTTATTAATTACTAGCTTTCCGCCTGCGGCTCCGCCCGCGTGGACTTTCACATTTTTTAAAATAAAAAGTATCCTATGTTACTTCTAGAGCCTCCGAGAAAATGTGTACAAAGTTTCATGATGATCGGTTGAGCAGTTTTTGCGTGAAAGCGTAACAAACATCCACGCTTTCACATTTATAATATTAGTAATTAGTAATATTAATTATTTATTTAAAAAAGTTAATTCATGCTAGTGCCAGAAAAAATAATTAAAAATCATAAAAAGAAATGTGATGGCTTTACGATATGCAGAGAATCTAATTTAATCGTGAATTGCAAAAATTGATCCTTTTGAACTGCAAAATCCAGAAAAAGTGCATACAAAAAAAAAAGAAACATTTGTGTACTGATGTAAATACTTACCTACTGTTGATTTCATGTTAAAACAGCTTTTTGAATTTGGTTTTTTACCTACTTCTACTCTTTCACTTTGTCGTTTTCGATCCCGTTTAAGGGGACCTTTAGGAATTTAGAGGGATCCAGGAGGTTATCGTATTTTTAAATTTGCGATATTTTCTATTATTTTTCTTCTTTTTGTTGACGGCTGGTATCTGGTATTTTTATAACCCCGACTACTAACAAAATACTACAAAAATCAGAAAGTCTGGCTGGTAACTGTTCTTCGTTGGAGTGCAAAAAAGTAAAAAAATAAATATTGTAAAATTAAGTAATAAAAGAAATAAAGGGCTGGCGACAAGCTGGCGACGATGACTAATAAAAGAACGAAAGCAAAATAGATCAGAAAAATGAAAAAAAAATCTATTTCTGAACTGGAAAGTAAGTATTTCTTAGTTTTCGTAATTACGTGATGTTTAAGGAGACGTCTGAAAAAAGATCGTTGAGAATCGTTGTATTATATTTTCATTACAAACTACATTTTGAGGTCTTCATGTTGGTGGACTATGTAGCCTTTCTTTGACTTCTCGCCTCCGTGATATCTATTAATTCGGTCTTTTGTTTTGTATGTGAAATCTGAGAAAAATAAACTTGGATAATAATTGGTTTTACTTGATTTGGTATTCATGTTGGTAGACTATGTAGTCTTTCTTTGACTTCTCGCCTCCGTGATATCTATTAATTTGGTCTTTTGTTTTGTACGTGAAATCTAAGAAAAATAAACACTTTAAAAAAGATTGGCCTCTGAGGCCATCCAAATGTACCAGTTTGTCCTACGTTTCTTTAGGAACGCAGAAAAAATTGAATGTTGTTCTGTTTGGATAAGAAAAATAATTAGAATAAAATGAAAATGGGGCAACTATGAATAAAAAGTTTATCACAATATAGTTTTAAATATTGTGATAAAAATCTAACGTTTATTAATATAATCAGAATCAGTAAATGTACCACATCGCCCAAAATGTTTCTATATCTTGCAATAAGTGGAATTCCTATTTTGCTACAAAATAAAAATAAAAACTTTCATTGTCCTTATATTCCACATAAACTTTTCTGGTATCTTGACATAATGAAACGACTGGAATCGTAGCCGTGGTGCTCCTAGAATCTTGTTTCGTTGATTGTAAACTACAAGTATGTAAAGCCCCGTTATTAACATTTTGAAAGCTGGGTAGTTTTTATACAAGATCGATTCCTTCCTCTTCCAAGCTGCATACCATGTTGTCAACTGTTTTTCAATCATTTTTAAAATCTATTATGTATTAACAAAATCTTCTTTGCAGAAATCATCACGACTCTTATATTTAACAAGTTCATTCCTATTGTTGAGAGTAATACCTACTCCCCGTGCAACAAATACTGTTGTTATTAAAACAAAGACAAAAGGTACTACCATTGAAATAGATTTTTTTCTATGAAAAGACGACCATTACTTAGTAATGATCAGTGTTTTAGCATATTTATATTTATTTATCATAAACAGCAACTATCTGAAGAGCTTTAAGTTGGTGATATCTATTTCAAAGGAGTTTTGATATCATATTACAAAAAACTTCCCTTCTATTTTATAGTTTCGAATGAAGAAAAGAAAGAACCGTTTCGTAATTCATAATAAATTTCCGTTTTAGAAACTTAGTTTCGTGTAAGGGAAAAAAAAAGTACCTGTCGTAGAAATCGAATTTTTCTTTTACCATGGTTTCGTACGCGGCCGAAGGAAATAAAATACTACAAACATCCGAAAGTCTGGCTGGTGGCTTTATTGGCGTGCAAAATAGTAAAAAAATAATTTATTGTGACACTAATATTCGTAAATGAGATACATATATTGTTTAGGGAGACATCTGAAAAGAAATCGTTCGAAATATTTTCTTCACAAACTACATTTTCAGTAAGTACTTGTATGATAATTGGTTTTATTTGATTTGGCCTTCGTGTTAGTGGTCTATGGAGTCTTTCTTCAACTTCTCGCTTCCGTGATATTTATATAGTTGGCATAGATTGAAATGTCTTTTGTATGTGAAATTTAAGAAATATGAAAACACTTTAAAAATAATTGGACAGGTTTGGCCTCTGAGGCCATCCAAATGTATCAGTTTATCCTAGGTTTCTTTAGGGAACGCAGAAAAAAATGATTGTTGTTCTGATTGGAAGTCTTCTAAAGGTTGGCATAATTGTCGAGGGCGGCTGAAACTTTTTTTTGTAGATTAAGAAAAAGAATGGGAATAAAATAAAAATGGTGCAGCTATGAATAGTTACTAGCTGATGTCCGCAACTTCGTTTGCGTGTTGAATTTTTTTACAGAACAGAGTAACTGAGTACATTGACGCAACTATACATGAAACTTGCCATTTTGTCTGAATTTATCGTGATTTTTTTTTTCCTGTCTTCTACCACTATTTTCTCCTCATCAGAAAGGTGGACATTCCACTTTTTTAATGGGTAGCCTATATGTTAAGTGCAACACACCAAATCTCATTTTTTTTACACGGCCTCTTTTTGGATAAATTATTGAATTTAGCTGAAGTCACATCGCATATGTAGCACCTCATTTTATGTTTAATAGCCACATTATTTATTTCTGTGCTGGACGGACAGTGCTGTTATTTGAGACTGGATATTTTCTTAATTTGTTGTGCAGCTGACATTTTTTATGTTTCCTTAATAATTATTGTCCTTATTGGCCGACAGTACCTTTTTTTAAATTATTAGATGGGTTAACTCTTGACCTCTGGTTAACTCTGGGTGACGATGGCATTGGGCTTTGCCAAAGTATTTTTTTTTCGGATCCGTCAACCAATTGTAGTGAAACCACAGAGCTCTGAAATATATTGGCATCAGAATCAGCTTCACATTTACATTTCATTTTGTTTTGCATCTGCTGTGAACCTTCACAACCCCACTTACTTATTGACATCAAGGATCGTTTTTTTATCTTCACTTAAACCTCCAAATATTTTATCAGTCCCGTTGCTATATTTTCCATAAGTTTTTAAACTTGTCTCGGTCACACGATGAATTCCGGATAGCGATCTTTTTTGATTTTTGAAGAACCGGATAGCATGGAAAGAATCTTTTATTGGTTTCATGTATTCTTTCATACTGAGCTTCAGCAAGTCCTGCTTCTCTATATGGGGCTTTAGGTAAATCTCTTTCAACCTCTCGAGTGGTTAATCAGTCCATGAAACTGAACAACTTTCCCCAAAAAAAATTTTGGTTTCCCACACTGAGAAACAAATCTAGTTCCATTTACTAGATTATTGTGAATACAACCAGAATATTTTGTATAACCAACAAGCAGAATATTTTGTATAACCTATGTGGTTACATATGGTTGGTTATATGCTGCAGCATATAGCGCATTTTGTATGGGAGATCAAAAATTTTGTTTCGTATTTTGACCTAAGTTCTTTAGGGAAAGTTTTTCAGTTTCATAGACTGATTTAGCAACCGAGAGGTTGAAAGAGATTTACTTAATTTTTCTGTACATATAGAAAATGCGTCGTACTTTCTTTGAAGGTCTTTACATAAGTTTTTTGCCCTTCGAGGACTTTTCGTCAAATCTTTGACAACTTTGGTAGCTTCGACTTTGCCTTCCTTCCGTAAAACCTAAGCGTTGCTTAGGTCTTTTCATCTAAGGTAAATAAATAACAATAATCTTAAAAGAAATACGGTCCATCAGGCTCAGAAAAGAATACATCGACACCTCCCAGCAGTATGTGAAAATCGTCAATTTTATAGGAGAGTTATCATAAGTTGGTCGAACCACTATTCCGACACCGCTATAATGATTTTGCATGATTGCAAATTGAGAGAATAAATGAAATGGAAGAGTCAAAGGATTTATTCTAATTTTTACTTTTGTTAATTATTAAATAATTAAAGAAATACTGTAATCATAAATAACGCTTGGAAGTAATATAATTTTTTTTACGTAACTGGTAGTTACAGACTTTACGTGTTATAAGATGGTAGTTCTCTAGGTAAGTGACAGAAACGTAATTGGACTATGGAACTATATAATTTTTGCAGACGTAAATGCCTTTTCCAGCTTTATACATGGTCAAAGTAATAACACGAAAACGGTATTTACCACTTATTTAGTTTTATTATTATTATTATTTAAATCTTTATTTGCACACACATAAATATAAACTGACAAAAACAAACAAAAATAAGAAAGTGTACAGAAGGGCGGCCTTATTGCTAAAAAGCAATCTCTTCCAGGCAACCTTGGGGTAGAGGAGAAATGCGTCGTACTTTCTTTGAAGGTCTTTACATAAGTTTTTTGCCCTTCGAGGACTTTTCGTCAAATCTTTGACAACTTTGGTAGCTTCGACTTTGGTTTTACTTAGAGAATATTAAAATTATTAAAATATATCCATTATCTATAAAAAAAATTAGAATATTACCAAATTTTATGGGAATATAAATAAAACATCGCTATTTTTAACACAATTTAATGAATCTTTTACAAAAACTTTGAATTGCACAAAATATTCGCAATGGTCATAATTGCGAATATAACATTGTAACTTATATTATTATAATATGTTAAGTATAAAGTGAGAAAAAATCTATAAACAAGTACAAAATTTTAACTATTTTTAATCCGTAAAAAAATATCAAAAAATTTAGCTTAAATATCTTAAACTTATATTAGTCTCAAAAAGCTTAACTCTTTTTTAAAGGACTGTAAAATTAAGATGAAAGTATTTATTACCTAGGTGGTTTAATTTCTTTATTTCTTAAAAGGGCAGCAGATTCTGGGGCATTTCCATACCTAATGCAGGATTGGCTGAATGTAAAAGATGAGTATGAACAATACTCTGACTCAGAAACTTCATTCGTGTCGCGCGGTTCCAAAGCTTGATGCAGTAAATACTCGTCAGTTTGTTTTTGACTACTGCTTAATTTAGGCGGGCCGTTTTCTCTTATATCAGAGCAACTTGGTTCAGAATAACATGGTTCTTCACATTCTTGCAATAAAATATAATCGTTAGTACAAATTTTCTCATGTGAATGAAAGCGAAACAGCAAAGGTGACCGCATGTCTGGGAAGAACTCGCCTTAGGTGATTAGTGTTATGTTTCTTAAAAATTTTAAGTTTTAATCATGATTGGTTATAGCTATAGCTCTGTGGGAAGGGTGAGTTAGGCGCGTGCTGTTTGCAAACGACGGGCCAGTTCCCGAAAGGCACTGAGTCGGCGCGCGCGGCCGCCAGCGCCCTCACTGTCTCCATCCGAGATGCCAAAGTCGGATAGCGAACCGCACATTGACCGACCCTGAAATTGTTTAGAAAATAAGCCTATGTAAAAAACCTTATTTGGGTAGGTGTAGGCAAAACATTCTAAAACCACTTGACTCCACGTTTGACATACCTACACACTGAGGGTTATTAGAATGAACATGAGTATAGTAGTGGTGATAAGTTGTCAGCCTTTCGCCCACAATACAGTAACACCCGGGTGTTACTAGCTTTTACAATTTGTTTGAGAAGAGGTGGTACATAATTTTTTTTTCCTTGTCCAGCTTTTTACAGCTGGTCCAATATTTCACTTAATTAGTAAACTATGACTCTACAAAGTAGCAAGCAATTCATAGTATCGAATTTTTCCATCAACCACAGCAGTAAGTGCACGTGAGGCAAACCTCTAGCAACTCGATCTATTACATGAAGCACTTCCTATAACCAAATATTTACCTTTTGTAAGTAGAGCAAACTAATTTATGAACTTTTATTTAAAATACTAAGGCTGTTAAGTCTTGTCTGTCCGTTGAATTTTGACCTGGAATGAGCTCTCTAGTGATTTCTGGCCAGGCGGGATTACATGTCATTGTAAGTAGTTACGCTCGTATGTGAACGCATCCTGCGTGCATTCATGAATATATCTCGGGGAGATATTTGAAAAAAGATCCGTATGAAATCGATGTCTTATATTTTCTTCCCCAACTAAAGGAGTACTTGTATAATAATTGGTTTTATTTAATTTGGTCTTCTTGTTGGTCGTATAAATAAATTTATTGCTGCACTGGTCGAGTGCAGCATAAATTCCACCTTTTCACAGCATCTGGGTTAAACTTGTGTTCGGGAACGGCTTTTCTATTAAAAGAGTAGATTCTGATTTTTATGAAACCATTTTTTATAATGTCAGGGTTAAGATTTTGCCAAATTCTTCCGATTACTCTTGAAAATTCACGTTTGCGTAATTTTTCTCCGTTGTGAGTTCTTTGCCACTTGACCATTGCCTGGTCCCAAGCATCTTCTTTCAGTGGCTTGAAAATTGCCAAATCGAGCGGTTTTAGTAAATAGCTTGTGTGCGGTGGCAGTTTATTTATGATCATGTTATTTTGTATGGCCTTTCCTTAACTTCGATTTGCACGTGTGTGCTTTGATCATCAAAAATCAGGAGAGTTGGTTCCGTGGTGTCAATTATTGGAATGAAACTTTTTTCGAAGTACTAATTCTAAAACGCTTCGAACTATCCAGCCATTCGATGTGGCAGTATACAACGTTCCAGGATTGGCTAAATCAGAGGTCCAGTTACTCCATACAAGCTCTCCTTTAAGAATAATGAAAGTTTTTTTCTCACCTGCTGTATTACTGGTCATTAAAACTGTTGTATTCGATTTCCCGGAGGATGATGTAGTCCGGGTAGACGAAAACCCTTTTAAACCAATTACTTTTTCTTTTGGATCGAAACAGTAACTGGTTTTATCCAAAATAAAAATCTTGTTTAGTTTACTTTGATAGCTCGTTAATATTTTTTTCTAGCATATCATAGAATTCTTGAATGACAAATGGATCAGAAGCTTTCTTGCGATCGACTTCTACAGCTTGAGGCTAGAGATAATTAGTCCATGGCTTGAGGTTTTTTTATTGAAAGTCCATACCGCTTCATGAAGCTTGAAAACCAATCCTTTCCGAGAACACCATGTGAAAGTTGTTTTAAGTTGTTCTGTTTGACAGAATCCGTAACAATATCTAATAATGCATTACTACTTTGCCGAAGCCATATCTTTCCATTATGTGCAGATAAATTTCTATAGTTCGTTCGGTTTCGTATGGCAAAGCTGGTGATCTGTTTAGACTTAATTACTTTTGGCCCTTTCTTCCTGTCACATGGTCCATTATTGTCTTTCTTGATATTTTAAAAAGAAGACGCGGCTGCGTAACCTTGCTGTTGGTTAGTATCCTCATATTTTTGTGTCTTACTTAGTGAACTTTGTTTACCACCATGTACTTTATCTGTGACTCATGTTATGTAATTTGATTATAAATAAAAGGGAAAGAAAGGCGCAAGATTCGGTTGGCGAAAGAGTCATTGACATACTGTCCTGTCGTTGAATCGTTCATAGGCGAAAGATTCTGTTGGCGAAAGAGTCATTGACGAACTGTCCTGTCGCCGAATCGACCATAGACGAAAGATTCTGTTGGTGAAAGAGTGATTAACGAACCGTCCTGTCGGCGAATCGTCCATTGGTGAAATATTCTGTTGATGAAATGGCCAAAAGCGAAATGTCCTGTCGGCGAACTATCCATTGGCGAAGCGGCCGTCGGAGAACGGTTGCGGATTCTTTTTATAACCCCGACTACTAACAAAATACTACTAAAATCAGAAAGTCTGGCTGATAACTTCGTTGGAGTGCAAAAAAGTAAAAAAGAAATTATTGTAAAACTAAATAATAAATGAAAGAAATAAAGGGCTGGCGACGATGACTAATAAAAAAACGAAAGAAAAATAAAATGAAAAAAATATCCGTTCCTAAACTGGAAAATAAGTAGGTATTTCTTAGTTTCCGTAAACGTGATGTTTAAGGAGCCATCTGAAAAAAGATCTTTGTGAAATCGTTGTATTATATTTTCATTACAAAGTAAACTTTGAGTGCGGTTATTTGATTTGGTCTTCATGTTGGTGGACTATGTAGCCTTTCTTCGGCTTCTCGCCTCCGTGATATCTATTAATTCGGTCTTTTGTTTTGTATGTGAAATCTAAGAAAAATAAACACTTTAAAAAAGATTGGCCTCTGAGGCAATCCAAATGTATCAGTTTGTCCTACGTGTCTTTAGGGAACGCAGAAAAAAAATGATTGTTGTTCTGTTTGGAAGTCTTCTAATTAAGACGGCATAGTCGCCTAGGGCGGCTGAAACTTTTTTTTGTAGATTAAGAAAAATAATTAGAATAAAATGAAAAAGGGGCAACTATGAATAGTTAGTTTTACGTTTATTAATATAATCAGTAAATGTACACTCGGCAGCTCGTCAGGATATCCATTTGCACTACGAAAGCCGACGTTATTACGAGCGAGATAAGGGCGACGTCAAGGTCAACATGTATAGCCTGAAGTGCTGCCGTGTTTCTTCTAAGCTGCATGTTGTCAACTGTTTTTCAATACTCTCAAAATTATTGCTGTTCTTTTCTTTTAAATTGTCCAATTTCATCAAAATCTTATTATGTATTAACAAAATCTTCTTTGCAGATACCATCACACTCTTATATTTGACAAGTTCATTCCTATTGTTGAGAGTAATACCTACTCCCCGTGCAACAAATACTGTTGTTATTAAAACACAGACAAAAGGTACTACCATTGGAATAGATTTTTTTCTATGATATCGACGACTATCACTTAGTAATGATGATCAGTGTTTTAGCATATTTATTTATCATAAACAGCCAACTATCTGAAGAGCTTTAAGTTGGTGATATCTATTTCAAAAGAGTTTTGATATCATATTACCTACAGAAAACTTCCCTTATATTTTATAGTTTCGAATGAAGAAAAGAAAGAACCGTTTCGTAATTCATAATAAATTTCCGTTTTAGAAACAATTCTTAAGTAACTAGCACCTATCGTAGAAGTCAAATTTTTCTTATACAGTAACCAGTTACGAACCCACGGTTTCGTACGCGGCCGAAGGGAATAAAATACTACAAAAATCCGAAAGTCTGGCTGGTGGCTTTATTGGCGTGCAAAATAGTAAAAAAATATTTTATTGTGACACTAATAAAAGAAATGGGCTGCCGACAAGCTCGTGACAATGACTAATAAAAAAAACCGGAATAAAAAACGTCCCTAAACTGTAAAGTATTTCTTAATATTCGTAAATGAGATATATTGTTTAGGGAGACATCTGAAAAGAAATCGTTCGAAATATTTTCTTCACAAACTACATTTTCAGTAAGTACTTGTATGATAATTGGTTTTATTTGATTTGGCCTTCGTGTTAGTGGTCTATGGAGTCTTTCTTCAACTTCTCGCTTCCGTGATATTTATTAAGTTGGCATAGATTGGAATGTCTTTTGTATGTGAAATTTGAGAAATATGAACACACTTTAAAAATAATTGGACAGGTTTGGCCTCTGAGACCATCCAAATGTATCAGTTTGTCCTATGTTTCTTTAGGGAACGCAGAAAAAAATGATTGTTGTTCTGATTGGAAGTCTTCTAAAGGTTGGCATAATTGTCGAGGGCGGCTGTAACTTTTTTTAATGTAGATTAAGAAAAAATTGGAATAAAATAAAAATGTGGCAGCTATGAATAGTTACTAGCTGATGTCCGCAACTTCGTTTGCGTGTTGTTTTTTTTACAGAACAGAGTAACTGAGTAGGTACATTGACGCAACTATACATAAAACTTGCCGTTTTGTCTGAATTTATCGTTAATTTCTTTTTCCTGTCTTCTACCACTATTTTCTCCTCATCAGAAAGGTGGACATTCCATTTTTTTAATGGGTAGCCTATATGTTAAGTGCAACACGCCAAATCTCTTTTTTTTACACGGCCTCTTTTTGGATAAATTATTGAATTTAGCTGAAGTCACATCGCATATGTAGCACCTCATTTTATGTTTAATAGTCACATTATTTATTTCTGTGCTGGACGGACAGTGCTGTTATTTGAGATTGGATATTTTCTTAATTTGTTGTGCAGCTGACATTTTTTATGTTTCCTTAATAATTCTTGTCCTTATTGGCCGACAGTACCTTTTTTTAAATTATTAGATGTGTTAACTCTTGACCTCTGGTTAACTCTGGGTGACGATGGCGTTGGGCTTTGCCAAAGTATTTTTTTTCGGATCCGTCAACCAATTGTAGTGAAACCACAGAGCTCTGAAATATATTGGCATCAGAATCAGCTTCACATTTACATTTCATCTTGTTTTGCATCTGCTGTGAACCTTCACAACCCCACTTACTTATTGACATCAAGGATCGTTTTTCATCTTCACTTAAACCTCCAAATATTTTATCAGTCCCATTGCTATATTTTCCATAAGTTTTTAAACTTGTCTCGGTCACACGATGAATTCCGGATAGCGATCTTTTTTGATTTTTGAAGAACATGAATAGCATGGAAAGAATCTTTTATTGGTTTCACGTATTCTTTCATACTGAGCTTCAGCAAGTCCTGCTTCTGTATACGGCGCTTTAGGTAAATCTCTTTCAACCTCTCGAGTGGTTAATCAGTCCATGAAACTGAACAACTTTCCCCAAAAAAAATTTTGGGTTCCCACACTGAGAAACAAATCTAGTTCCGTTTACTAGATTATTGTGAATACAACCAGAATATTTTGTATAACCAACAAGCAGAATATTTTGTTAAGCCTATGTGGTTACATATGGTTGGTTATATGCGCTATATGCTGCAGCATGGGAGATCAAAAATTTTGTTTCGTATTTTTGGTATGTATTTTTGGTTTGCTTGTATGGGAGATCAAAAATTTTGTTTCGTATTTTGACCTAAGTTCTTTAGGGAAAGTTTTTCAGTTTCACAGACTGATTTAGCAACCGAGAGGTTGAAAGAGATTTACTTAATTTTTCTGTACATATAGAAAATGCGTCGTACTTTCTTTGAAGGTCTTTACATAGGTTTTTTGCCCTTAGAGGACTTTTCGTCAAATCTTTGACAACTTTGGTAGCTTCGACTTTGCCTTCCTTCCGTAATTTTATTTGCGTTGCTTAGGTCTTTTCATCTATAATAGTAAATAAATAACAATAATCTTAAAGAAATACGATCCATCAGGCCCAGAAAAGAATACATCGACACCTCCTAGCGGTATGTGAAAATCGACAATTTTATAGGAGAGTTATCATAAGTTGGTCGAACCACTACTCCAACACCGCTATAATGATTGATTTTAAATTTTGCATGATTGCAAATTGAGAGAATAAATGAAATGAAAGAGTCAAAGGTTTTATCCAAATTTTTACTTTTGTTAATTATTAAATAATTAAAGAAATACTGTAATCATAAATAACGCTTGGAAGTTATAATATTTTTTTTACGTAACTGGTAGTTACAGACTTTACTTGTTATAAGATGGTAGTTCTAGGTAATCGACAGAAACGCAATTGGACTATGGAACTGTATAATTTTTGCAGACGTAAAGGCCTTTTCCAGCTTTATGCATGGTCAAAGTAATAACACGAAAACAGTATTTTTTTATTGATTAATGAAGGATTCGCTCTTGACCACTTATTTACCACTTATATAGTTTTACTTAGAAAATATTAAAATTATTAAAATATATCTATTATCTATAAAAAAATATGGGAATATTATCAAATTTTATGGGAATATAAACAAAACGTCGCTATTTTTAACACTTTTTAATGAATCTTTTACAAAAACTTTGAATTGCACAAAATATTCGCAATGGTCATAATTGCGAAATTATAACATTGTAAGTAACTTATATTATTATAATATGTTATAAAGTGAAAAAAAAATCTATAAACAAGTACAAAATTTTAATTACCTTTTTTTAATCCGTAAAAAATATCAAAAATTTTGCCATAAAAATCTTAAACTTATATTAGTCTCAAAAAGCTTAACCCTTTTTTAAAGGACTGTAAAATTAAGATGAAAGTATTTATTACCTACATACTTAGGTGGTTTAATTTCTTTATTTCTTAAAAGGGCAGCAGATTCTAGGGCCATTTTCCATACATAATGCAGGATTAGCTGATTGTAAAAGATGAGTATGAACAATACTCTGACTCAGAAACTTCATTCATGTCGCGCGGTTCCAAAGCTTGATGCAGTAAATACTCGTCAGTTTGTTTTTGACTACTGCTTCATTTAGGCGGGCCGTTTTCTCTTATATCAGAGCAACTTGGTTCAGAATAACATGGTTCTTCACATTCTTGCAATAAAATATCATCGTTAGTACAAATTTTGTCATGTGAGTGAAAGCGAAACAGCAAAAGTGACCGCATGTCTGGGTGGGAAGAACTCGCCTTAGGTGATTAAGTGTTCTGTTTCTTAAAAAATTAAGGTTTAAGGTTAATTTAAGGTTTTAATCATGATTGGTTATAGCTCTGTGGGAGGGTGAGTTAGGCGCGTGCTGTTTGCAAACGACGGGCCAGTTCCCGAAAGGCACTGAGTCGGCGCGCGCGGCCACCAGCGCCCTCACTGTCTCCATCCGAGATGCCAAAGTCGGATAGCGAACCGCACATTGACCGACCCTGAAATTGTTTAGAAAATAAGCCTATGTAAAAAACCTTATTTGGGTAGGTGTAGGCAAAACATTCTAAAACCACTTGCCTCCACGTTTGACATACCTACACACTGAGGGTTATTAGAATGAACATGAGTATAGTAGTGGTGATAAGTTGTCAGCCTTTCGCCCACAATACAGTAACACCCGGGTGTTACTAGCTTTTACAATTTGTTTGAGAAGAGGTGGCACTTACATTTTTTTTACTCCTTGTCCAGCTTTTTACACCTTGTCCAATATTTCACTTAATTAGTAAACTATGACTCGACAAGCAATTAATAGTATCTAATTTTTCCATCAACCACACCAGTAAGTACACGTGAGGCAAACCTCTTTTGCCACTCGATCTATTACATGAAGCACACCCTATAACCAAATATTTACCTTTTGTAAGTAGAGCAAACTAATTTATGAACTTTTATTTAAAATACTAAGGCTGTTAAGTCTTGTCTGTCCGTTGAATTTTGACCTGGAATGAGCTCTCTAGTGTTTTCTGGCCAGGCGGGATTACATGTCATTGTAAGTAGTTACGCTCGTATGTGAACGCATCCTGCGTGCATTCATGAATATATCTCGGGGAGATATTTGAAAAAAGATCCGTATGAAATCGATGTCTTATATTTTCTTCCCCAACTAAAGGAGTACTTTTATAATAATTGGTTTTATTTAATTTGGTCTTCTTGTTGGTCGTATAAATAAATTTATTGCTGCACTAGTCGAATGCAGCATAAATTCCACCTTTTCACAGAATCTGGGTTAAACTTGTGTTCGGGAACGGCTTTTCTATTAAAAGAGTGCTATTATGAAACCATTTTTTATAATATCAGGGTTAAGATTTTGCCAAATTCTTCCGATTACTCTTGAAAATTCACGTTTGCGTAATTTTTCTCCGTTGTGAGTTCTTTGCCACTTGACCATTTCCTGGTCCCAAGCATCTTCTTTCAGTGGCTTGAAAATTGCCAAATCGAGCGGTTTTAGTAAATAGTTTGTGTGCGGTGGCAGTTTATTTATGATCATGTTATTTTGTATGGCCTTTCCTATAACTTCGATTTGCACGTGTGTGCTTTGATCATCAAAAATCAGGAGAGTTGGTTCCGTGGTGTCAATTATGGGAATGAAAGTTTTTTCGAAGTACTAATTCTAAAACGCTTCGAACTATCTAGCCATTCGATGTGGCAGTATACAACGTTCCAGGATTGGCTAAATCAGAGGTCCAGTTACTCCATACAAGCTCTCCTTTAAGAGTAATGAAAGTTTTTTTCTCACCTGCTGTATTACTGGTCATTAAAACTTGTATTTGATTTCCCGGAGGATGATGTAGTCCGGGTAGACGAAAACCCTTTTAAACCAATTACTTTTTCTTTTGGATCGAAACAGTAACTGGTTTTATCCAAAATAAAAATCTTGTTTGGTTTACTTTGATAGCTCGTTAATATTTTTTTCTAGCATATCATAGAATTCTTGAATGACAAATGGATCAGAAGCTTTCTTGCGAGCGACTTCTACAGCTTGAGGCTAGAGATAATTAGTCCATGGCTTGCGGTTTTTTTATTGAAAGTCCATACCGCTTCATGAAGCTTGAAAACCAATCCTTTCCGAGAACACCATGTGAAAGTTGTTTTAAGTTATTCTGTTTGACAGAATCCGTAACAATATCTAATAATGCATTACGCCTTTGCCGAAGCCATTTCTTTCCATTATGTGCAGATAGATTTCTATAGTTCGTTCGGTTTCGTATGGCAAAGCTGGTGATCTGTTTAGACTTAATTACTTTTGGCCCTTTCTTCCTGTCACATGGTCCATTATTGTCTTTCTTGATATTTTAAAAAGAAGACGCGGCTGCGTAACCTTGCTGTTGGTTAGTATCCTCATATTTTTGTGTCTTACTTAGTGAACTTTGTTTACCACCATGTACTTTATCTGTGACTCATGTTACGTAATTTGATTATAAATAAAAGGGAAGAAAGGCGCAAGATTCGGTTGGCGAAAGAGTAATTGACATACTGTCCTGTCGTTGAATCGTTCATAGGCGAAAGATTCTGTTGGCGAAAGAGTCATTGACGAACTGTCCTGTCGCCGAATCGTCCATAGACGAAAGATTCTGTTGGTGAAAGAGTGATTAACGAACCGTCCTGTCGGCGAATCGTCCATTGGTGAAATGTTCTGTTGATGAAATGGCCAAAAGCGAAATGTCCTGTCGGCGAACTGTCCATTGGCGAAGCGGCCGTCGGAGAACGGTTGCGGATTCTTTTTATAACCCCGACTACTAACAAAATACTACTAAAATCAGAAAGTCTGGCTGATAACTTCGTTGGAGTGCAAAAAAGTAAAAAAGAAATTATTGTAAAACTAAATAATAAATGAAAGAAATAAAGGGCTGGCGACGATGACTAATAAAAGAACGAAAGAAAAATAGATCGGAAAAATGAAAAAAATATCCGTTCCTAAACTGGAAAATAAGTATTTCTTAGTTTCCGTAAACGTGATGTTTAAGGAGCCATCTGAAAAAAGATCTTTGTGAAATCATTGTATTATATTTTCATTACAAAGTAAACTTTGAGTGCGGTTATTTGATTTGGTCTTCATGTTGGTGGACTATGTAGCCTTTCTTCGGCTTCTCGCCTCCGTGATATCTATTAATTCGGTCTTTTGTTTTGTATGTGAAATCTAAGAAAAATAAACACTTTAAAAAAGATTGGCCTCTGAGGCAATCCAAATGTATCAGTTTGTCCTACGTGTCTTTAGGGAACGCAGAAAAAAAATGATTGTTGTTCTGTTTGGAAGTCTTCTAATTAAGACGGCATAGTCGCCTAGGGCGGCTGAAACTTTTTTTTGTAGATTAAGAAAAATAATTAGAATAAAATGAAAAAGGGGCAACTATGAATAGTTAGTTTTACGTTTATTAATATAATCAGTAAATGTACACTCGGCAGCTCGTCAGGATATCCATTTGCACTACGAAAGCCGACGTTATTACGAGCGAGATAAGGGCGACGTCAAGGTCAACATGTATAGCCTGAAGTGCTGCCGTGCGTACCATCGCCCAAAATGTTTCTATATCTTGCAATAAGTGGAATTCCTATTTTGCTACAAAATAAAAATAAAAACTTTCATTGTCCTTATATTCCACATAAACTTTTCTGGTATCTTGACATAATGAGACGACTGGAATCGTAGCCGTGGTGCTCCTAGAATCTTGTTTCGAAAAGTTGTAAACTACAAGTATGTAAAGCCCCGTTATTAACATTTTGAAAGCTGGGTAGTTTTTTTTACAAGATCGATTCCTTCCTCTTCTAAGCTGCATACCATGTTGTCAACTGTCAACTGTCAAAAAAAAAGTCCCTAAACTGTAAAGTATTTCTTAATATTCGTAAATGAGATATATTGTTTAGGGAGACATCTGAAAAGAAATCGTTCGAAATATTTTCTTCACAAACTACATTTTCAGTAAGTACTTGTATGATAATTGGTTTTATTTGATTTGGCCTTCGTGTTAGTGGAGTCTTTCTTCAACTTCTCGCTTCCTTGACATTTATTAAGTTGGCATAGATTGGAATGTCTTTTGTATGTGAAATTTGAGAAATATGAACACACTTTAAAAATAATTGGACAGGTTTGGCCTCTGAGGCCATCCAAATGTATCAGTTTGTCCTAGGTTTCTTTAAGGAAAGCAGAAAAAAAAGATTGTTGTTCTGATTGGAAGTCTTCTAAAGGTTGGCATAATTGTCGAGGGCGGCTGTAACTTTTTTTAATGTAGATTAAGAAAAAGAATTGGAATAAAATAAAAATGTGGCAGCTATGAATAGTTACTAGCTGATGTCCGCAACTTCGTTTGCGTGTTGTTTTTTTTACAGAACAGAGTAACTGAGTAGGTACATTGACGCAACTATACATGAAACTTGCCGTTTTGTCTGAATTTATCGTTAATTTCTTTTTCCTGTCTTCTACCACTATTTTCTCCTCATCAGAAAGGTGGACATTCCATTTTTTTAATGGGTAGCCTATATGTTAAGTGCAACACGCCAAATCTCTTTTTTTTACACGGCCTCTTTTTGGATAAATTATTGAATTTAGCTGAAGTCACATCGCATATGTAGCACCTCATTTTATGTTTAATAGTCACATTATTTATTTCTGTGCTGGACGGACAGTGCTGATATTTGAGGTTGGATTTATTCTTCATTTGTTGAGCAGCTGACATTTTTTATGTTTCCTTAATAAATCTTGTCCTTATTGGCCGACAGTACCTTTTTTTAAATTATTAGATGTGTTAACTCTTGACCTCTGGTTAACTCTGGGTGACGATGGCGTTGGGCTTTGCCAAAGTATTTTTTTTCGGATCCGTCAACCAATTGTAGTGAAACCACAGAGCTCTGAAATATATTGGCATCAGAATCAGCTTCACATTTACATTTCATTTTGTTTTGCATCTGCTGTGACCCTTCACAACCCCACTTACTTACTAACATCAAGGATCGTTTTTCATCTTCACTTAAACCTCCAAATATTTTATCAGTCCCGTTGCTATATTTTCCATAAGTTTTTAAACTTGTCTCGGTCACACGATGAATTCCGGATAGCGATCTTTTTTGATTTTTGAAGAACCGGATAGCATGGAAAGAATCTTTTATTGGTTTCATGTATTCTTTCATACTGAGCTTCAGCAAGTCCTGCTTCTGTATATGGGGCTTTAGGTAAATCTCTTTCATCCTCTCGAGTGGTTAATCAGTCCATGAAACTGAACAACTTTCCCCAAAAAAAATTTTGGGTTCCCACACTGAGAAACAAATCTAGTTCCGTTTACTAGATTATTGTGAATACAACCAGAATATTTTGTATAACCAACAAGCAGAATATTTTGTATAACCTATGTGGTTACATATGGTTGGTTATATTTATATGTATGGGAGATCAAAAATTTTGTTTCGTATTTTGACCTAAGTTTTTTAGGGAAAGTTTTTCAGTTTCATAGACTGATTTAGCAACCGAGAGGTTGAAAGAGATTTACTTAATTTTTCTGTACATATAGAAAATGCGTCGTACTTTCTTTGAAGGTCTTTACATACGTTTTTTGCCCTTCGAGGACTTTTCGTCAAATCTTTGACAACTTTGGTAGCTTCGACTTTGCCTTCCTTCCGTAATTTCATTTGCGTTGCTTAGGTCTTTTCATCTAAGGTAAAATAACAATAATCTTAAAAGAAATACGGTCCATCAGGCTCAGAAAAGAATACATCGACACCTCCCAGCAGTATGTGAAAATCGACAATTTTATAGGAGAGTTATCATAAGTTGGTCGAACCACTACTCCGACACCGCTATAATGATTGATTTTAAATTTTGCATGATTGCAAATTGAGAGAATAAATGAAATGGAAGAGTCAAAGGTTTTATTCTAATTTTTACTTTTGTTAATTATTAAATAATTAAAGAAATACTGTAATCATAAATAACGCTTGGAAGTAATATATTTTTTTTTTACGTAACTGGTAGTTACAAACTTTACGTGTTATAAGATGGTAGTTCTAGGTAAGTGACAGAAACGTAATTGGACTATGGAATTATATAATTTTTGCAGACGTAAATGCCTTTTCCAGCTTTATACATGGTCAAAGTAATAACACGAAAACGGTATTTACCACTTATTTAGTTTTACTTAGAAAATATTAAAATTATGAAATTATATCCATTATCTATAAAAAAATTGGAATATTACCAAATTTTATAGGAATATAAATAAAACGTCGCTATTTTTAACACCTTTTAATGAATCTTTAACAAAAACTTTGAATTGCACAAAATATTCGCAATGGTCATAATTGCGAATATATAACATTGTAACTTATATTATTATAATATGTTATAAAGTGAGAAAAAAACTATAAATAAGTACAAAATTTTAACTATTTTTAATCCGTAAAAAAATATCAAAAAATTTAGCATAAAAATCTTAAAACTTATATTAGTCTCAAAAAGCTTAACTCTTTTTTAAAGGACTGTAAAATTAAGATGAAAGTATTTATTACCTACCTACTTAGGTGGTTTAATTTCTTTATTTCTTAAAAGGGCAGCAGATTCTGGGGCATTTTCCATACCTAATGCAGGATTAGCTGAATGTAAAAGATGAGTATGAACAATACTCTGACTCAGAAACTTCATTCGTGTCGCGCGGTTCCAAAGCTTGTTGCAGTAAATACTCGTCAGTTTGTTTTTGACTACTGCTAAATTTAGGCGGGCCGATTTCTCTTATTTCAGAGCAACTTGGTTCAGAATAACATGGTTCTTCACATTCTTGCAATAAAATATAATCGTTAGTACAAATTTTGTCATGTGAATGAAAGCGAAACAGCAAAGGTGACCGCATGTCTGGGAAGAACTCGCCTTAGGTGATTAAAGTGTTATGTTTCTTAAAAATTTTAGGTTTTAATCATGATTGGTTATAGCTATAGCTCTGTGGTAACTCACCCTAGTTAGGCGCGTGCTGTTTGCAAACGACGGGCCAGTTCCCGAAAGGCACTGAGCCGGCGCGCGCGGCCGCCAGCGCCCTCACTGTCTCCATCCGAGATGCCAGAGTCCGATAGCGAACCGCACATTGACCGACCCTGAAATTGTTTAGAAAATAAGCCTATGTAATAAACCTTATTTGGGTAGGTGTAGCCAAAACAGTCTAAAACCACTTGCCTCCACGTTTGACATACCTACACACTTAGTGTTATTAGAATGAACATGAATATAGTAGTGGTGATAAGTTGTCAGCCTTTCTTCCACAATATAGTAACACCCGGGTGTTACTAGCTTTTACAATTTGTTTGAGAAGAGGTGGCACATACATTTTTTTTTACTCCTTGTCCAGCTTTTTACACCTTGTCCAATATTTCACTTAATTAGTAAACTATGACTCGACAAGCAATTAATAGTATCTAATTTTTCCATCAACCACAGCAGTAAGTGCACGTGAGGCAAACCTCTTTTGCCACTCGATCTATTACATGAAGCACACCCTATAACCAAATATTTACCTTTTATAAGTAGAGCAAACTAATGTATGAACTTTTATTTAAAATACTATGGCTGTTAAGTCATGTCTGTCCGTTGAATTTTGATATTTGTAGAGAATTTTAACTACTTTCTCACCAGAGGCCCTTTAGATTACAATTTGACTGGATCAATAGGTCGTCACTTTTTCTATATATATACTACAAACAGTACTTTTCTGCAGAACAAAGATCTAATTGATGTCGGCAGCGTTACCCCACAGTGGAATGCGCGATAAGGCCATTACCGTTGTCTATTCATGAGATTTTTTCGAACTCGGATACCTTCAGTGTATAACTCCCTTTCACCAAGACTGCTATATCGGTTGACTGTGGGCTCTGCCACTGGAAGTTCCTCTTCAAGTTCAATGATGTCAGGTTCACCAATATTTTGGTGAACACCAATGTTGTGGAGGACTGCACAAGCATTGCTTATAAGACCTGCCTTTATAGGTGTATAATTTAGTGTGCGTGTCTTGTGTAGACAACGCCAATGTCCTTTTAAGACTCCAAAACACCTCTCGACACAGTTTTTTGATTTAATATTTAATTCATTAAAATTTGCTTCAGGACTGTCTATATCAGCCTCCGAAATTGGGTCCATGAGCCATGGCTCGGTTGGGTAGCCTGAATCACCTGAAAAATGTAAAAAAATATATTTTAGTACATACATAAGCCTAGTTCCTTTATTTTTATGAAGGCAATTAAAATAATAATAATAATAAGCAATAAAGAAAAACACAAACCTAATAACCAGCAAGGACTCTCATTGTATGCCGTGATCATAGTCTCCTGCACTCGACCACTCTTCCAAATAAACGAGTCATGTGATGAGCCCGGATATTTGGCACAAATGTTTAAAATTGTTAGGTAACAATCACACACCTGAAAATTGAAATGTGTTCAGCAAATTCACTTCTATCTACTTACCCTATTTTAGCCCACTGCTGGGTGTAGACCTCCCAAATTGAATCAATTTATCCTATCCTTTGCCAATCTCATTAAGTGTTAGCCAGCTATTTCGACAATCCCGTCCCACCATGAAGCTACAGACTACTCCCTACTGTGCTACTTCCTTTTCTGGGTTTTCACTCAGTTTCAGCCGCTGTCCATCTTCTACTTTTACCAATTATTCAATTCTTTTTTCCAAAGACATAAAAAAATATATTTAATTCGCTTACCACTTGAACATTTATTGAATGTAAACCTTTCCTATTTACATAGAGTTCCTCGTGATCGGCAGGCTTCGTGATAAGGACATGTGTGCCGTCCACATACCCCACGACATCAGGCATTCCAAATCTTTGGTAGTTTCTAAAATTAATTCAGTAATGAGTATCTCAGTAGACGCTGTCTGTAGATAGGTGGTATACTGTAGTTTTTAAAATAATAAAAAATCTATTGTAATTACATAGCATAACTTAATTATAGACTGTATTTTATTTTTACAAATGTTTCTTACTTCGTAATTACATCTGCTCTCGAACGATGGGTGGCAGGAAATCGCACCCACATCCTCATAACTTCGGCCGCATTCAGTGCCAAAACTGTTTGGTGTATTGCCCTAGACACTGATGCCTGGCTTTGAATACAGCCAGTATCTGGCACAAGATTTTTGATAACTACCTTGTGCCAGAAAGTGCAAGCCCGTCAGAAACTGAAAGCAGTAAGTAAACAGTTATTTTATTGTTATTAATGTCAAAGTAAAAAAAAAAAACCCCAAATTTTATTCCAAATTTTAACCTAATAAGCAGCTGTCTGCATTTAACGCATAAAAACAACTAGGTACTTAGTACATTTTATGTTCACAAGTTACAAGCATATTATAACGAGTTTTTACCACAGTTTTTGTTTATAAGCTAAATAGGCATCATTGCAAAAGGGTAGTCACTGATTGGCTTAAAGAGGTGTCTTACGCAGACACCGAAAGAATCATCAAATTTACCTAAGCATAAGCTTCTAAACTCTTTTCCTACATCTACCCGTGGCTACCCATAAACTGCCATACCCTTATACATAATTCTGACTGCCTATCAGCATAGTGGCTTAATAACCGATCCCAAGACCTTGTCGTAGGGCAGATAGGCAGATCACCCATACGCACCACACAACACACACACACACACACACATACACCACAATACTTTCTTTTCTTTTTTTACGCTTTATCATTTTCTCTGCATGTCGATGTTGTTTATTAATCTAACATAAATGTTCTGCTCTTTCTTCTGATAACAATAATGTATTACTTGAAAATGTTAATTAAGTATAATAAATAAATACTTGAAATGTTAATAATTTACATTAAATTGAACTGTATAAATATTATTTCAAACTTAACATAGCTAGTCGCTCTTCTCCTTAAATTGCTGTGCCCCCACGGGGCGTCACATCAGACTTATTGTTATTGTGTTGTACGATCTTTTAAGAACTGGGGCACAGTGACCACTGGAAGCACAGTCTATGCACCAGTCTCCACACGTACCTTTCATGTACGAAAAAACAAATATTGTTGTACTTATAGAATAAGGGCATGTGGAGAAACAAAATAAACGATTTTTATTTATTTATTTATAAAAAGTCTTCTATACTATAGAATCCGGAAATCATGTAAACAATATAATTTTTTTCATTTAATTTTATTGAAAGGTACTTACTTTGAGTTCCACGGGGATGGCGTAATCCTTGGTGGTCGGTGGATAGAACGCTTTTATGTTATCCAACACACGGAGCGCCACATCCGCAGGGAAACGATATAATTTCCGAAAATTGGGATCGTGAAAGGGATAAATTCCTTATTTCCCGGTTATAAGACATTGTTTCTTGCCGCTGTTTTGCTCTTTCTTGGTTACTACGCTCACGAATCCAAACATAAAACTGCATTTTAGCACAAAAATATTATTTTTGAGACTTAGTCGAATGCTCAGAAGCAATCGTGAACGTTTCCGAATTTCGATCCGAATTCGAATGTCAAAAGATTTGGCCTATTCCTTCCCCAGACTATGTGCAGTTACACAGATGAGATTTATGTTAAAAATCCTTTGATAATTAATGATTATTAGCATGATTAGTCAAATCACTGTTAAAGCAGCGGAAACAAAGTGAACAAAAATAGGATATTGTATTCATTATCGACGGGAAACTATTTGAAAATGGCGAGAACTACTACTTTTTTCTATCATTCACCATGGAGTTCACACTGACATAAAATGTCCGTGGTGCGAGTGTAAACCAGGTCCATGAAGGTTGGATCGGTATATTTTTTAGGTCATCTCTTTAGGTGGCCATAGTTTATGCCGATTCTGTGTCATTTGTCTGTCTGTCATTTTGACTTACTCGTATGCAGTCATTGTTATTGTTATGCTATTTCGTTACAAGGATAAAATAATCACTTATATAGTTACCCATTGAGAAAGTAAACAGTAGCGCTGCGTTCCCGTTTAGCGAGCCCTCGACTGCTTTGGGATCCAGCTCCAGGATATATGTCGACTCATTTACGCATGAAAACTTGCGAAAACTTGTAATGATTGCAGATTTTGTGGTGATGTAAAAATAGCAAATTACTTTTAAACCTCTGCTTTATAAATTAAATAGTATATACATGTTTAAAATACATGCTTTCCCCTTTCGTATGTTGCTTAAATTATTGCTGTAACTTGTTGGGGCACAGAACTTTGGCAAAATTGGCCATCTCATTTGACATTCGGATCGAGTCGAACGCTCTAGAATACAGTGAGTCGATCGAATTTCGATCCGTTCTCGATAGTCGAATACGCCTGCAGGTAGGGAATAATCAACGATCGTTTTCAAAACTGGGTAGGACTCTGCCGGAGGATTTGCACGGTGCGTCTGTCTTTGCGCGATGCGTGGCATTGTAAAATCAACTACTAGAGCGTCAGCGATCACTTGAGCTTCAGCTATGAAACAGCCGCTGTGATGGTCCACATTTTCACGATGATTTTTTAATGTGTCGATGATTCTTTTAATGTGATTCGCACACTGAAGCAAGTCAATATTTTTTGACTGCAACACATTTACGATCGGTTGAAGCAGTGCGGAATATTTCGCAATAAGGCAAATGCGGTCAATCGCGCGCGCGCTTTTTGTTTTGATAGCATTTTTTTGTGTCGACTGTCGAGTATAAACTTTCTTACGGGTATTAAATATTGTAGTTAGTACCTAGATAATTTATTTTTTTAGGTTTGGTTAGGTACCTTACATGTCAGAGCCAGGGTGGGGCAACTCTGCTCCACCGTGGCTACTCCCATGGATAACTACGGTGGCTTCAAGTTTATTGTAATATTGTTCTGATTTGAATCTTATGAGAAACAGTATTTCTTCCTATTCGATCTATGGATCCACATCTAAACAGAAAAATCATTCTTCGACACGTGTATAGGTACAAGTTACGTGTAGTTGAAAATACTTATTGATCTGACTGTATTTATGGAACATTTATTTAAAAAAATAGATATTCATGCACAATTGCACATGCCAAAAAAATAATTTAAAAAATCATGCCAGAGGCCCAGAGGCACAAAAAAAAACAAATATGACTGCTTTACGATATGTACAAAATCAGATTTATCATGAATTGTAAAAACTGATCCTTAAGAACTGCAAAAAAAAAACAGAAAAAAATGTTAGACTTACAAAAAAAAAAGTTTTTGAACTACGTTTGTGTTCCAAGTTGAAATAGCTTTTGGAATTATTATTTTTTGTGATTTTCTACTCTTTCACTTTGTCTAAGATGTCCGTCGTTTTCGATCCCGTTTTAGTGGATCTTTAGGAAAAGGTCCACTTAGGAGGATCCAGGAGGTTATCGTATTTTTTAAATTGCGATATTTTCTAATTTTTCTTCTTTTTGTCGACGGCTGGTATCTGGTATTTTTATAACCCAGACTCTAATAATAAAATATATAAAAAATAGAAACCTGGCTTTGCGAAAAAGTAAATTTTATTTTTATTTTAACACTAATAAAAGAAATAAAAAAGAGATCGGAGTAAAGAATAAAATTATCCGTCCCTAAACTGGAAAGGAGATATCTGAAAAAAGATCCCTGTGAAATAGTTGTCTTATATTTTCATCATAAACTATATTTATGATACATAAAATTAGTTTTGTTTGATTTGGTCTTCGTGCTGGTGGTATATGGAGTCTTTCCTCGTCTTATCGCCTCTGTGATATTTATTTATTTGGCATGCATTAGAATGTCTATTGTTTTGACGTTGAATTTGAGAAATAAAAAAATTGGACGGCTTTGGCCCCTGAGGCCATCCAAATGTATGGGTTTGTCCTACGTTTCTTGAGGGTACGCAGCAAAAATTAATGGTTGTTTTGTTTGGAAGTCTTCTGATAAGGTTAGCATAGCCGTCTAGGCCGGCTGAAACTTTTTTGTTGATGATAAAAAATAATTGGAATAAAATGAAAATGAGCTTCGCAGCTTAAATCATAATTTAAATTAGATGAAATCGATTTGAGTATTATTCGAAGGATTAAAAAAAACATTCATTGTATACTCCTGTTTACCTATACATTTTGGATTCAACACAGTGATTTAATTCTCTTTGATTTTTGTTGAATTATTTATGATCTATTGAGAAGTTTTTGCACCTTATTACATATTGCTCAGCGTTTCGAGGTAATTGAAAATATTCTTTTGACGGGGGCTGTCACACACTTACTTGGCCAATTTATGCTTTATGTTGGATTCTGGATAAGAGTGTTTATTTTTCGTTCGAATTCTGAGTAGAACAGATTTTTAAATAACCAGAATCTTAGTAACTCCAATGCTCAGAATGACAGATTCTTGTTTGATTAGAAGAATCTAATGTCCCACTCAGAATACCACTAAATTAGAAACTTTAGTGGTATTCTGAGTGGGACATAAATTTATTACAGTCAAACAGATAGGAGAAATAATAGAACGGATAATTTTTTTAATTGGTTAACGTCCCTTCGGAGCATAATGTAAAAACGCAAAGTGAGAACGACACTCAAAATGTACAAATCGCACAATACGTAGAATGTGCAACATGCAGAATGAGCACAACGCGCAAAATGAGCAAAACGTAAAATGTACAAGAAGACTTGTGTCCACATACACTTGCATAACAGACCTGGTGTTGTTTTCTGATGTAGGTATTGTATAGGTAGGACTCTCTGAATGAACTACTCTTTACTGCTACTGAGTATTCAACTGTTGATTCCCCAATGTTTCTCTGTGTATTATAATCAAAGGAGTTAATGAATACACATTGAGAAAGTAATTTTGTGCGGGTACTTTTTTCGTCGGTGTAAACAAATTTCATCGCAATATCCCATGTAATTCATCTATATTTTGAAATTTCATGCAACAGGCAGGCTGCACCATGTCTTGGAGCTATAGCTCCTTTAGGCCCACGTGCATGTGAATCGAATAACCAATATGCACAGACTCCAAAAATATCAGATTTTATTAATTGTAAATACGTATACAGGGTGTCACAAAAACCCCCTTAGAATTAGAAGACTCATAAAATTGAATAATGCAGCTGGTACGAGAGCGTGGTGGACTATGGCCTTAATCCCCGTCGTGTTTCGGAGGGAGGCCCGTGCCTCTCGGTGGGGACGTATATGGGCTGGTAAAAAAAAATTGAGTGAATAGAATAGAAACATTTTTATTCGGCAAATAATACAGATAGGTAATTCTTATAAAACTAAATTACAAATCGCCGAAACGGATGCAGCTCAGCATAATGCCACAGCCTGAGCCATGACGCTGGTTTTCAGCTGCAACCGGTTTGGTAGACTAGGTGGAGTATACAGATGACAACAAATAAAACTTACTTAAATGATAAAAAATTAAAAATTAAACATGACTGAGTGTGTAGAAAACATAACTTGAGTGGTGAATAAATGAAAGTGTGTGTATTATGTGCAGTATAATGTGAGTATGGATTTTGTGGTGAATTAATGAAAATGTAAATGTATTTTCGATAGTGTAGGTATTTATGTGTGGAACATGTTTTATGAGTGATGAATGTATGACTATGACTACAACTTAATAAGTAACAACCAAAATGTAAATATACATGTAACAGAAGGTAGTTTTCTTATTATCAACCGCCTAATTGTAACTTCAAAAAGTATGCTTTAACATGAACACGAAAACTGTTAATAGAGGATAGATTACGCAATGGTGGAGGAATAGTGTTCCAAATTTTGGCGGCAGTGTATTTGAAACTACCTTTAAAAGCTGTAGTATTATGTGAAGGAATGATAAGTAGAGCACGGCGAACGCGGCTAGACCAGGACAGTTTGTTGTGAAGATAAAGAGGCTGACGAGCTGTAATTACACCAAAGAGAAGTGAAGCTAAGTGGACAGATCTTCTAGTAGACATGTTAGGTAAATTGGCTTGGTTTATGAAAGGAGACACATGGCTTCTTGGTGGTATGTCAAAACAAAATCTGGCACATGCATTTTGGACACGCTGTATCAGACTTTTTGTCTTGGCAAGCAGTCTTGGACCATAAACAGTGTCAGCATAATTGAATTTCGAAAGAATCAATGTTTCCACCAGACTTATACGAAGATTGTTACTAAGGAAATTTCTAATTCGGTAGAGCACTTTTAAACGATAGAAACAATTTCGTACAATACTATTAATATGCTTTTCAAAACGTAACTCAGGGTCTAAAACAATACCTAAACTGCGTACCTCCTGCACTACACAAATAGGTTCATCATCTATCAAAATAACGGGATTTTTAGAAACTATTTTTCTATTTGCTTTTTAGAGCCAAATATCATAGCTTTTGACTTTTCAGGGTTCAAGGCAAGACAATTATCATAAGACCATTTAGATATTCTTAATAAATCCTCATTAATTTTATCAACCGCTGATTTTACTTCGCCTGGATGGCATGAAATATATAACTGCAAATCGTCTGCATATAATTGAAATTTACAATTTTTTATACAATTAATGATATCTGCGCTATAAAGGATAAAAAGCAAAGGGCCAAGTATGGACCCTTGAGGAACACCACGAGTGACTGCTGAAAGAGAAGAGGATGATGTGGATCCGTCACTGCTTTGGGTACGAACATATTGATGACGATCACTAAGATAGCTATGGAACCATTTCACTGTTGGGACATCAAACCCGTAAAAAGATAATTTAGACAGAAGTATAGTTAAATTGATTGTGTCAAAGGCACGAGAGAAGTCTAAAAGAACTAGAATAGTGCCCAATCCGCTATCTTGAGCTTCTAAAATGTTACTAGTTATATCTAGCATTGCTGTAGCAGTACTTCTATTTTTCCGAAATCCTGATTGAGCCTGAGGAAGGATGTTATTGTTTTCTAAGTATTCTGTAAGCTGTGAGTATACTATTTTCTCAATAATCTTGGAAAGACATGGTAAAATGCTTACAGGACGAAGATCTTTGAAAGTTGACGGATTGGGAATCTTTGGAATTGGCTGAACAATTGCTGTTTTCCAAGATTTAGGGAAAGAACAAGTAATAATGGATCTGTTAACTATAGACGTAATGGATTGTAAGGTATCTGTTAAAGTCAGTAAAAGCATATCCAAAGAAATAGTATCGACACCCTGTGCGTTCGATTTAAGTGAATTAATGGCCTTAGAAATATCTTGGATGTGTAACACATTTTAAAATAAAAGTGGAAGCACTGAAGCGATGGAACTCATAATAAGTGAGTTCAGAAATACTTATTTCACTACTACTTGGCAAATCGATAAAACTTTTATTAATATTTTCAGCAGAGTTGAGATGTACAGGAAGATCTATGTCGCATTTAGGAGGAAGGACATTCAATTTAAGATTTTTCCGCAGTGTTTTGGGGTCTCGGGAGTATCTATTGATATGTTGATTAAAATATGCTCTTTTTTCGTTAAACAAGGATGAGTTCACCAAAGTTTTTAGTTGTTTATAGTAATCGTGGTGATTGTCCTTCTTACTTTTGATATATCTCATATGTGCCTCATTACGTAATTTCATCATGAACTGTATATTATCTGTTATCCAAGGATATGAACAGTTTTTTATTGTAATTGACTTATATGGGGCATGTAGATTAAACAAATTTAATAAATGAAAATTGAAAAAGATAACCATGTCCTCAGCATTAAAATAACTGGAAATATCTTGCCACCTAATAGACTTTAAGTCAGAATTAAATTGAGTTCGATTTATATTTTTTAACGGTCTGTAGCATAGAATTTTGGGGGGTATTTTGGTTTTCTTAAAATTGAACTCGCATACAATTAAAGCGTGATTTGTTATCTTGCTACCTATTACTTCATTTATAATTTCAAGAACCTTAGCATCAGTACAAACTACGTCTATGAGTGATTCACTGTGTTCTGTAAAGTGTTTAGGAGATGTAACTATTTGTTTAACATTACATATAAGAATAAAATCCGCAAACTTAGAGTAGTCCATAGCATGAACATCTAATAAATTAATATTGAAATAAAGTGCTAACCCTTTATTATGTAAACATAACCTAGAAATCGATGTTAGATAGGATCACAACAAACTGGAAGAAATATGCTTAACACAAGGAATACCTATCGCTTGAAATGTGGGTAGAGGGTCATGTTAGGGTAAAGTAAACTAAAAAAGACATAATTTCAAGTGTACATTTCAATAATACAGTAACTTTATGATTATTAACTTTTGGGAATAATAATACGTGTTCATTAACCCTTCATTCCTAAAGAACATTGAAGAAATTTGTAGAATTCATCTAATTAATCATATGTTGTTGGATTCGGAAAAGGCTGGATTCTCACTTCGCCGGAATACAGTTAAGAAAAAAAAACAGGTTTAGATTCCTTTAATTTACACCTAGTCAGGTCATAATGTAATTAATGATACACTTTTTGATAATTATTTAGAAATTATATATGAAATGAAAGGTAATTAAATTTATAATACAATTTTATTTACATTAGTTAAAACATTAAATAAATAAATGCCCTAAAATATAATAAATATTTAATTTAATTTACACAACAGCTCTAAGCAATCAATCGTGAAAATTATACTGCCAATCGGAGATAAAATGATACACTTTTTGATAATTATTTAGAAATTATATATGAAATGAAAGGTAATTAAATTTATAATACAATTTTATTTATATTAGTTAAAACATTAAATAAATAAATGCCCTAAAATACATTAAATATTTAATTTAATTTACACAACAGCTCTAAGCAATCAATCGTGGAAATTGTACTGCCAATCGGAGATAATTTCGATTACCTCTTCTCCACCCACTAGTGTGCACCGAATTAATTTATAAATTAAAATTAATTGAAACATTTATTTTGCTTTCATTTTATTTAAAAGCTAACGAATTTTAACAATGTTTTTCTTAGAAAGTAAAACATGCTGTACAATTGAACGAAGGTTTTCCAAAAAATCGCAAATGCTTATTCTACCAGAAAACAATTCCATTTTTTGCATGGAGTATTTGGTCATCGCGAAGTTTAATATTACTACTTCTTGTATTTTCCAGCGTGGTATTAGTTTTATAAGAAAATTATATAGTATAATTTATGCAATAATTTTGTAATAGTTACATAGTTATTGTTTATTCTTTTATTGATTTTAGCATTAACGCTTTCAAAAATATTATTAGTTCGGTGCTTTTTATTAGAAATGCACCACTCTTCAATAAATTTATTTCTTAAATATATTTTTTGAGGTATGTAATGAACCTTTTGACATTATTACTTTCCATCAATAGCCGGAAAACTTTGTTTTTCGAATATTACTTTTTAGATTTTCTCCAAAGATTCTGGGTGTAATGGTAAAAACATCGAAATATTATTAAATCTGGAAAATAATGTACAAGGGCATTCGTGTTTTATTCCGTACTTGGTTTTCTTATTTTTCATATATGTCCGGAATTGTAAACGACTTCTAAATAGTAATAGGGATTCGTCCAGTGATAGTTCTTTTTGAGGATTGTAAGCATTACGAAAATTTTGTGTTATAATATTGATAAAATCATTTATTTTCGCAGGTCCTTTAGCGTCTAAGTCTGATGCACATATGCAACGTAAAATTTAGTTGTATCTCCGACCTGATATTACGTAACTAAAAATAGGATGATAATATACCTAATGGATCCTCATGTGTAAACAGTTTTCATTGTTGAGGGATTTTAATTTGACCATTTAATAGAGTCAACCCAATATTTTTTTTCATTTCTTCAGAGTTAGTTTCTTTAAATTCTTGAGATCGATCGTTCCTTGTTTTTGGTCTATAGATGTAACATATTCATTAGTTCGTGTAATTAAATAGTCAATAATATTGTCAGTAAAAAACAAATGAAATATTTGATCAACTGAAGTATTGTCGTCGACTGAGTACTGGATTCCGACCGCTAAGTTGTCGAAATGAAAGTTTGGTATTTCATTAACAGTGTTAAACTAACCGTCAGTACTTGTAGCTTGTATATTTTGCCCAATAGATCTATTTCCTTCATGGTGTGTATTATTTTTATCATTACTATATTCGTGTTCAGAACTCATGATACCAGTTTTTTCGCTGCTGCTTTCATCATTTTGTTCAGTACTTGTAGGTTGTGTTCTTTGCCCAATAGATCTATTTCCTTCATGTTCTGTATTATTTTCATCACTACCAAATTCATTCTCACTTTGTTCAGAACTCGAAGTACCCATTTTTTTGCTGCTGCTTTCGTCACCATTTTGTTCAGTACTTGTATCACTACTATTTTCCTCTGTTTCACTGTTTTCGAGCTAATAATTTTCATCTGAGCTGTTATCTCCATCCACAGCACAATATGGATCATTAGAATTATCTTCAGAACTATCGTACATGCTTGAACATATTTTCTTTCGTTTAGAAGTCATCTTGTAATAAGTAATGTGGGTTTCCAACTATTAGTTTTTAAATTAAAAAATAACAAAAAACTACTTACTCAATTAAATTAATTTATTGTACAATTTTTTTATGCATGTTATGTAATCTACACAATAAACTAATTTACTGGATAAAACAAATTGCCCCTACATTCTCGGCAAAAAAGTGCACTTAATAATACTTCTTTTACTTTTTGCAGACTGATTATCCCAAAATCAGACATTGGGTTTAGATACTATATTCTGCAATTTTCGCAACTTCCACTAAGCACTACACATTCCTCCTTAAGATCAACCTCGTAGTTAGGTAAAATATCTAAAAATAATTTTGTTGATAACGCCGTGGGGAGTCCCAGATTTTTTACTTGTAACTTTAGGTATACGCTCCACCTAAAAAAATACATAATTATAAGTTTATATACGATAATACGCCACTAACTTACGTATAGGAAATTATGTCGAACTCTGTTCCTACATTCTCCAACAATGAATGATCAGCTTGATCAGTGCAATACTCGCGCTGTTATTTTTTATTAAGTTCACAATTTTTTCGTAACTAATACTGAACAAAGTTTTTAACCTTTTCTTGAAAGTCACTTTTATTAACTCTGACATATTTGACGTAAATATTACAATAATATCTATAAAATATTGAACAATTCAGGGTTCGTATAGAATTGTTCAATATTCAGAGATAAAAGAAAATCGCCACCAACGCAGGGGGGTGTCACTCCGCAGTTTAGGTATGTTCGCGCGGCGGGCATACTGAGTATGCCAGCGAGCGCGGGCTGCCATTCGCCGCGCGCGCGCTTACCACGTTGGTTGCGTGTTGAACAAAATAATAAGTGTACCTACTTATTAACAATATTAAAACCAGACAGAAACACGTTTTTCCATCACAATAGTCTGTAGGTGTCTGTAGTTAGTAGGTAAATAGGCTAGGTATCAAATAACGTGGTTGGTTATGTTAACTTGTATTTTTACTTACTACACTTCCTAACTAAAGTTACTCTTGATTTTATAAGCAGTGTTATCTTACTTAATTAATTGAATCACTGATTGTTTGTGGAGGCACCCTGTCTAGCGAATTCCCAGGATCCTGGCCATGTCGCTGGAGTTGGCTGCACTGGTGCCACCGTACGACCCCTGATTAAGTGAGGGTTCAGGGTTGGCCGTGTAATGGGGGAATCTGCTGAGTTATAGGTGTGGATGGTGAGGATGTTATATTGCCTATAAGTAAATCTTTTTGTCTTTCCTGAATTGTATGGATTCTTTGATTGGTAATGCAGAGAGTTGTTTCCGCCTCAGCCATCTTCGAGGTTACCGAGGTGGTTAGGCTTTCTATCTTTTGGTTAAGCTTTAGTAATTCGTCTTTTATTTCTCGGGACAGCTCGTTGGACTGGTCCAATTTTCTCATCAACTCTATTGCCCATGACGGAGTATCCTTTCTAGTATGAGGATGTGCGCTCTCTTTCCCTTTCTTCTGTGCTGGTATCCCAGGGGGGGCCTCTGCTGCTGTACGCTTCGGTCTGGCTGGGCCTCGAGAGGATCGCAGTCTGCTTGCCACCTCCTCCACATCGTCTGCGTTTTTCAGTGTGTCCTTGGATGGCGCCGGCTCCATGGCCCTGAGTCCTGTGTCGGGGGTGGGCCTCAGAGGGGGGTGGTCCGGATCCAGGTCAATGTCATCATTGTCACTGCCGGACAAAGGATTGCCCACGATTCTACTTGCCATATTGATGGAATTAATTTCAATAATAATTTTACCTCTAAATCGGCGGCGAGTGTTAACCCTGAGCTCTCGTCGCGAACGCGGCATCGTCGAGTCGGGCGGTGCGCAATAGAATATAAACGCTAGCGGCCGACTATAAGTTTCAATTTCTCTTGCAAGCCTGTGCCGCTTGCAGTAGTAGGCAAATTTTTATACCTAAAGTTGATTTTTGTTAGGGAGTGAGACTTCTGTACGTTAGTACTATTATTTATTCTGTGACCAACGTAAAAATCAAATTATTTTTCCTTTTAAATTATTTTTCGAACAAAGATTTCAAGGGAACAAAGAGATCGTATAATTCCTACCTATGTACTTCTTATTAAGTTCCAAATTCAAAAAACGCTCAAGCAATGGATTTGGTTTTCTTTGTCCGTAAATTTGATACTTCGCGTGTTCTTTTTTCGAAAATAATGGCTATATTTCCATGCATATTTGAGAAAAAATGTTTCCCTACTTTTAGCAACTTGACATTGTAGCTAGTGTCAAAAAATTGAAAGACTCAAAAATTGGAAACTTATATAAAAGTTCCGATTTTTTTTCGAAAAACGTTATGGCAAAAACCCTACCTATATTGCGCGTGATCCGACCGTATCTTAGCTGGTTTTTAGGTATATATAATTTATTTTTTAAGTTAGTAATAAAACCATAAAACCTTGCCATAAAACCATAAAAAATAGAACCTTGCAAATCTGCGTTTGTTCATTTCAGTTTGTTTGCGTTTTTAAGTTGGTTGTTCAACCTTCGTATCGCCGATCCGAGCCAATGAAAACGACGTTTACGCTCTTGTTACAAGAACATAACTTTTTCCGACCAGGTTAATGTGATTTTGCGTTACTAATTACCTACCTATGTATGGAGTCCCTAAATCATCCATAAATAGAACCATTGCATCTGAGGTGCCATTTTCCTTACAACCGTCATAAGGCGTATTGTCATAACACACATCAAATTTAAACTGCAATATGACACGAAGGTGCTGCATTGGAATGTATAAAGCCCGTTACTTGTGGGCATTTTGCACCTTTCATTATCGGTGATGAGAACGGGATCGTTGAAAGCTTTGTGTTTTTTAAATTTTGCCTACACTAAGTGAAAGCCTTTATTGTTGTTTCTTGGTTTACTTTGCACTCCGTGTTTGTGCATTTCAAGATTCGATCGGAACTATAATAGTCATAGGCAGCTAAGTTGTCAACTACATGAGTCACATTACACTCACAATACTTTGGTACATTTTGTGCAATATTTATAAAAGTGCGGCTCAAATACATTTTTTCAACACATTTTTCTTTTTCCAGTTTTTTTTTAGGGTTCGTTTGGTCCGTTTAATTTTTAAATTTTGTTTAGGTTTTTAGCCTTGAATTTGTTTCATTCAATTTTGTTTCTCGGTATGATTAAACTACGAATGAACTCTGTAAAAACATTTTTTTGAGTTAGAATTTTTTGCTTACATTTCATTCTATCTAAATACGCTATTAAATTTGTCCAACGGAATCGAATGCGCAAGTATTAACTATTTTATCATTTTTGTTCAGTGTACCGTTACAAAGAATATGTTATTTAATTGCTTCCGCTTTTCCGCCGAAGTGATAGGATGAAATGAACGACACGACATTTGCTTTCGTTCCACACTTTGACTATCAGATCCTTAGTACGCATATTACTTTATTTTTGTTGCGCACATTTTTTGGCAAAAACTTTCTGTTGAGTCTTAACGTTCCCATTGTGTCGGTTTGTCTCTCTTTACGATTGCGACAGCAGTGGCGAGTGTAGAAATTGTCCATGACTAATGTGTTTCCTTTATTGCGAACCAAGTTGTAAACAATTTGGGATGTCGCTCCTTTCAATTTGTACGCCACTTCCGATTCAAAGGCTTCCTCTGGTTCATCGGAATTTTTCAAAACATCGTTTTTCAGTTGTTTCTTCGCCCTAACCAGCGTACAGCTTGAATTTCCATAAGTATCCTGTCCGGAACTCACACAACTCGTAGCTCTTTATACCTACTCTTTCCGCTTTTATCTTCTCTTTTAAAGAAGGAGAGATTCGTTGATCGCAATATTTTCGTCAAGTGTACTTACTTGAGCCAAATATTGCAATCGAAAATAGCTAAATTTATGATTGAGATGATCAACAATGGGTATAATTTTGTGAACTTAATCAAAACAAGTTGTCTATGTGACATATTACCTACTCTGAAAATTGACAATTTTTGCATACGGCAAGCAAGGATACCATAACTGTTTTTCAACAGTTTCCCAAAAAATAAGGTCTATGATAGCGGCATCTCAAATTCAAAAATCTCAAGAGGACTTATACTTGCGGTGGTACAAGTAGGTCCTACTTGACCGGTAAATGTCTCCCGCTGCCCAATAAAAGCCATTCAAAAGTCACTAAACCATTCAAAGTTGAGCAGGTCGATATTTTCAGCAACAGTTTCACGCAGAGCAATGTCGTCTTGAGCATTTTTGGTTTTTCGCATATATCTGGGAAACTAAGCGCCCTAGTGACATGAGACTTTGAACAAAATGAAAGCTGATTAAAATTTGCTAACAAGTTTTAAATCGGTATGGGGACTAAAAGACTAAGTATGTCGTGAGGCGTCAAAAATAAGACGAGACTTTATCAAAAGCCTTAAAAGACTGAGTCACTTTCATCTCTGTCTACGTTTTGCCTCCCATGGCTGTGGTACACGCGGTGGGTACAGTACCGTGCACCAATAAGCAATCCATGCTTAGAGAAGATGACGCTTTCCTTCAAAATATCTAGACTATTTTTACCACGTCTTGTACTTAAGATAATTTATGATAATTTGACTCACCTTTTCTGCTTTCTCGGTGAAGCGTCCTGTAGTAAGAACCTTCCTTAATGCTTTGCTCTCGGAGAATAAGTAATTCTCTTTTTTGCGCAGACTTCAGGACATACATGTTGTTTTGTCAGCTTTTCGAGCCTTGTAAATTTTTTTAATTTTTTTTTTGCTAGTGATCTGAAATTTTTTTTAATATAAATGTTTTATAAAAACATCCAGTTTTTTAAGAAACATTTGAAGAAATAGACATTGAAAATTCAAATAAAGATGTTTCAGAACAATGCTCTTTATGCAAATGTGAAGAGAGCTTAACTAATACTGCCAAGTTGTCAGTACATAAGGGTAATAGAAAACGCACAATAAACATGTTTCGAATTGCTAATCTTAAAGAAAAGCCTGATGTAATACAATTTTACACTGGTTTTGGCAATTATAACAATTTTTTTTTGTCTTCTGTCTTTTTGGTGATGAAGTAAACAATTTAAAGTACTGTCCATCATTTCAGTCAGCTCGAGGAAAACATGCATTGACACCAACTTTGCATTTTATTTAACAATAATCAAATTGCGAAGAAATATGTGTAATAAAGAGCTATCTTTTCATTTTGAAATAAGCAAAACTTATGTGAGAAATCAAACTTATGTGAGGATCAAAACTTATGTGAGGATCTGAATGTATGGGTGACAAAGAAAACAATAGATGAAAATTTAATGTATCAAGGAAGATTAATACCTGTACAGTAATAATAGATTGTACAGAAACAAAAATTTAAAAACAACAAAACCCAGTTGCACAACAAGCTACATATTCTAAATACAAATCAGCGAACACATTAAAAGTATTTGGTAGGAATTTCTGGCTCTGGATGTGTGACCTTTGTTTCAGATGCATATGGTAGATCTGTCAGTGACAGAGAGTTATTTGAAAAGTGTGGCATAATAAATCAACTTCAAAAAGGGGACATTATTCTCGGTGATCGTGGCTTTAATATTCAGGATCTTGTTTCATATATGGATGTTACAGTTAACATGCCACGGTTTCTGAAAAAAGGGTGTAATCAGTTTGAAGCACACCAACTCAGACAATCAAAAAAAATGTCATCTGAACGTATCAATGTCGAGCGTGTCATAGGTTTAGGAAAAACATTTAAGATTCTTAGTAATAAGTTATCATCTAATTTAGTACCACTTGGAGAAAGAGTCATATTTGTATGCTTCATGCTCGCTAATTTCAGAAAGAATGTAATGTAAATAAGGATTTTGGGACAGTTAATAAAAATAAATCAATCGTCGAAACTTTTTATTTATCCTTTCGATACATATTCGTCCCTATTATATACTATAAATTACAAAAATAATAAAAAGTTTTAGTGATCCTTTCGATACATATTCATCCCTCTTATATACTAGAAATAACAAAAATAATAAAAAGTTTATAGACTTATTATTTACATGGTGTTGTGTGTGTGTTTGTGTGTGTGTGTGTGTAATGGGTGTGTGTATGTGCTCGCACATGAAGAAAGAAAGAGGAACCACTGGTAGCATAGCCCTACGACAGCGTCTTGGGATCGGTAACTTACAAAGTTCCACTATGCATCCAGCAGTTCCTCTATAATACTATAATAATAAACTAAATAACACATGAAATAGACACATAACATAGTAGAAATAGATTAGGTGGGGTTTCATTGTACTACTTTAAGTTAAACAACTTTCTAGCTATCACAGTTATCATGTAATCATGATAAAAAGCAGTTACTTTTGGAATAATAACTTCTGTAATAGGCTTGTCATTCTATTTACATAGATCCTCTTTTCATCTTTATTTGTCCAAACAAAAAAATCACAATACCTCCTTCCAGTAGACAAGTAACTGTGTTTGAATTTGAAAATAGTAAGGACTGTTTTCTTTTAAGCAAAATGTATCATTGATAATTTCTATATGTTTATAATTATCTGCACTAATAAACTCATCTTTTATTGAGAAAGGACATTTCACTTCCAATACAGTTAGGTCCCCAATTAATCCATCTGGTGAAGCTCCAATATATGGATATTTACTAGAAATAAAAAATCCACAACATTGTACTTTATTGTGTGACATAGACTCATAGGCTTCAATCGCTGTATTTTCTTTCGAATTTCCCCATTCCGTAGCTTCGCTTTTGAATTGCTTGGGAGACAAAATATCTTCAGCATATTTCACTTTGTCTCTTCTGTCCTTAAATTTGCATATATTGAAAACGTGAGAACCAGTTATCCTTAGACTTCGTTCATTATGCCAATTTTTATTTTGTGACTGTTGCCTTGTTTGCTGCTCTATCAAACATGCTTCTTCTGGAGAAATCTGAAATGTAAAAGCATAATATAATATTATTCGGGCCATTTCACACATAGTCAACTGATCGCACACTACGTGTCGCCTAGTTTAAGATACCATGGGTATATATCAGAGACCTATACACAATACACAAATACATACTGGGTTGACTGGAAGAGATCCCCTTGTGGGATAAGTCCACCTTTGTACCTATTGTCGCTTTATGTTTTAATCAGTGTCTGCTTTATAATTTTGTTGTACAATAAAGGATTTACATACATACATACACACACAAAAATACAGAACAATACTCACACAGCTCGTAGCTCTTTATACCTACTCTTTCGCTTTAAGCTTCTCTTTCAAAGAAGGAGAGATTCGTTGATCGCAATATTTTGCTCAAGTGCACCTACTTGAGCCAAATATTGCGAACGAAACATCGTGCTATCCAAAACTGTCAAATTTATTCAATCAATTTTCAATTTTATCTTCAAGCATAAGAGTTTACTATCCATTGGGGAAATTTGACAGTTTGTGGTAACCTGATGTGCTGTTGACTGTACAATTCATCTAATTAATATAAGTTTTGATCATTTGTTGTCGGATTCTTCAATTTTGCCTACACTAAGTGAAAGCTTTTATTTTTGATTCTGGGTTTACCTTGCACTCCGTGTTTGTTCATTCGTGTTTGTTCATTTCAAGATTCGATTGGCACTATAATAGTCATAGGCGGCTAAGTTGTCAACTACATGAGTCACATTACACTCACATTCCAAATACCTCATATTTTTTTGTTCTACTTTGGTATATTTTGTGCAATATTTATAAATGTGCGGTTCAATTTTTTTTTCTTTTTCCAGTTTTCTCAATTAGGGTTCCTTCGGTCCATTTAATTTCTCAATTTTGTTAAGGTTTTTAGCCCTGAATTTGTTTCCTTCAGTTTTGTTTCTCGGTATGATTAAACTTCGAATGAATTCTGTAAAAACATTTTTTTGCATTGACATTTTTTGCTTACATTTCATTCTATCTAAATACGCTATTTAATTTGTCCAACAAAATCGAAAGTATTAACTATTTTATCATTTTTGTTTAGTGTACCGTTACAAAGAATATGTTATTTAATTGCTTCCACTTTTCCGCCGATTTCTAAAGGGTGATATAATGAAATGAGTGACACGTTTCGTTCCACACTTTGACTATCAGGTCCTTAGTACGCATATTACTTTATTTTTGCTGCGCACGTTTTTTGCTCACTTTCTGTTGAGTCTTAACGTTCCCATTGTGTCGGTTTGTCTCTCTTTACGATCGCGACAGCAGTGGCGAGTTGTAGAAATTGTCCATGACCAATGTGTTTCCTTTATTGCGAACCAAGTTGTAAACAATTTGGGATGTCGCTCCTTCCAGTTTGTACGCCACTTCCGATTCAAAGGCCTCCTCTGGTTCATCGGGATTTTTCAAAACATCGTTTTTCAGTTGTTTCTTCGCCCTAACCAGCGTACAGCTTGAATTTCCATATGCTGTCCGGGACTCACACAACTCGTAGCTCTTTATACCTCCGCTTTTATCTTCTCTTTTAAAGAAGGAGAGATTCATTGATCGCAATATTTTCGTCAAGTGCACTTACTTGAGCCAAATATTGCAATCGAAAATAGCTAAATTTATGATTGAGATGATCAACAATGGGTATAATTTTGTGAACTTAATCAAAACAAGTTTACCATAACTGTTTTTCAACAGTTTCCCAAAAAATAAGGTCTATGATAGCGGCATCTCAAATTAAAAAATCTCAAGATGACTTATACTTGCGGTGGTACAAGTAGGTCCTACTTGACCGGTAAATGTCTCCCGCTGCCGAACCGGAAAAATCTACATCCGAGAAAAAATATGCTGATTTTACGGTCAGGACAATTAATATGCTGGCTTTAAGCTTTAAATTCGTTTATCTATCGGTGTCATAGTTTTTCAAAATATTTTAGAAATAAAGTGCACAAAAAACAGTCAGTCTTTGACTTGCAGTCAAAGTTTATTTGGACTAAATGACAGCCTATTCAGTTCTATATGTCTGCATCGTGCGCTTTTTCTGATGCGTCAATCAATCTGAGCAGACTTTTTGTCATTTTTAACCGACCTCACAAAAGGAGTAGGTTCTATGTTCGACTGTATGTATTTTTTCTATATTTATTTATGTTCACCGATTTCTCCGCCAATTATGGATCGATTTTCAAAATTCTTTTATGCTCGAAAGAGTATACTCCAGAAGTAGTGTCTCATATAAATTTTATCGAAAACGATTCAGAGCTTTTAAAAAATCAACAAAAACAAAAAAAAATACTACAAACCAGAACATCAACTAAATAAATGAGTGACATTTTCGTTTGTGGTTATCCGCTAATAGGCATTGTAGTCTGCAAAAAATAGTAGTTATCTACTTTGTGAGAACCGTTGTTGGGATTGAAGTCGGTGACTAATACGTTTTTAACGTGGAAAATTATCATGTCTAGGTTGATCAAGCTTGAAATTGTTGAATGAAACTATGAAAAACAAAAAATACCGGTTTGTTAATTTTTTTCTAGGAACTTAACGTATAAAATTTGGTTATTTAGATAACACACTGACAGTTATACACATTTTATATTTCACTTAAAAATATTTTTAACAAGTTTAATGTTCGCCACTTAGAAGTATAGGTACACAACATTCATATTTTAAGACGACAGTGAAATAAATTAAAATAAATCAGATAAAACATAGAATAGTCTACAGGTTTATTAAAATATTGATTCCAGCAGCTTACGTTTGAACTGTATATCTTGAAAAATATTTATGTCTGGCGAATTCGCATTCTCGAGAGATGTTATGCAAGCCAAGATTAGTTCTATATCGAGATATACTTAAAGTTTTTGAAAGGGGATAGGGGGCTTTAAAGGGAACAGTGAATTTAATATTGTCAAGAATATTAATACATTCTGTATTGCCAAAAACTTTATTTCCCTGACAAACAGTTTTGCAACCTGAACATTGAGTGTTGATTTCACGTTGCACTTTCTCATTCAGCAATTTTCGCCTGTGTTCATTACTGCCGCAACTGTTTACTTAATGCTGGGCTATCTCGCTGTTTCACCAATGTTTTCAATATTTGCTCTGAACTGTCGATCAGTGCATTTTCTTAAGTTTACTGAAAATTGAAAATTCCCTACTTGCGCTTTAATTTGTTGATTTTTTTCTTTATTACTTTGGTTGCAATCGAGCCTCGGTTGAAAGGTCATTTAAAATTGAGAAAAAAAGACAAAAGACCGTTAATAAGGCAATAACTAAAATCGATGAAATGAAATGGAGCAGTACAACGCTGGTGAATACTGGTACAAATCTTGGCTCTGTTTGGCAGGCCGCTGCAGTTTTTAACAAACTTTTTTAACCAGTTTTAAACTGCAGTTGCAGTTTTTAACCAGGAGGTTCCATGTTCGACTGTATGTACTTACTAATATGTTTGAAGTTTTATTGGCGAGTAATACAAAGCAATAAAAAATTTGATCTGATTCCGCTGTTCTCGATCAGTTTGACTGAAAGTAGTTCTGTTATCGTTATCACTGAACATTGTGAATGAGAAATTTCGCTGCTTGACTTGAAGACACGACAGCTCAGTTGGTTAAACTCTTAATCGTTAGAGCATCAGGAGATCTATCCTGGGGTCGCGGTTTCAAGTCCTATTCGCGTCGAACGTTTTTCTTTTACTAAGGTATAGGAGGCATTGATGCTAAATGTGGATTTACTTGAGCGTCGCGGAAACCTATTTTAATTGGTAGATTAGATTATAGGAAGTATAAATGGTTTAGGATGTTTCCACTTTAAGCGGTGGTGGGAGCGTCTACAGATGATCTCACAATTGTTAAAAAAAACAGTGATATGGAAATACTGAAGCGTGTCGGATTATAATATCTTTCATGCTCCAATATGTCTCTGATATGAAATGTATCTGACGATTTGCGCGGTGGGTGGCTATGCGGGAGGGGTGAAATTTGGAAAAAAAAAATTACTTGAGCTCGTCAGATTTTCATTGGGGGTGTTAAGTAAACCCTACTGATGCTCCAATTTCTTAATCTGATGACTTGGAAATGACGCAAGCTCGCAGCGAATATTTGAAAATGTAAAAAAATAGCCATCTTGAAATACTCGAGCGCGTCAGATTAGCATAATGAAGCTTCATTATGATATCTTAGTCACACTGACCAAAAATTTGACGGTTATCTTGATGGGTATCGTTAATCTGACGATTTGAAAAAAAAAAAAACTTTTTTTGTTATCCCATGTAGACCCCTTAGGGGATGATTTTCAAAAAATTGCAAAACAGATCCGTTTATTTGCTTAATGGTATATCTTGACGAAGTTTCAAGTCAAAATGTCCAAAAACATTGTTTTCTCCATACAAACTTTGAACCCCCATTTCACCCCCTAGTGGTTGAATTTCGAAAAATCGCGAAACACGTGTCCGTTTATTTGCTTAATGGTATATCTTGACGAAGTTTCGAGTCAAAATGTCCAAAAAAATTGTTTTCTGCATACAAACTTTAAATCCCCATTGGTGAAAGGGGTTGAATTTCGAAAAATATTTTCTTAGTGCTTTCCTACTTTATAAAAGACCCCTTTTTGTCAAATTCCAGCTTTGTAGGTTTGGGCTGGGCGTTAATAAGTCAGTGAATCAGGACCATCGATTTTAAATATTTAGATTTTATCACGTTCGTTCGGCTTGCGGAAATCGTCAGATTATATTTTTTCTGTTATTCGGGTATAATTACTTCTAAAATAAAAATAAAAACAACCACGCTCGAGTAAATCCACTCAGAGTTTTTTTTGCAACTTTGTTATCCTCTCACCCCCTTAGGTTACGCTCAAATTGTCAGATTAGCAAAATTGACACTTGTTAGGTAGAAATTAACCCACCTTATCTTAATCTAACGCGCACGAGTATTTCAGATGATCGATTTTTTTAACACTAATCTGACGGGTTCCCTTGGGCGTACCCACCCATATTGAGGCCTCATACTGGCTGGAGGTACTTATCAATCTATAAGGTATCCTCCCTTATATTAATCTGATGCGCTCGAGTAAATCCCAAAATCCCCTCTTCGGCTCCCTAACCATAAAAATTATTTGTTAGAAACAAACGTTGACTGCACTCTGTACTATTACTTGTTTCACTTATGTAAAACGCAATTGCACTTCTTAATCATTGAGTGGGTAAATAAGGGAATTAAAAAATCAAGATAAAAGTCAGTTACTTGCCATCGACTCGCTAAGAAGAAGAAGATAAAAGTGACAGGTAGAAAGTAAATAAGGTCTGCAAGATAAGCATCTTTTATCTCTTTATTTTATGTAGTGTTCAATACAAGTAACCATTTATATATACGTTCTGTGTATAACAGTAAAAGGATTTTCCTAAATAACTCAAAAATTAAAAAAAAATGTATCACCCCTGACATTCAATTGGCTGAACCAATTTGGAACAAATATAGTTAACAACTATTTCGATTACATGCGTCATTCGTGTAGGAGCTGCGATGTCACAGCCGACACATACACAGATCCACACGTCAAACTTATAACACCCCTTATTTCTTCTCGGGGGTTAAAAAAGTTGGGGTAGTTAACCTGTCGAGCATTACAACTTTGGAATTGTGAACCTTAGAATAAATGTTTAAAATAAAAAAGTAAGTGAATTTAATGAAATTTGTTTATTGCACAAAATTCATAAAACAGAGTAAAATGAATCTTATTAAATGAGTATTTACAATATTTACATTACATCGAGTTAGACAAACAGTATTCATTTATATAAACTTAAAATTGATATAATAATATATAACATAATGACAAAAATCTTTTGTAACAAGTTGTGACCGGTTAGCCGATTTACTTAGTATAACTAAACGATCATTTAGACAGCTTCAACAGCATCTGTAAAAAAATGTATGAATAATTAAGTTACAGTGTTAGAAATTAATACACAACAGAGCGAACTAATGAACCGAACATTATAAAAGATTTTTAGTGGAAGGAAAATTGTAAGGTGCGGATGGGACTTGAACCCACGACCCCAGGATTATATTTCCAGCAAGTCAAGTTCCAGTCAAGCAGCGAAAATGTCTTTCTGAATATCCCTTTACCTCGTGAAAGCGTTTTAAAAACACTAAATACTAAACAGATAAAATTAAAAAAAAATGTTTTCTGAGTCATGGCTTCTTCCGGATACAAACAAAGACAGATAGCTACTCCCAGACCTAAAAACAGATTTTAACAAAACTATCAAAAAGACATATAAAAAATGGACTTACCTAAGTACATGGCTCGGTGTATTCTTAAAAGAATCTTCCTCATCATAATGTATTTCAAAACAGCTGTGAATATCTGCAACAAAATTACGACTTTTAACTCGCTGAAGAACATAAATATATAGTTAAAGTAACACAGGTATTAATTACGTAACAAAAAGAGAAATGTTAGTTAAGTTTATAGAAAAACTAGCTTCCCGCCCGGGATTTCGGTCCCGTAGGTATATCGGGAATGAATAAACACATAAAACTCCCTCTTGAATCGCTCCATCCATAGGTGAAAACCAAAGGATAATCCGTTCAGTAGTTTTCGAGTTTATCGCGTTCAGACGGACAGATAGAGGCGGCGGGGGACTTTGTTTAATAATTTAGTATGATAGATCATATTGTTGTTTACCTTCGTTAAACAGCCGAAGTATCTGCCCCGTGGTTCCAACCCCCATTGCGCTTTATGCGTATTTGATGTCTTTAACACTGAAAAAATAAAAAGTTTCAATTATAAATCGAATATTTTTTTCTGTGTAAAAAAATTTCAAAATTCCTTTAAGTTTTCGGGAAAAAACAAATAAATGAAAAATGGCGGCCAGCTACTCTGCGTTCAAAATCAAAGCTATGAAGTATTTTGTTATTATGCACGCATGAGTATCTGCTGATTTATGTTTTTCATTTATTATCCTTGGGTTTGAAATTTATTAATAGAAACAAGCTACCCCTGTGGTGTCTTCTCTCCTCTTGTTGTACTTGTCTGTTAAATTATCATGTGTGCAATAAATTGTTAAATAAATAAAAAAGCTATTTAATTTACGTAATAAAATAACTGTGGAACTTACATCATCCGGCCCTCTCTGCAATATATCCGGATCCAAGTGATTCGCCAAGAAGTCATCGACGGAACCTTGTAGCCAGTTGAAGGTCTGTCAATAAATACAAATAACATTATGTTAAACAATAAGTCAAATTGAAAAAACATTAAACTGATTTCAGATATTTCACTTTACTCTGACCCTTTTGAGTCCCATTGCAAAGCACGGTACGGGTGAGAATTTTCTCATAATCACTACTTTCGAATATCTAAGCACATGTGATCTTACCCCATCGATGTCTAAATCTGGCATGAGCTCACAGTCTAGAGGCATCACCGGTTCTGGGCTGCTGTTATCATTCTATAAAAAAAATGCATTGATCAACATAATCATTAAGAAGAACTGAAACCATGTTAAAGAAAATACGTGGGAGCAAAATTTTGATGAATTTATTAGACACAAGCATTCCGCCCTGGACTTAATTTCCGCGGGAATTCGAGAAAATTATATAGCCTATGTCACCTTGGGATTCTAATGGTAAAAGAACTTCGGGCCTATTCAATGCAAAGAAACTAACAATTAATCAAATCTATTCTCTAATATAGGTGTGGATTCCCGGAAAATAAAGATTGTTTAATATATCACACTCACTCTTTAGAAAAATATAATAAAACAATTTTTCAAACTTACTGAACTCTCAGTTTGGAAAACGGATTCGCCAGACTCTGGTGGTGTACTCGACTCCGATGTTTCAACTGTAAATAAACGCGTTGTTCAATATCATCTATCTATATAAAAATGAATCTTTATCTCCCTTGGTCATCGCATTACGATTCACGCGTGAACGGATGGAACAATTTTGCGAATTCATTTTTAGTTGTTTTTATTATTGTCAGAAAGTTCTTATGAAAGAAAAAATAAAGAAAGTTGAGCAGAACATAAGAAAATTTAAGACAGGACTACGTCTGTTGAGTAGGCTAGTTATACCGTAAAAAGAGCAATAATAAAGAACTAAACTTCATATCATTTTGAAAATAAAAGACCCTAAAAATTGCTTGATTTTATACACTTACCTTCAAACTTTGTCTCGACAACGATCGTCTTAACTTGTCGAGATTCAGACGGCTCGTCTCTATCCTCGTCCTAAAATAAAATTAAACGTTATTTTAATAATAAGTCAAATATATTATAAAAACCATAATTTATTGTTAATAATCGTAATATATTGTTATAGTAATAATTGTGACTACTTTAATTCACACTTACGGATTCGTCGGATGAAGTACTAGGCTCCAGATTCAGCCTCTGCTCTAACATCGCAACTGAAAAAAGAAGATTATATTGCGGTTAAAAACATGTACCTAGTAAAAAAAGAAACATTTGAATGAAATTTCTCCAATTCGTTTTTTCTGATAAAGTTTTATTTTGTATTCCGTTCTAAGAACTTCATCGTAACCTAGATGCATGTAGGTATACTTTTGAAATTTACTATTTGAAAATTCTTACTTTCTCGCTGCAGTTCCAAGTTTCTAAGCCTCATTGTCTCTTTCTCTTTCGGATCCATCTTGGTGGACCTCTTGATGAATCCCAACGTGTTCACCATGACATCCAAATGCGGCATCTAAAAATTAAAACAAGTGTCGAAGTTTTATGAACACCAAAAAAATTTGGATGACTTACGTACATATGAGTGTTTGAATAATGCTATAAGAGTTAAGTAAGTATAAAACCAGCAAAAATTTAGGAATTCTCATTTTACAGCTATTTTTGTAAAAGCTAAAGTACACAGAGCCGCACGTCGGGCTACCACATGCGTGCACTCTATGCTGTTACGATAAAAACGGTTTTCTAAAGGTAATACATACAATACTAAAAAGTAAATGCGAGAAGACGAAACAACAGAATTACAATAATTAAACTACTCGAACACTTATAACTCGAGAACGGGTGGATCGATTTTCCTGGTTTTTGGTTTTGTATTTGTCTCCGTCCCGAAAAGCAGAACTATTAAAAACATTGGAAAATTGACGAAAATATTTCCACGGGAACGAAGTCCCGGACGAAAAGCTATTACGTATTATGTGACACTTACATCCGAAGAGCAGCCAATAGCTTTCGCGAGGTCTCTCATGGCATCGGCGTATGCGTCGCGCCTCTCCCTCTCGTACTCCGCGTTCCGGGCACGACGCTGCTCCTGTGGATTTTTTCAAGTTTAATTTTCATTCAAAATAATATTAGACCTAAAAAGTAACTAAGTAGAAAGCTTACCGCCGTAAGTGGTACGCGGTTCTTTCCGGCTGGCCTCCCTCGCTTGCGTAGAGGACCAGTCTGAAGCTGTAAAAATAATAAATATTTTAATACAAATAAAATAAAATAAAAACAAAAAAATATACTTTAAATTGAATAAACAGTAAAATATAAAAAAAAACCGTACCTGATTTTCCATAGTGATTAGAAGAAATCGAAATTGCGACTCGGCAAAAAAGGTAACACAAGCACAATTTCACGCCCACACGCTAAGGTAGCAAAGGGTTGTATGAAATTTTTAAAGGGAAATTTCAGCTTTTATTTGCGCGTGCGCACCTTCTAACCCGCCCGCCCCCTCTTCGCACCATTATCTCACCCCCGCCCCCACCCCTTCATCGGACCCCGCCTTCCCCTCATCGCACCTCTACTCTTCTTTATATGCTGTTTCCTCAATTGCTTATACTGAAATCAGTTTTTTTTTTACTAAAAACCTTTGTAGTGAAAATTTTAACATTACGATTGTTATTTTTCTGCTTGTTAACCCTTTATTGGTTGACCATTGAATTAGAACAGATTTTGTTCTGGTTTTAAATTTTGGTGTTGCGCTATGCCACCAAAACTTTTAAGTACTTTAGGCAGTATTGTTAGACATAATACTTAACGCCTATTTCTAGAGGACTCTATTTATTTATTTAGTAAAGCAACTGCACATAAACACTAAACAATTACATTAGACATATAATTATTTTAAAAAACACATTGCAAGTGTGTCAGCCTATTATAGCTGGTTACACACCACACATTACACACTACACACAACAAATCAAAATTATATGTAAGTATAATATATATAAAAAAATATATTTTTCAAAGCAACGAGTGTATTACTCTATTAATTTCGTTTACCAACTGCATCTCAGTGGGTTTTTTCTTCTTGTTTTGCCTAATTTCAGCATTTAATATTTATAGAAGAAAATTTACATATGGCCTAGAAATTATTTACTTTATACTGGTTAAACCTTTTAGTATAGTTAATTTAATACTCATTCATCAAGAAATACGACATATTGCCACTAAATACGAGTTACGCGAAACTCTATATCGCTTTCGCCGTATTCATTCAAATAACATTATAAAAAATATTTCTAACTCCTAATATAATAGGTCTTTACCGATGAAATTGCCGATTTTTTCTCAAGCTTTATTTTATTCATAATTTTTTGATTGAACAGCTACTAATAGAATTGTTTTTTATTTAAAACTTTGGCCATATAACGAAGATATTGAGTCAAATTAATACATACTTACTTAAGATTTTTTTTGCTGAAAAAGAAGCTCAAATATAGCTCGTTTCATCCGTTGCCCGTTTCATTGCTTATTTTTGCTGTACCGTTGTTACAGTTACAACTTTCAATAAAGTAAGTATGATGAAAATGAACTTAATGTTGTCCAAACCTTCCCACAAAATTTTGCAAAATTTTGATTTCGCATTCCCGAGAAAAATCCAAAAACGTTAGTATGGAAAATTCAGTTTTCCAAAAATATTGTATTTTAAACGGAAATTTCATAGGTAAAGAGCTATTATTCAGGACAATTTATTAACATATTCAAATCTAAAGGATGTCAATTCTTATATTATTTCTTATAAAATATTGACACCAAAAAAATTATATAACTGAAAATATTCGTTTTATTTTTCAATTTTTGTTTTCGTAAATTGATACCTTAGTTTTTATGTCATAGATTTTCGTTTAATAAAAACGAAACCGACTGAATAAAACATATTTATTGTTATGTTTAAGAGGAAAAGTCCAAATTTTCTTGATTTTGCTCCATAACTAACATTAGAAACCAATAGGAAAGCCTGTGACGACAAAAAAATCATAACATAACTCTATAATTTTATCGTTTTTTTTGTATGTTCGAGCTCGTACAACCCCAATATTTTTAAAGTTCGAGTGAATAGGTTTCTTCTGGGTAAGCTTGCTACATTCTTGACCGCGTATTAGTCCTGAGCTGGACTAGGTACAATCAAGAGCGAACCAATTCATAATAATAAAAAGGGCCCTCGTAAATTAATAATTTTCACCAAAAACTGACATTTTATGTAATTTACAACTACATATTTGTAAATAAAATATTGTCACCGAAATTTACAGGTGTTTCCTACATATGTAAAGTTCTTTAAGCAGCATTTGTGGTAAAACTTAGCAAATAATTAAATTATTGACAAAATTATAGCATTGTTACATTTATTAACCCTCGCGCGATTCATGCACACCCGTGTGTGCAGGATTTTTACGCACGGCGCGTAAACAAGCGCGCGACGGGTTAAATGGGGCCCTCGTTGATAGAAGTAAAAACAATGATATAAAAAGACTTTTTTTAATTTGGTAGGCTGTCTATTCTTGTCATACACGTAACTTTTTAATTGATAAAGCATTTAACGACCTATTATTACCGTAATGATTTCGCAAAAAATCAGAATTACTGCTTGTTTCTACCTAATGATTGTTTATTGCAGTATTACCAGGAACAGATAAACCGATTTGTAGGATCTTTCGCGCGGCAAGAGGTAGGTTAGGTAGGGGCGTGGAAATTTGTAGGTGTATCGGGGGTGAAACGCGGGAACGCGGGGCAGGGAGCAGTATGTAGATACCTGCCCCCACCTACCTCTTGCCGCTCGGGCGTTCCGTCAATTGTGTGGTTTATTCTACAGTGTAAAGATAATCCTTAGCGTTTCGCGGATCTTTTGTTTCTAAGTAATAATGCGGCTTAGCTTTTTGGCGAACCGTTTTTTGATTATGTTCGTATTTGATTACAATAGGAGTCCACTTGTTTCTGGAAACTTTGGAAAAGTCGGCACGTATAATTTACAGAAATGTTTTTTGGTGTTATAAATGTGAACCTTCTTGTTTTTTTATTTTTAAAGAAATCATGAATAGGCTGGACATTCGCTCGCATACCTACCTGTTAATACTAATTGTTTGAAATGCTTTGTATTTGTGTTCAATTTTATAATGCCCGCTGAGCTGCACGAAGAAAGAAATTCAGATAGTGTAATAGGTAGTAGGTACATATTATTCGCTTCTAGTTTGAATACATTTGTGTCAACAGCAAAGTTATATAAAAAAGTTTAAAATAATAGTAGCATTAAATAACATTTTAATAAAATTAAAAATAATAGGATGGAACTATAGGTAAATAAGCAAAAATAATGGTGAAGTTAAGTATTTAAATGTATGTCTTATTATTTATGAAATTGTAACTGTGATGTATCATTTAAAATTTAATAAAAATGCCATAATAGAAATGTGGTACATACCTATACTTAGGTATTGTACTTATATTTTAATATCAAATTGCAATTGAAATAAAAAAGTGTAATGTTGATTATATTTATATCTGTTGATAAAACTATTGAATTAAATTATAATAATGCCAAGTTTTACCATTTTAAAATGGCCATTTGAATTTCATATATCGGTAGACAGTTAAAATAATTACTCTATATTTAAAATTTAATAAAAATGCCATAATAGAAATGTGGTAAGTACATACCTATACTTAGGTATAGTATTTTAATATCTAATTGCTATTGAAGTTTTACCATTTTAAAATGGCCACTTGAATTTCATATATCGGTAGACAGTTAAAATAATTACTCTATAGTATAGTACATACATTATGTATGATATAAGTGCGGTATGTTGAAAATTACAGCCGAGGCGATATTGCTAGCCCAAGCCGTAGGCGAGTGCTACATTATAACATATTTGTGGGGAAATAAATAAAAACAAAACATAGAAAATAAGAAGCGCGCGGAATAATTATTACTTGTTAACAAATTAGCGATGCGCACGCATTAGCGCTCTTTTTTTAGGAAAGGCACAAATAACAGCCAGTATTACTAATAAAGTAATTTAATGTGTTTTCAACACATTTGCTCATAAAGTGGGTCTTTATTTTAAGGTTCATAATGATATGTTTTACCCAGCCCGTGCGTAATAAAAATAAAGCACTAGTACGTAATGGTTTTTTTTTTTAATTTCAGCAAAGAGATCAGATCTTATTTTATATTTAAAATTAAGTGTAAATATTAAACTATTTGTAAATATAAATATAATTCCACTAAATCATTTAAATTTAACAGAAAATTATCATTTATTTATGCCAAAACGTGAAATTATACCTACAAGGTGTTTCAAAAAAACCCAAAAAAAATATAGTTCAAAATTAATTAAGATTTAGCTTACTGCGCAGCTCTGTTACAAATATGATAAGTATGTCATATTAATTATATGAAACTTTCATTTGAAAGATGTCAAACCGTGCAACTGATTATTAGAGTTGCGACTATTTCACTTTTAAAATTAAATTTTGGAATTTCTTTTTTTGGGTTTTTTTGAAACACCTTGTATAGTTATGTATTTTTTTATTATTTGGCTTTATGGCATACTTGTCATTGTGAATCTCATTTTGCAAGCGAAAAAAGAAAAAAATAATCTCGCCTCTTTTCAGAATTTTCAGATGTTTTCACTTGGCATTTGTTTCATCAGATTTTTATTATTGTCAGAAATACAACACAAAAAATTTCTTCTTCAAGTGCAGAACAGGAAACCTACGTGGGTACATTTACACTTAATTTTAAATATAAAATAAGATCTGATCTCTTTGCTGAAATTTAGAAAAAAAAGCCATTACGTACTAGTGCTTTGGCTAATTTTTTTATTTAAAATGTCACGGCTCTTCATCGTTAATTTCTGCTTTAAACTATTGATATTATGCTCAATTTTAAACTAGACACCATCAAGACAAATCAGGTTATAAAAGGTAGTCTCGTTACATTCAGATAAATAAAACGTGTGATTGACTAGGAGATGAGTTTATTATGGTCACTGTCATGATTACATAGAGGGTCTTAAAGGTAAGAATTGCACAAAATTTTAAATTATTTATTGCACAATTTTAATGTAATTTTATACTTTTTTTAATTCGGATACAATATTTAAGAACTTAATAAATTATTTCTTTAATAAATGTAATATTACTTTTTTACTCTAAACACTAAACTTATAAAACTAGTGCTCCACTGGCGACGGCAAGTAGGATCTGTAAAGAAAAAGTCCCATCAAAAACATAAATGTGGAAATGTGAGCCAAGCTCAATTTTAAATGTAAATGTAAAATTGAAACCATGAATTCAGACCATCATTCTAAATGATACTCTAGTGGAATTTTCCTCAGGAAAATGTTATAATTTCTTTTTTTAATATTTTCTGCTTTAAAATTTATTTATTTATTCGAATACAGTCCATTTTGCAATAAAAAATAATGATAACAGCGTAAAAAATGAAAACCAGTAATAAACATCGCATTCTGACAGCGGCGCGGAATGGGGCAATCGTGCGCGAGGCGTGGTTTCATGGTACAGAGGCCAGCGCATCAGGTTACTCCATTTTCATTGCAAAACCGCTCTTATCACAACAGCACAGAGTGTACGCTTGTGGTAACCTGATGTGCGGCCGTTCGTACATTGCGTAGCGCCAAAGTAGGTAAATAGCGAAAACTCAATAACTTGACGTTTCCGGGAAAAAATATTATTTGTATCCGATCATAGTTATGGGAAGGTGGCTAGATATCACCATTTAAGTTTTTGCTAAGCTGTCTCTTACAACCAGTATAAATTTTTGTTTAAAAAAAAAAAAGAAATTATGTCTGAAAATAAAGAAGTACGTAAAACTTACGTTGTAAAATTTCGGCTACTGCTTGTCTGTTATCTGTCCCGGTCCAGACGCTGTTTTAGAGTTTCAACTAAAAAAAAAACATAGATTAGTTTCTCTTTCGAACTAAACATTTCAGTTAATTAGTTAATTACTGGCTACTTAAAACTTTGGCCATTAACGGAGATCTTAGCTTAATTCGATTTATCTTATTATGTAACTGTGAAAACCTATTATTAGTTACCCATTGTTATTTAAGTTTTCAAAATTGTATTTCAGTGTTGGTTTTCCGAATAAATAAATAAATAAATATTAAAAGGTACAGCTGCAGGTAATTTTAATACTACATACTAATTAGAATCTTTAGATTATCATACCACTTAGATAATGTACAGATTCTTACGCAGTTGGTTAACGCGGCCAAGTTGATGCTGTCAGTGACTACGACTGCGGTTGTTACCAGTATTGAGAACAGCCTGATGGGTCTGTAATCAGAAACCCTAAAACTTTGGACGACCCCAGCATTCTTTGTAACCTGTAAGTCACTTACTTTGTTTTTTTATGTCCTCGTTACGCTGCCGTAACGCTTCCACTGTGTTCGAGCCGGTCCGACCTTTGATGTATTCGAGAGCGGCTCTTATTAGCTCAGCATGCGACATCTGCACAAAATAACAATTGTCCACGTTAAAAACGTAAGAATCCACCGATTTTACATCCCAACTATGTCTATCAGCAGATAACCACAAATCAAACATTAAAATGTGTAAGTACCTATTATGTTTTTTGTTTTTGTTGATTGTTTTTGAAGTAAATATAACACTAGAATTTTTTTTTTTTTAATTTTAAGATGGGTTAACTCTTGACCTCAATCTTGACCATAAAGGCCAAAGATGAGGTCGACGATGGAGCGAGTTAACCCAGAAAATGCCTATAAAGGCACTGGTACTCCCACACACCAACGGAACACGGCGTCGGACTTCGGTAGGAGGGTGGTCGCGAACCAGACGGCCCTTCACAGAGCCTACCACACCGCATGAGACCATAGGACGACACCTCAGATTCGAAAAAAATGAAGTGTCGTTGCCTGGGATGGATTACTAGGAGGCAGGTCTCATTTGTGTTTCCTTAGTCGCATCTTACGACACCCACGGAAAGAGATTGGGTGGTGTTATTCTCAACCGATCACCACACGGCACAAGATTTTCGCGATTTGAACATTTTACGATCATTCTGTAGCAGGGATCAGTGAAGTGTGTGTTACTATTGTTTTTTTCCGCAGACTGTTTTGTACCCCATACAAGGTGATATATGGGTGACTTTAAATTAGTTAGCGAAAATTAAGGATGTGAATCACCCCACGAAACTGAACAACTTTCCTCAAGGAACGTAGGTCGAAATATGAAAAAAAAATTTCGCCGCTCCATACAATTGAAGCTGATTTGTGTATAGTGACTGTGATATATATGTTTTCTATATCATATATATATATATATATATATATATATTTTTCATGTAATTTTTGACGGTGGTAATTTTATGTTTTATGTTATTTTTATATCCTTTTTTTTGTATTTCATAGATATGGATTTTTAATCTGAAATAAATTTTTATTATTATTATTATATATAAGCAAGCAGTTTTTTTTGAGAGGTTCATTGGGGAAAGTTCCATGGGGAAAATAACCCCCTTAAGTTTCGCTCTTCCTCTTATCAGCCCATATACTTCCCCACCGAGGGGCAAGAGCCTCCCTTCGAAACACGAAGGGGATTTAGGCCATAGTCCACCACGCTGGCCCAATGCGGGTTGGTGGACCGCTCGTCTTTGAAATGAAGTTTCGCAAAATAATTTAAAATCACCCCATATTACAGATTAAAGACTAACATTTTCCGGGCAGTCGACGACACCAGCCAAATCCTCCAAGGCATCGGCGTATGCGATTCGCCTTTCTCGCTCGTACTCGGCATTCCGTGCACGGCGTTGTTCCTGTGAAAGAGAAAAAACATCACTTAACCTTTCAATAAAATAAACTTATTTCGATAATGACAACGAAATTTAAGTGAAACTTGAGTGGAACACTTTCTAGAAAGTTCTCCGACGATAATGGTCACCCCGCTGAAGGGAAACTTAAGTAACTGTAAGTGGATTTGACCAGCTATAAAAAAAAATTAAACATACCTCAGTAAGTGGGACTCGGTTTTGTCCCGCGGGTCTTCCTCGCTTTCTAGCTGATATAGTCTTTTTCTGAAACACATTTTTATTTCTTAAATTGATAAAAATGATGTATACAGTAAATCTCTTTCAACCTCTCGGGTACTAAATCAGTCCATGAAACTGAACAACTTTCCCAAGGAACGAAGGTAAAAATACGAAAAAAAAAATTGATCTCCCATACAAAATGCGCTATATGCTGATGAAGTTTGTATGGGAACTCAAAATATTTTTTTTCGTATTTTGACCTTTGTTCCTTGGGAAAGTTGTTTAGTTTAATGGACTGATTAACCACCCGAGAGGTTGAAAGAGATTTACCTAAAGCCCTGTATATATTATGTTATTTTTTTATGACCCTTATACGAGTACGTCCCCACCAAGGGGCTCCTTTCGAAACACAAATAGAAGAGGATTTAGGCCATAGTCCATATTATTATGTTATACTAAGTCAAACATATAAAAACAAATCTAAAGCCTCTGATGTTCAAAACATTGCTAGTGGGGGAAAAGTTTTTACTTTAAAAATTCCTGTGAATACTCAGTCAAAATATTTCCAAAGGTAAAATGCGAATAGACATCACATTTCTTTTAATTAAGACCTGACTCACCGACGCCTAGACCAAACCTTGAAATGTAGGAAGCTACTTAAATAAAAAATAAACATGGCTTTTCGAAATTGCCTCTTGAATGACCCCCTGAGAACGACCTTTTATTAGTAGTTACTATAGAATAATCAATATTCATATAAACAATAATAGTTTCAAACACTTACCGGGTTTACCATTTCACTTATTTATCTTTTGCACTGTAGAAGTCACTGAACGTTACCCATGAATGCAGAGGGTAGAATGGCAACAGAACGGCAAAGAAATTTTAAGTATGCGCGTGCGATTACCTGCTAAGTCCTAAAGTTCCCAATTCTTTTGAATGTTTTTGCTTGAAGTAATACAAATCCATTGTAACTTGTTAATATCTTTGTTCCTACTTAAAGTTTATTGTTTCGTTTCTCGTTAGATTAAGATTCCTGAAGATAAAGAAGGTCTGTCCCTGTGTTTTGTCCTCGGAAGGAAATTAAATTAATCGACCTTAAATATAATTAGCGCAGTAGGTACTTATTGAAAATTGGCACTATCATTTGAAGTGTTCTGTAAACGTGGCTAGACTCTTAGGCCCATTACAGAAAGAGACCCATGTCTTGATCTGTACTTAAGTGTTGATTGTCTCTGTCACTCACTATCAAAATTTTTATTGCCGTGTGGTGATCGGTTGAGAATAACACCACCCCATCTCTTTCCGTGGGTGTCGTAAGAGGCGACTAAGGAAACACAAATGAGACCTGCCTCCTAGTAATCCATCCCAGGCAACGACACTTCATTTTTTTTCTGAATCTGAGGTGTCGTCCTATGGTCTCATGCGGTGTGGTAGGCTCTGTAAAGGGCCGTCTGGTTCGCGACCACCCTCCTACCGAAGTCCGACGCCAAACAGCTTGCTGTGTTCCGTCGGTGCGTGGGAGTACCAGTGCCTTTATAGGCATTTTCTGGGTTAACTCGCTCCATCGTCGACCTCATCTTTGACCTTTATGGTCAAGATTGAGGTCAAGAGTTAACCCATCTTATAATAAAAAAAATAAAAAAATGACAAAGACGACTGCTACTCAAGTTTAGATCAGAGTCTGAGTGGGGTTCTGTAAGACGGACCTAAGATGCTAAGGGATGTGCTGGTGATTAGTGTTGTCACGTCCTAAACCGGAAAGCCGGACTGATCTACCAGTGTAACCGTACATTCCAATAAAATATGTACAGACAACAGCACGTCAGGTTACCCATTTGCACTATGAAAACCGGCACTATTACGAGCGAGATAAGGGCGACGTCAAGGTCAACTTGTATAACCTGACTGATGTGCTGCCTTGTGTACACTCTAAAATTTAATTAAATTAACTTTTAAACTAAACAAAAATCAAAAGTAGGTACCTATTCGGTCGTATTTTTACTGAAATTGTCATTTTAAATCATCTCTAAGTATTAGATTTCTCATATAAACCACTACACACATGTTCAGTAAAAATGCAATAACCTTTCAATAAAATATTCAAATCTGTTTGCATAAAAATGAATCCCACCAAAAACATAAATGTAAAAATGTAGGCCAAGTTCTTGTACATAAAAAAAGAGTTGAAACCTAAACTACAGCCAAGTTAATAATAATCAGAACCGATATTAATCATTCCAACTTGGCGGGTTTTCATCACACCAATACTTCTGAAAAGAGCAAATCTTGCGGAGGTAAGTTGTAGAGTTGAACTTTTTTCCTTCATTAAAATTTCAAAACCCGCCAAGTTCGAATAATTAATATCGGTTCTGATTATTATTAACTTGGCTGTAGTTTAGATTTCAACTCTTTTTTTTGTACAAGAACTTGGCCTACATTTTTATATTTATGTTTTTGGTGGGATTTCATTTATTTTTGCCCAGTTTTCTTTATAGTACCTATCGCAACGTTGTTCATATTATATCATGTTTATACATAATAATGACTATAACCTGACTCACACTTGACCAATTTCCAATTTTCGATGTTTTCTTTACTTTTTTAAATGTTAACGACTACCCCCCATGCCTCAGATTTTTAAGTCTTAGAGAAGTATTATCTACTTACCAACATTCTTATACATAATTTTGACTAAAACCTGACTCGTACTTGACCAATTTCCAATATTCGAATTTTCCCATTACTCTTACCCCGACGACTAGCTAAATGCCAAAGTTTAGCTTTGTAGGTCTTCTAGAAGTGGTCAAACATTTATGAGCTGTCAGTGAGTACCAAATTTACAATTTTATCGAGTCTATAACTTTTTTTCTGTAATAGCTACAATATTGAAACTTTTTATTCAAAGTATATTAAATGGTGTTATTATGTCCGCAAAGTTTCATCCAGATCTATTAATCAGGTAAGAAGATAGAGGGGTGTCAAAAGTGGCTCGAAGCGGTTCGGATAAATAGTGCACGGTGTGCGCGCGGCCTGTGCTTAGAACTTGGCCGGCGCACTATCGTGCTCTTTGATTGACGTGACGTCTCAGTAAAACTCAAAAACTACTCGACTGATTTGAATGATTCTCTTTTGTCGTCTTCCTTATTGTCACGACAAGGTTCATATTTAAAAAAAAAACGAAAATCCACCGGGACAATTCCCACGGGAACGAAGTTGCGGGCGGATAGCTAGTATGTAATATTAAATTGTTCAACTAGGGGTAAAAGTGACCGATTACACCGGAAATCATAGCCTAATACTACGTCCACGAAGAAATTAAAACATTTTTTTCTAATTAATGTTTATTTAAAGGAAAAAATTTATAAGTTCAATTATCAAGTCACCGCGGAATTTACACTTTTTTGGAATACTTTGCAGAAAAAACAAGCGGCCATTATTTTTAAGAAATTTCTTCCAGAAAACCTAAGCCACGGAAAGTTTATCATAAAGGCAGACTTATATTTTAGCTGTTTTTTAACTATTGCGGTTCTCGTTCCCGTGAAAATTTAGGAAAATTATGTTGCCTATATTTTAATCCAGGGTGCCAGCTGTCTCCATACCAAATTTTATCAAAATTGGTCCAGTTTGAGCGTGAAAGAGTAACAAACATCCATACGTACAAACTTTCGCGTTTATAATATTGGTAAGGAAGTAAGGATAACGACTAAACATATGTTCCTGTATAATAAGTATTTCGTTCTTAAAATAAATTATCTACTAAAAGAGTTTTTTCACCAGTCATTCAAAATCAGGTAAAAACAACCCAAACAGCTGATTATAATAACTACTCGAGACAATGGCTTGAATGCTTTTGTTACGGATCTCTCTAATATAAAGTTTTATGGCTTCGCAGGGCTTATCTATTCGCAAAAATTGTTTCTAATCTCCGTTCATAGTTTCACTACAAAAAACAATAGGGATTTATTTTCGTTGACTACTTATCTTCGACTGACTTAAAAAAAAAGGAGGAGGTTCTATGTACGACTGTATATATCTTTTTTTTAAAAGTATGTTCACAGATTTCTCCACCATTGGTCGACCGATTTTAATTTCTTTTTTGTTAGAAAGAGTTGGTCCCATTGTCATCAAGTCAGGATCTTTCCTGACAGGGGGGTGTGAATTTCTGTCGGCGCCTATTAAAAAGGGTGTTATGACGGCCGGCTTGGTCGAGTGGTAGTGACGCTGCCTCTTGATCGGCGGGTCCTGGGTTCGATCCCCAGTCGGGGCAAACATTTGTGTAAAAAGCAGATGTTTGTTCTCGGGTCATGGGTGTTTGTGTTTGTCTTTATGTGTGTTCCAAAGGGACCCACGACACAAGGGAAAACCTTAGTGTGGGCCTTTGAGTGTGTAGCGTTTATTTATTATTTATTTATTTATAAAGACGTGTGTATCTGTGTGTCTGTTTGTGGCATCGTAACTCCTAAACGAATGGACCGATTTCAATGCGGTTTTTTTTGTTTGAAAGCAATCGGGTTGTTCCACTCAACCCCAAGAAACAGTTCCACTCGGCCCCAAAACTGTTTTTATATATTTTTATTAAATTTCGAAATGTATGCCACTCGACCCGAAAAGAATTGTAAGGAGTACAGTCAACAAGCAAAACTGATTATTAACATTTTTAAACTTATAAACTAACCGACTAAATGTTGCGTAAGATATTTTAACCACCCTTTAAGCTTGCTTAAATATATTAAAGCGACATTGTAATATTTTTTTTGAAAGACAAAAGATTGACAAGTCCTTTGTTTGTTTAGCATTGACCTGTGGTGCCGACGAATTATAAAAAGGATATATTATTTTTTCAACCAATCCGAACATTACTGCCATATTTCTTATCTTATTTATAAATCCGAGAGAAGGACTGGACATGTACAGACAGTAGCACGTCAGGTTACCCATTTGCACTACGAAAGCCGGCGCTATTTTGAGTGTGATAAGGGCGACGTCAAGGTCAACATGTATAGCCTGATGTACTGCCGTGTGTACTTTTGTATGTTAGTCTCGTGCAATCCTTGCAACTGAACAGTTTTGAGTGTGTAAATTTTTTGCGTAAAATGAACCTGCCGCTGGTCCGAGCTCAGCTACAGATTTTTAATGTACTGAAGGCAAAGGTATGTTTTCAAATGTATTTTTTTCTCTATAAAATCCTAAGGTATCTATAAAATCATCAATGTATTTTTTGTTTTTTTTAGGAATAGGTACGATTTTTATAAATCTAAAACTACTTTATAATGAAAATTAAAATTTCTATAAAATAATTATTTTATTAGGGCAGTCTGCTGTCTGTTTCATTCACCATATTCCTTTCTCTTTCATATTACTGTTGAAACGGTAGAAACGTTTGGCACAAAATGTGGGCCCTAATCGCGCTAATTTGAACGATTTTACCAAAGAACAATATTTTCGTTATATTTTTCATTTTTGATCACGATTTTGTTCAATTTTGTTACGTTCATAACAAAAAAACAATCGTTTATAACAAAAAAGAACGTTTCAATTGGAACTTATCTGTCAAAAAAAAAAAGTTTCAATAGGAAAAATCTGTCAAAATAACGATATTATCTGTGCGTGCATGGTAGTTGTTGATAAAAGTTTATTTCGGCCCCATTTGTTCAATTTCTGAAAAAGAAGAAGAGAAAGAAGGAAAAAAAATGTTTGCTTTGTGGTGGGACTTGTTTGCAATGGAAGCGGATGCGGCAACGGAGAGAGCCGCAACACGGCGGAGTAATAACTCGGCCAGGGAAGGGCTGCCTGTGATTACTGAGGCGAAATTCAGGAAAAGATATCGCCTCTCACACCAGCAGTTCCTGGAACTGGCCGAGGAAATAAGGCCACATATGCCTCCCGTCCATCGTTCGGATGCCCTAGACATAGAGACTAAGGTGAGCGTTTGTGTTAAGTACCTTGGATTATCCTAAATAAGCACCTAAGTTCTTAAGTATGAATATAAATTCTCTTGCTCTTACTCATTACTGCTTACTATTTGTTTTAGCTTCTCGTTGCTCTAGCATTTTATGCAACTGGGTGTTATCAAACACCAGTGGGAGACAACCGACATCACCAGTTCTCCCAACCCACCGTGAGCAAATGTATTCGGGAGGTAACCATGGCACTCAATACCCCATCGATACTGAATCGCTTTGTAAATTTTCCTTTTCGTAGAAGCGAAAGAGATAGAATTAAGCAAAGGTAAGAATAAAATTACACCAATTTATGTTCAGAATTAATTTCATTAACTTTAGTCATATACATACCTTGAGTATAAAGATAATATTTATGGAAAAAATTATAAATTCAATAATTTTAGTCATATACAATATCTTGAGTACAAAGACACGTTTTTCTTTCAGATTTTACACAGCGACCAAAATTCCTGGGGTGTTGGGGTGCATAGATGGCACTCATATTTCCATAGTAACCCCATGGGTGCACGAGGAACAATTTATTAATAGAAAGGGATACCATTCCCTAAATGAGCTAATTGTAAGTATGACCCCCTTTAACTAGAGTACCAGGCTTTAAGTTTGTATGCATTTTTATGCTCCAAATTCCTTGAGATACCTGATTGTAAGACGAAAATGTTTTGGTTATTACATTAAGATTTACCTGTATAGCTCCGTCCTTTGCCTATCCTGATAGATCAAAGAAAATACTACTTACATAGTTGCCCATTCGACATTTATAAAAAAATAAAATATTTAATTTCATAAACACTTTTTAGAAAATATTGTAATGGGAACAGGCAACTCCTAGTAGGCAATTAATTTGCCTGATGCTGCAGAACTCGGCTCTTCCATAGCTCTTAAAAATTACAAAACAAAGAGAGTAAAAAAGTGCAGTACACTATTCATCTTGATTTATGCGTTTTTTTTCTCAAGAAGTAAAATTTTGCAGGTATAGAAAATCATATAAAATAATCAACAAGGAGTCACTTAATAAGTAAGAGATAACGATTCAAAGTGGCCGAAAAAGCATATTACTGATATTTTTATTACCGTTATTCTGTTCGTGTTTACAGATATGTGATGCTGATTTAAACATCATGGTGGTAGACTCCTCCCAGCCGGGGTCTTCCCATGATCGTAAGGTTTGGGAGAATAATTACCTACAAGAATACTTAAAAAACCTTGTAGAGGAAAGAGGAGAAGATGTTTTTCTTTTAGGTAAGTATTTAAATAAATTGTATTTGGTTTGGTTAGGTATCTAACAGATATTTAATGTACAGTCGAGGAATAAAAAGGTTCGTCACCTTAAGGCCGCTTTTCGCTTGCACTATTGCAGGAATCAATTATGCCAATATTCCAGAACAAAAACAGTGCTACTAACATTTAATATCAATTACAAGTTCCGTCATCTAATGTCAATTTTCTCTTGCATTTGCGCAAGAATCATTCCTGCCACTATAAACAGCAGTGCTTGAAGTTTGCTATCAAAAGATAATTATGATGTCTGACGTCTTTGACAAACATTAGAAATGACAACACCTATTTTTTTTCATAAATCTAACCAAAAGAAGTTTTTAGTTTATCATAACATTTGCGAACTTATCTATGATAATAATCATCTTATTCAACACAAATCTTGAGCTAAATCAATTTTTACTTTGTAACAGAAGTAATAAAGCATAATTTTCTATGCAACAATCAATTCTATATTAAATTTTCAAAAGGTAATATGTGCTCGGGGCACGATAAAGGAATCAATTTGAAAACTGACGAAGGTTTTCATTCCGTGACTGTACAGAGGCCAACGCATCAAGTTACTTCATTTTCATTGCAAAACCGCTCTTATCACAACAGCACAGAGTGCACGCGTGTGTTATCCTGAGTTGTGGCCGTCCTTACAAAATTACATTATTATCTAATGTGTTTTTATTTATAGGTGATGTGGGGTATCCCTTAAGAAAAAGCATGATGATTCCAATTTTAAGTGCAGAGCCGGAATCGCCAGAAAGTTATTTCACGGATCTACATGGTTCTGCACGTTCCATGGTGGAGCGATGCATAGGGGTGCTGAAGGCTAGATTCAGGTATTTATATAGTAATTAAGTAAGGTTTCAATTGAATAAGGGACTTGCTAAACTACTTAGTTTTAACAATGATTTTTTTTTTAAGGTGTCTTTTGGTTGACAGAAAACTTCATTATGCGCCAGCGACTGCAGCCCAAATTGTAAATGCCTGTTGCGTTCTACACAACATTGCACATGCGGGGAGCATTGAATGTGAGCCGTTGTCGGCACAAGAAATACACCGCGAGCGCGAGTTAACCGCAAGGGCGTCGTTCCCTGCACCTCGAGTATCCCGCTCTCCGTGCTGCGCGCCACCAGGAGTTACTCGCTGGTCAGGAGCGCCGCGCTGCATTAGTGCAATTTCTATGGGAGCAAAGAGATGTATAAATTCCTAATTTAAAAGTTTATTTAATCACTACGTTAAAGGTGGATATGGACCCACCGAGCGCTGTGTCGCTGTTGTCTTGGCCGCAGTGGCGTGCAATCAGAGGTTCCAGGTTTTCTACGCTAACAACCTTATGAATATTAATCAATTTGGATTCACGCGGGGTCTCTCAACAACCGATGCTGATGTTGAGCTCATTCGTCACATTTTTGCGGCCTGGGAGGATCGCAGGATGCTGTTGGAAGTCTTCAGTGATTTATCCAAGGCTTTCGATTCTTTTCACTATGAGACTCTGATCAAAAAATTACATCATTATGGCATACATTAATGACTTGCCTTTTCTTGTTAAAGACGCCTATGAGATCGTATTATTTGCAGATGACACATCACTCATGTTTAAAGTGAAGAGGTTACGACTCCGATTATGACGACGTGAATACTACGATCTCAAAGGTAGTTGAATGGTTTTCGTTATGGAAACTACTGTTTCTTAGAAATTAGGTACTCTTTATGCAAAGCTTCAATGGGGTCCTCATATTGATGAGTTAGCGAGCAGACACAGTTCAGCCGCCTACGCAGTTAAAAAAATCCGTCAACAGTCGGACTTTGAGACCACGAGAGCCGTATATTTCAGTTACTTCCACAGCCTATAATGTCATGTACTGTGGGTTAACGCTGCGGATATCTATAAGATCTTTGTTCTGCGGAAAAGGGCTGTTCGCGCGATTTATTAAATGAGACCTAGAATGTCTCTTAGACAAATATTTACAGAAATAAATATTCTGAATTTTGCATCCCAATATAATCATTTATTATATGTGACAATCTTTTATACATACATACATATACTCACGCCTGTAATCCCTAACAGGCTAGGCAGATCATCAGTGGTTCTAGAAAACCACTTAATGCCACGTTTGACACAAATGTTGAGAGTTATTAGATGGAACGTAATGGTAAAAAGGGTCAGCCTTTCGCCCATGATACAGCAAGACCCTCACGTCCCGCACTTACTGACTTTTACAGTATGCCTGAGAAAAGTATCTCTTTTATGAAAAAATGAATGAAATGAAATACATTTTTTAAATGTTTGGCCGTCGGTGCGCTATTATTGATCATTGAGCTATTACTAATACTTCAATGTTATTGATATCCTTTTTTATTTAATAAGGACCATATTGTATATAAACATTTTTTTATGGACGGGTTACTTTTTTAAATTTTATTGTTAGAATTCTAATACGTTTTAAATTTTAATCTGAAGCTGTGATTTTGCATTATATTTTACACTATATTTTAATATTAGTCTTGGGCAGAAATGTAAGTCACAAATTGTGATATATCAATAGGTCACACCTTTAGATTAAGTAAGAAACTCAAATCAGAATCTGTGATTTAGCAATAGGTACCTATTTAAAACATTTTTATTATTAGATTAAGTAATAAATTATCAGAAACTGTGATTAAGCTATTTTATTTTGTAGATGTGATTTTGCATTATATTTCATACTAGCGTTCCGCTCGGGACTTCGTTCCCGTGGGAATTCGGGAAAATTGTGAAGCCTATGTTACTCAGGAATAATTTAATTTGAGATCGGTCCAGTAGTTTTTAAGTTTATTCGTTCGTTACACACAAAAATACAAATCTTTCCTCTTTATAATATTAGTGTAGATTTTATTTGGAATAAAACTTGTTTTTGCTTTAAAAGCAAGTTGTGTTTTATTTATCAATTTATTCTTTCTAAACTTATACCTGATATTTTATTGCTGACCGTACCAAAACCATTTTGGGGCCGAGTGGAATCGAAGTATGGAAATATTTTTTTAGAATTTTTTTATTATTTAAAAGTCCTTGAGGTCGGGTGGAATCAATGTATGGACTTTGGCAGTTTTGAGAACAATAGTTTTGGGGTTGAGTGGAACAACCCGGTGCGATCTATTTGTGATCACAATTGGTTCTACCGTTTAAATGTTATAATAAATCGAATGCCGGGACACATTTTTTTTAATTTTAGAGTTATAACGACATTAAAGTGTCAGAATTCGTTTAGTAGCTAGGCGGATATCATGTCACGCCGAAATCCGTTCCAGTAGTGTCCGGTGTTGCGGTTTTATTCCACACCGACGCTGCAGATTGAAATATGAAAATAAAATGTTGCCTCTCCATACAACTCGTGTTCGGAGTTTCAGAGGGATCGCTGTTTCAGCATGGTGTACTGGGCGAGGCGAGGCGGAGTAAATAATAGTAGATACATTATGCTACAAGTGTGCTAAGTTGGATATTACATTAGAGGCGAGAATGTTATATCCAATGTGCACGCGTGTCATACGACGTTTTTCAACACATTTGCGAGGAAAGAAAGAAATAAAAACTTTCCTTTGATATTGACGGCAACAAGCTATCACTTGCATGTTGTTGTTGCGCCTTGGAAAGTATTTCTGGCGGTGTACCCACGCAGGTTTCCTGTTTTGCACTTGAAGAAGACATGTTTTGTGTTGTATTTCTGACTATAATAACAATCTGATGAATACAAATGTCGTTAATTTATTTATTTAAAATTAAGTGTAAATATTAAAATATTTGTAAATAAAAATATGTCCATCAACCCGCATTAGGCCAGCGTGGTGGACTATGGCCTACAACCCCTTTGTGTTTCGAAGGGAGGCCCGTGCCCCTCAGTGGGGACGTATATGGGCTGGTAAAAAAAAAAATATTCCACAAAATTATTTAAATTTAACAGAAAATTATCATTTATTTATGCTAAAACGGTGGAAATGTATAGTTCAGTATTTTTTATTGTTTGGCTGTATTGCATACTTGTCAATGTGAATCTCATTTTGCGAGCGAAAAAAGAAAAATATAATCGCGCCTCTTTTCAGATGTTTTCACTTGGTTTTCACAAACGGCATTTTTATTCATCAGATTGTGATTATTGTCAGAAATACAACACAAAAAAATGTCTTCTTCAAGTGCAGAACAGGAGACCTACGTGGGTACACCGCCAGAAATTATGCCGTGTGGTGATCGGTTAAGAATAACACCACCCCATCTCTTTCCGTGGAGGCGACTAAGGAAACACAAATGAGACCTGCCTCCTAGTGATCCATCCCAGGCAACGACACTTCATTTTTGTCTGAATCTGAGGTGTCGTCCTATGGTCCCATGCGGTGTGGTAGGCTCTGTAAAGGGCCGTCTGGTTCGCGACCACCCTCCTACCGAAGTCCGACGCCAAACAGCTTGCTGTGTTTTGTCGGTGCGTGGGAGTGCCAGTGCCTATATAGGCGTTTTCTGGGTTAACTCACTCCATCGTCGACCTCATCTTTGACCTTTATGGTCAAGATTGAGGTCAAGAGTTAACCCATCTTATAATAAAATAAAAAAAATACTTTTCGAGGCGCAACATGCAAGTGATAGTTTGTTGCCGCCAATATCAAAGGAAAGTTTATATTTATTTCTTTCCTCGCAAATGTGTTGAAAAATGTCGTATGACACGCGTGCGCATTGGATAATACATTCTCGCTGAGCATTCTCGGCTCTAAACTCGCCTCCAATGCAATATCCAACTTAGCACTCTTGTTTGTATGTACTTATGTATGTATTTATTCTTTATTGTACACAGCAGCAAGTCAGGTTATCCATTTGTACTATAAAAGCCGCCGTTATTGCAAGCGAGATAAGGCTGACGTCAAGGTCAACATGTATAGCCTGTTGTGCTGCCGTGTGTACAATGATAATACAGGGGATAAAGAGGAAGGTTTACAGTAATAGGAAGTTTATAAAGGCGGATTTATCCCACGAGGGGATTTCTGACAGTCAACATAACGTACCAAATTTATCTTAATGTACTATTACATACACTTTTTGACATCTTTCATACGTGATTTTTACTCTGTATTAGGTATTGTGAACGTAAGATAGTTTTAACTGTTTCGCAAACAAAAAAGTCACCTCTTGTGTATTTATGTCTATTTATTATTATTTGAACCAGTGTTTTACTACTTATACAGGTCTGTTAACTAAAGCTGGCGCGTTCACAGTACTCACACTTATGCAATTTCACTATACAGGATGTTTAAAACTAAATGATTTTCAAATAATTGATTCATAAGTGTAGACTAGAGTTAGTTTTTAGTAAAATAGGTGCGTTGTAGATAACAGACACTACACAAACGGAATGTGTAAATGTGTTGAACGCGCCAGCTTTAGTTAACAGACCTGTACCCATCCAGTGTTTTACTGCTGAGCTTCCTGAGTAAGAGGGGCTCAGCTTCTCCAACAAATTATTATTAAAACGAATAAAAAATATATTTGTGACAAATTATTCACTTCTCTATTGTACTAATATCAACATCGTGGGCTTCTAACCAGTTTAAGAACTGATGATATTGTTTTTGTTTCATCTCAAGACATTGAAGGCTTGGAGGTAAGGCCGGCAGTACACCCTTTAAGAATTTCGATTTCAATTCTGGCTGATCAGCGTTCTGAAAATAATAAAACGCCATGTACTCAAAGACTTACACAAATGTCATCGTCAATATCAAATTACACAGTGTACCAGGAACCGAACCCAGAAACCGTCGATTTAAAGGCAAGCGTTGCTATCCGTTGGGCCAAACCGGTCGTCTAAACAAATATTGAAAAGTATAGGTGTTGATGTGAGCATAAGTAACTCGCTCATTTGCTGATTGAGCTCTGGGGTGCTGAAAAAAAATTTTTCATAAAAAAAATTCGCCCCTCCATAGCACTTGACGATCCTGATTTGCCTTTGTATGGGGAGTCGCATTTTTTTGCACTTTGATATTCATTTCTTGGGGAAAGTTGTTCAGTTTACTGGCTAGAATGACCCCCCCATAGTAAGTCACTCCATAGATGTATTGTACTTACTGTATAAGTGATTATAGCCCCACCGACCACGTTTAGTAGCTGCATGAGTTCGCATCGTCTGATGTACCCCTGCGCATCCGTAACAAGCATGTCTGCAGTAGAACCATCACCTTTTGCCAAAGTTATTGCGTTCTGTTCTCCGGCGGAGCATGCGCCAAGTGAATCGCAAACTTCCACCCAAACTAGTGTTCCACCTACTGAAACAATTAAAAAGATTTCAAAAAAAGATTAATAATGTTTGTGACGTCATAGCATAAAGGCTGATGATGACGACGACCGACGTCATGACAACTGTCTAATTGATAAACCGACTGTAAAAAATCATTTTTGAAGGATATATGTACTTCAATATGAATCAAAATCCAGTTCTGTGAGAAGGAATCCATGAGAAATCCAAGGAACTCTTTCGTTTGGCGGTTTGAAAAGTATGGCACCAATAAGTCTAGTTTGCTAAATACTTGATTTGATTACAAATATTTTTTAGGGAAAAAAAAACAGTCGGCGCCCTTTAGTCAGCTGACAGGCAGGAATATTGTCTGTAGTAGATTGTATTAGGTTCTGAAACTTATCAACATCTTTATAAAAGCGGTACTCCTGATTATAAACGATTAGAATAAATAACTCGGAAGCCCATGTATGGTGCTTTCATGTTTTATTTTAGCTTTATCAATTTACAAAATTACAAACGAAAGATTGAAATTCACATTTTTTTAAATTCCAAACTTCAAACCAGACAAAACCAAAAAGCAGAAAAAGCAGATGTTTGTTCTCTAGTCATAGGTGTTTGTGTTTGTCTTTATGTGTGTCCCAAGGGACCCACGACACTAGGGAAACCTTAGTGTGTGCCTTTGAGTGTGTAGCGTTAAAAACCATAAACTTAAAAAAATACTTTTAGGAAAAAGTTTTCAACATCATCAAGTTCCGCATCCTCGTGTATCTTACGGTATTGAACCCAAGCCCTGGCCTCTCTGACCACTGTTACTTGTACTCTTAATCTGCTGCAACTCGATCCTTATTAAACTCCGCTGAGGCACAGAAGGCGTCACAAAGCTCTTAGCGAACAAGGCTTCAGCGGCTTCCCGGAGGGCTTAGGAGGTAGGTCGCCCACGTAAAATCTGGTCTGCAGGGGAGTGCGTGCGGTGTACGTTGCGTCAAGTGGCTCATCGTCATCAAACTTTTATTAAAATGGTGAATATACGGTGGAGCTGGGTGTAAAGTACTCCTTAACCTTAGGGTATCGTATCTGGCTCGTTCTCACACCAGTCGTCAGGTTATAGTCCGTCCGCTCTCGCCGGTGGCTCTCACGTGACTGACCTACCCACAACCCGTGTGACCGAGACAGGAACACAAACACTACATCCCTTCCTTATTTTAATTTATTTGATAACTAGCTTTCCGCCTGCGGCTCCGCCCGCGTGGACTTTCACATTTTTTAAAATAAAAAGTATCCTATGTTACTTCTAGAGCCTCCGAGAAAATGTGTACAAAGTTTCATGATGATCGGTTGAGCAGTTTTTGCGTGAAAGCGTAACAAACATCCACGCTTTCACATTTATAATATTAGTAAGGATAATGTAAGGATAGCAATTACAATTCTGCATTACGTAAATTACTTAATCACGCACTTTGGTGTCACTCTCACCTTCGTCATTACCTTCTTGCTCTTCGCTATGAACCTTCCATTCTCCTTCCACTTTTTTCAGATGAATGACGTTACGTCTTAGTTTCTGTCCAGTTTCCTCATTTCTCACTACTATGTCTCCCCCATCTGCTTGCTCAACAATATGAGGTGTTGATTTATAGGTAGCTGACAGTTTATTTCCTTTATCCATTTCCTTTACATACACTTTATCGCCTTCAACTAGTTTCAATTCTTCTGCTTTTCTTTTTCTATCTGCATACTCTTTTCCTTTCTCTTTCTGAATCGTATCTCTGTCTCTAGTCTCTGAATCTTCTTCAATTATTTCTTTGTCTAGCAGTGAGGGAATTTTGTCCCTATTTTGTCTTTTAAAAAACAGTTCAGCAGGAGTTTTGCCTGTCACCGAATGTGGAGTTGTGTTGTACATCATTAGGTATTCCCAAATACTCTCTCTCAGATTCTTCTTTTGGAGCTGACTAATTTTTAGCCTTTTTAATATGTCCCGGTTTTGCCTTTCAACTTCTCCGTTTTGTTGGGGCCAGTACGGAATTGTGCTAAACAGTCTTATATTACACTGCCGACAGTATTCTTTGAATTCGTCGCTGACAAACTGACGACCATTATCTGCCGTAACTGATGTAGGATAACCAAGACGGCTGAAGATTTCCTTTAGCATTTTTATAATTTGAGCACTCGTTGTTGATTTTGTGAATTTGATTTCTTTATATCTACTGTAATAATCAACAATCACCAGCAAGTAATCTCCACTTGGAAGAGGCCCTAATAAGTCAATAGCCACGTCCACCCAGGGTGCGGCAGGAAGTTCGCGCCTTTTCATTGGTACCGGACAGCTGGGCAGTCCAACAAGAGTGCATCCCTTGCACGCCTTGACCAGCGCCTCAGCGTCTTTATCAATTCGAGGCCACCAAACTTTTGATCTCAATCGACTCTTCATTGCTACAATCCCTGGGTGGCCTTCATGTGCCGCATCTAAAACATCTTTTCTTAGACCTCGAGGTATAACGATTTTATTCCCCCTTAATAGGATATTGTCATAGAAACAGAGCTCATTTTCAAAAAATTTGTATCCCTTAACGGATTCATCCCAGTTATTGTTGTAAATACCTCTCTTGACATTTTTTATTTCTGGATCCTTAGCAGAGGCGGCAATAATGGTATGCATAGGAACAGCATGTGGACGGGCGTCTTCGACAATTTGATGTACAAAGTCGTCAACTTTTCCTTGTGGAACCTTACTATAATCGCACAGTCGTGATAAGGGATCTGCGATATTAGCTTTTCCAGGTCTGTATTTTATTCTGTATCGATATGCTTGTAGGCGCAGCACCCACCTCTCCACTCGCGCACAAGGCCTTGATTTTGGGCTGAACATGAACTCTAATGGTTTATGGTCTGTGACAAGCTGGAACTCTTTGCCAAACAGAAATATGTTAAAATGTTCGACAGCCCAAACCAAGGCAAGAGCCTCTTTTTCAGTTTGGCTATATTTCCGTTCCAATTCTGTCAATGTTCGATTGCCATATGCAATAATTCTAGGACCTTTGGATTCCGTTTGTATCAGCACAGCGCCTAATCCAACTGGGCTTGCATCTGCTATGACTTCTGTCGCGTCATTTACGTCATAGTAGCCTAATGTCTCTATGTTATTTAGCTCTTCTTTTAACTGTCTAAAAACTTTCTCTTGTTCTTCGCTCCAGTTTTTCTCTATGCTTGCCTTTTGTGAAGTCTTGTTTCTTAATAATTTCTTCAATGGTTCTGTCAATGTTGCAAGATTGGGGATCCATTTATTAATGTAGTTGACCAAACCTATAAAACTTTGTAATTCCTCCACTGTTTTTGGTGTCCTAAATTCAGATATACTTTTTATGTATTTGCTAAGTGGTTTTGCTCCTTCTGGTGTCAGCTCGTGACCTAAGAAGTTTACTTTTTGAACCTTGATTACACATTTTTCTTCATTGAGTAACACATTATTTCTCTTAAGAACTTCCATGACGTTAGATAGCCTTTGGTCATGTTGCTCTTCATTTTCTCCAAAAATCAAAATGTCGTCAATGAAGTTTATGACGCCTTCTAGTCCAGTTAACATTTTTTCCATTATTTTTTGGAATAACTCTGGAGCACAAGTTATACCAAACATCAAGCGCTTGTATCGGTATAGCCCTTTTGATGTAATAAATGTTGTTAGGTGTCTTGAGTCTGGGTGAATTTCCACTTGGTGGAACGCGTTTTTTATATCCAGCTTGGAGAAAAAACGAGCTTTCCTCATCCGTGGTAATAATTGGTCCATACAGGGTAATGGATGGTTTTCTCTCAGAACTGCAGCATTGGCACGTCTCATATCCACGCATAATCGTAAATCGTCATTATCCTTTAGGATCGGAACCACAGGCGAAACCCACCGTGATGGTCCACGTACTTCTTCTATAATGTCCTTTTCTAATAATTCGTCGATTTTCTTTTCCACTTTTTGCTCGATAGGTATAGGTATACGTCGGTAAGGTTGAGAGACTGGCTTGCACGTGTCATCTATTGGAATTTCAACAAGGACATCCTTGAATTTAGGAAATGGACGTTTTGGTTCTATAATCTGATGGATGCCCACCCCCAATCTTAAAACACCTAGTTGAATCGCAGTTACTTTTCCCAGTAAATCTCTTGACCCACCATTGATTATAAAAATGGTGGCCTTTTCTGCTCGCCCTTTAATTTTTATCACTGCATCAAAGGATCCTTTTACATCCAAAGGATTTTTACTTCCGTAAGAATACAAAATCTTATTTGTTTCCTTTACCTGATTTGAACAGATCAATCTACTATTTCTCAACTTTTCCCACGTCTTATCTGTAATCAAGTTTAATTTACATCCTGAATCTATGAGCATATTTAATTTTACACCACCCACTTCACATTCCACAGTATCATCATCGTTAATATTAAAAATATAATGTACTTCCTCTTCATCCGCATAACTATTTCTTTCTTCGATCAAGTTTGTTTCATTTCCTTTCTTAAATTTTTTGTTCATCGTATTTTCATTTTTCTGCTCTAATTTCCTTTTTTGTGGATTTGTTTTACATAAAGCACTAAAATGTCCGGGCTTTCCACACGCGTGACATTTCTTTCTTTTTGCTGGACATTCTTGGTTTGGTCCAACATGTAAATTATATCCGCATCTCCCACATTTTTTTGCTTTATCACTCGATTTACTCTTTTCAAACTTGTCTTTTCTTTGCCCATATTTGTTATCCTTGGTTTTAATTGAATTTACGTCATTTGGCTTTTCCTTCTGCTCATATACCTCTAGTTGTTGTCCTACTACTTCTAATGTATTTGCTTCAATGATGACTTTATCCAACGTTACGCTGTCTCCTATGGTTAGAATTTTCTTGCGTAGTTCTGAGGAAGAACATTTTTCCACAATTTGATCAATCAAATGTTCTTCTGGACAGGTAAATTTGCACTTATCTGCTTGGCTTCTCAATTTCACCACAAACTTTTCAAACTTTTCCCCTTCTTGTTGTTTGATTTGACGAAAAATATGTCTTTCATAGATTTTATTTTGCTTTGGAAAGAAATAACTGTCAAGCTTTTCAATCGTTATTTTGTAGACATCTATTCCTTCAGCTGCTTCAATGTATGCTCCTGGTAAATTATAAGTAATTTCCTGAAGGGCAGACCCACCCAGAAGAAGTAAGGTCGCTCTCTTTTTCACCGGACAAACAGTCTCGGTCGCTTCTAAATAAATCTCTAAAGATCTTTTCCACCTTTCCCAGCGCAGTGCTATAGTAGCATTATCCCCCTCGAGATCAAGCTTTTCGGGTGATGGAAGTGTATTTGCCATATTGTGGAGACAATTTGGGGCGACCTGTAACCAACGAACCCAATCATAGCGTGTGATTCCCTTGACTAAGATGTATGCAATCAGACACCCTTTCACAAAGTTATAAAGATGTTCCTTTTTACTTTTCAGCACATCCATCTAGAACACAATTGAATACAGGCTCTTACTTACAGACCCACTTTTACACATAATTTACAATTTAATGTAGGCCCGTATTGCCAGTGCCAGACACACATTTTCTACGCATGGTTCACAATTTCATGTACGCCCATACTGCCAGACAACACATTTTACGTATGGTTCACAATTTCATGTAGGCCCATACTGCCAGACACACATATTTTCCGTATGGTTCACAATTTCATGTAGGCCCATACTGCCAGACACACACATTTTACGCATGGTTCACAATTTCATGTAGGCCCATACTGCCAGACAACACATTTTACGTATGGTTCACAATTTCATGTAGGCCCATACTGCCAGACACACATATTTTCCGTATGGTTCACAATTTCATGTAGGCCCATACTGCCAGACACACACATTTTACGCATGGTTCACAATTTCATGTAGGCCCATACTGCCAGACAACACATTTTACGTATGGTTCACAATTTCATGTAGGCCCATACTGCCTGACCCATAAACACGCACGATTCACAATTTCATGTAGGCTCGTACTGCCTTAATATACACACACACATACTCCACATACTGCACGCTACTGTGAAAATATTTCGGTTCACCATTTATCTTACCTACCTATCACCTCGATAAGTAGGTAACATACAATAAATCCCTAGTGATTTATATTCTCAGTTAAATTATTAGCAGGCCTACTTATTGTTTTGCTATCAGAGTTGCTATTCGGAGCGAGATCTCTGTACCAAGGATTCTATGATATTATTAAGTATTACCTGTACAGGGAACTAATAACTAAGTACCTATTTTAATAATCTATGAAGGTACTTATAATGTTTTTACCAATTTTTTATTTTTATTTCTTAGAGGTAATAAGTAAGTAGAAAGATAAGTACCTAATATCTTGAAGAAATTTTGTGGTAGGAAACAAGGGGACTTTTAAATTGCATAGTGTCAAGGCGTGAATCATTGTGAGATCGTGACGGCGATTTTGCTCGATCCACGATCAATTGTTAGGTACCTATTATCTTCCTTGTATACAACCCGAGTTCTGACATTCCAACGGCGGCGAACATTAGTTATTAAAAATAGCGAACAATAACAAAGCGCTGTCTCGCTGCGCAAGCGCTGGCCGCCGCTGATTAGCTTTTGCTTTACAATAGATAATAGTTATCCATGTTATACTTATACAACATCAATTTTATACTCACATTTATATAAATTGTACATGCTAACCCATGTAGGTTCGTTTTGATTATTATGGTGCAAAAGTTATTGCAAAAGTTATTATAATCGTACGTAGGTAACGTATAATATGTATAATACAAAAGAACATCCAAGTTACCGCCATACCCGTTATTTTCATTCATTTATTCCAACAGGTACCTATGCAATTTATATAAAAGTATGTACTTTAGTACCTAACGATATTACGAGTTATGACTTTAAACTTTAATATCACAGATCAGCAATTCAGTAAATATCAATCGTAATCGTAACAACCACAACACATCCAACCCTCCTTTTTTTCTGAATTACTTTTATTTTTCCTAAATAACTTTTTCACTGACCTTTTGCCTCGTCGCCACTTGTAAAGTACTCCTTAACCTTAGGGTATCGTATCTGGCTCGTTCTCACACCAGTCGTCAGGTTATAGTCCGTCCGCTCTCGCCGGTGGCTCTCACGTGACTGACCTACCCACAACCCGTGTGACCGAGACAGGAACACAAACACTACACTGGGCACGTTTCCTTTTTTTATATTTCCATCCTTTCGTTGAAAAGTAACGGAAATTGCAGGTAATTAACGGTCGCCAAAAAATTTGGCGGAAACAGATGAACGATTATTCCCAACGGAGCCGGAGACGGTTTTATTTACATTGTTGCCTAGATACATTTTGTGACAACCCAAAGATTACTTATACCTTTGATTATACCTACACGATAAGAAAGGAAAGACAGACATATGGGGTGACTTTATATTAGTTAGCGAAACATTAGACCTAAGACCTAATCCTATCCATGAAACTAAACAACTTTGTTCAGAAAACTCAAACGAAATTCGTAAATAATTGTTTACTTCTCATAAGATTCAGCTGGTCGCTCAAGTTGTATGAGGTGATGACATTTTTTTAATACTTCGACCTTTCTTTTGGTAAAGTGTCTCAGCTTAGTGGACTGATTCTCATCCTTATTTTTTAACCTTGTGTCTTCGCTGTAAGAAAATCATGATATACTCATGTATTAGGTCAACACTCCACATACCAACATACGGCAGTAAAGTCTCAAGTGCCCGATACTCGACGAAAGATCCCAATAGTAGTGTGTCCTCTTCGCCTATTCTGCAGTAGAATGAGTACCGCAGAGGACCGTCTGGATCAATCACTGCCAGCGTACTAAGACGGAATACAGTCTCCATAGCCACACCAGATTCTGGAGAAATCTGGAATCAGTTGTAAATCGGTAAATCATACTTAGAAATGCAGGGTGTTCCAAGGATTGATTGATTGAAATAGAGGGTGTAATGGCTTAGCAAAAATTTAAACCTTGGATTCAGACCATCGTTCAGAATGTTTTTCCATGTTTTTTTATAATAGTATTAATATGAGTTAATTCCATTTTGCAAAAAAAACAATAATAGCAACATAAAACACGAAATTTACACACGGCAGCTCATCAGGCTATATATACATGTTGACCTTGACGTCGCCCTTATCTCGCTCGTAACAGCCCCGACTTTCGTAGTAACCCAACGTACTGCTGTCTGTACATAGCTACATAAAATTTATAATCACGAGTTATTAAGGAGTATAAATAATGGCCTTTATGAAGATTTCAACGCGTGCACCGCAGAGTATACAGCACTGTCTTTGACAGCATTGGAACTATTTCAACAAGAAAATCTTAGTATTTTTTTATATGGTCACTATTTATGTATATGTACAACATATGTATCTGTACCTAGCGATTGACCATGCCCCGCGTTTTACCCGTCGCGTGCTTGTTTACGCCGCGTGCGATTCAAATCCTGCACACACGGGTGTGCAAGAATCGCGTGAGGGTTTAACGAATTCACTAAATAATTAGTTCTATTTTTTTTAATCGAAATATATATAATACGCAATTTGTTCCGTTATGGTCTTTATAAAAATTGACTATAACAGTTAGCCAGCGATGAACTTTTAAAATACGCACTTAAAAAAACAAAATCTAGATAGGCGATTTGTTCTACATCAATTCTAATTAATTATCTAAGTACTTCTACTTATAAAATTCATTACTTTTAATTTTGTTTTAAATACAATGAAAAGTAAAGCTAGCGATGTATTTTTAAATAAATTCATATTATTATAATATGAATGATCAAACTTCTCTCTACGTTTTCAATTTTAATCATATCATCTCATTTTATGTGTTCTTTTATTTTATTGAAATTGGTAGATAATTTCTAGATGAAAGAAAAGTTATCTAAGTAGGTATTTCAAATTTCCTACGTTAACTACGTTAGTACTATTATTTATTCTGTGACATAACCCATAACACCGTCTTTGTTTATATTTACGAATTATTAAACACTACCACACTACATAATAACTGATTTGGAATTTTGTTAGGAATTTCGAAATACCTACTTAGATAACTTTTTTTACATCTAGAAATTATCTAACAATTTCAATAAAATAAAAGAACACATAAAATGAGATGATATGATTAAAATTGAAAACGTAGAGAGAAGTTTGATCATTCATATTATAATAATATGAATTTATTTAAAAATACATCGCTAGCTTTACTTTTCATTGTATTTAAAACAAAATTAAAAGTAATGAATTTTATAAGTAGAAGTACTTAGATAATTAATTAGAATTGATGTAGAACAAATCGCCTATCTAGATTTTGTTTTTTTAAGTGCGTATTTTAAAAGTTCATCGCTGGCTAACTGTTATAGGTGAAGTCAATTTTTATAAAGACCATAACGGAACAAATTGCGTATTATATATATTTCGATGTAAAAAAAATAGAACTAATTATTTAGTGAATTCGTTAAACCTGTTTTCTGCTGTTTTGTTGTTTTTTGGGGTGATCATGAAAATGCACTAAAACATCCATGTAAATGTTTACCGGAGCTTTAATGCTCAATTACATAACAACTACTACTGTTATCAATAAACTTTGTAGAGAATTTTCCATTCTTTATTTCATTAGTAAACCTCATAGCTGTGAGATCGACAGGAACGAAGATATAGGCAAAAAACCGAAAAAAGGTAACTTTTTTCACCGTTTTTTGGCTGTCAAAAGTTATGCCCACCCCTGAGCTCTTGGGACTTTCTAGAGGTTATTTGGGAAGTTTAAAGGTACGTGTATACAAATTTTTATACACGTACCTTAAATTTTTCCGTAGTTTTGCCAATTGTTTTTCTAAAGTTCCTGGATCAATAAGTAATAGTTGATGTAGAACTAATCGCCTATCTAGATTTTGTTTTTTTAAAGTGCGTAATTTAACAATACATCGCTGGCTAACTTTTATAGGTGAAGTTAAATTTTATTAAAAACTAAAGCGGAACAAATTGCGTATTATACAGGGTTACAGGAAAAGTCGACCTAGATCCGTTAAGGGCGTGTAGTTTGCATCGTTTCTGACTGATTCGACTTCTACGTCTTCTACGACTCAGTCGGTGCAATTGCTTGCAATTTTAGTGCTTAAAATAATAAAGCAACCAATCTTCTACACAAAAATAGCAAACACAAATAAACTAGAGGCTTACAACATAAAAAAAGAGGATAATAGACACAAAATCAGCATTTTTTGTAAAAAAACTTCAAAGTCCAATAACTTGAGAACGGTTAAGTTTAGGGTAGAGTGTTTCATAGTCAAATCAGTCAGAAACTATGCAAACTACACGCCCTTAACTGATCTAGGTCGACTTTTCCTGTAACCCTGTATATAGGTAGGTATTTCGATAAAACAAATATAGAATTAATTATTTAGTGTATTCGTTAAAACGCAGGACACGGTCAATCGCTAGCTAGGTACAGAGACATTTACAACAGCACGAACTACGAAAGCCGGTATTATTGCGAGCGAGATAAGGGCTTCAGCGAAAGAAAAAATGTTCGGCGGAACTATAGTCCTTATAGTGAATTATTGTGCTGCCAAATTCAAAAATATTTTCTTACTGTTACACCACCAGGTTTCGGGCTTTCGTTTATTGCGAAATTTACGTCAGCATACACTGTGCCTTTTGTCTCGCATTCAAAAGTGACGGAGCATCCACATTGTGCTAGGAATCGCGCGCGCCCGGCTTTTGCCGCTATTTGTACGGACACTTGGCGCCATTCTGTCTCATTGGTAAAATCAGCCAGCTCGTTCAAAAAGTTCTCTTCCAAAGAGTATATTGTCAGCGTATCAGATAATACTTCTCCGTGCTGTAATGAATAAAATAAAAAACTACGGGTTGCACTCCGGGAGTGCAGGCAGAAGTGAAAACTTGAACATTAACGTTGTGCATTAATAAGGAAATAAAACGAAATACACAAAAAGAGTCCGTTATTCTCTCAGGATTCGAACCCTCGACCTGTTGCTGGCAACTTTTCCACTCGACCAAACTGTCTACTTTCAATTCAGTAAAATAGTCTATCGGTATTTGCGCACTATGTGCGAATAATCGTTGACATCTGTCACAGAGATAATTTTACCATAGGGCCTGCCATCCGTCCGGGTTTCCACCCATACTTCAAGGTGCACAACGCTTCGATCAAGTATAAAAAACTAGATACACAATCCACAGCAAAAAAGCGTCCTCACTAAATGACCGCCCACTTGACGCTTTGGTTTGTCTTTTCGTTCAGTAGCATTCGTGCGTTCCGAGAGTACGTATTGTAGTTCGGTCACCATTTTGTTTTATTTTGTATGGAACTGTGTATCTAGTTTTTTATAGTTGATCGAAGGCACAACCATGTAACATACCTGACAGTTCTCACAAGTACCATTGGTCTGGGCATCCACCGCAACATGGTCTTCAGCAGCGAAGTACCAAGCTAAAGTACATGTCGGGGCGACATTACTTGCATTAGCTGTTAATACCAACTTGCTGTCTTCATTCAGAAATCGTGCCACTGGAATGATCTAGAAATAATCCGTATTATATTCTCGGGATATAATTTATACTCTGATTTATTTAAACGTTTAATGAAGGCTCAATCCGCGATGTATATAGCAGTTTTCACGAGAGGTATGTTGTACATAAACTTAAAACGAAGCATTAGTGATGATTCAATCAAGGGTAACAAGATGAGAAGACGTTTCATTAGAATATTAGGCCCGCAGGACTTCGTTCGGATCCTAAATGTCTTGCGAATTATGTTTTCATTAATTTACTTCGGCAATTTTCCTTGATAGGGTAAAGTGAAAGAAAAATATAAAGCAATACAGTTTTGCATGCAGTAAGTTATTCGATAAAAAACGTTTTTTAAGAAACTTTGATGAAAAAATTGAGGAATGTTTGGATGAAAAAATTGTGCGCGATTGTAAAACTCATAAATAATAAACCAAAGTCAACAACTCACTTGAATCACGGGCAATGTGTGTTCTAATACTGTTATAACAATTTTTGCTTCTGCGGTTTGATCCATCACACTTGCAGTTGCTTTTATTTCATACCTTTAACGTTATATAAAAATTTAATGTCAGAGCTTAGAAACTAACATTACAAATATTCAATATAACTCTCAGAGCCCCGGGCTAAGTTTTCTCTTGCGTCATGGGTCTTTTGGGCATATAGAAGAGAGCCACACACACACACTTTACTCTTATCTAAATTTCTCATATTCGAATGAACTTGGATACCTAATTTAATGCTCTATGAGTGAGTACTTACTCTCCGACACTTGGGAACCCTGATGGAAAGAATAAAGTGTGATTTTCGAAACTTTCAAGGAAATCACAAGATGCTTCACCGACTCCCATCGTACACTCCCAGTTGTACTGTGACAAGATTAAATTAAATTTAATAAATAAATATTTTCAGAAAATTTTGAAATGTTTCTCAAGATTAATTTACTTCACAGATAATGTAATGAATTAAAAGAATATTAGAAGACATGTTTAAAAGTTTGTTTTGATTTTTTTCCGGTCCTTCGAGCCGGATTTAACCAGCGACCGTATTGAGATTTTGCCATCGTATTGAGATAGCCAAAGCACGTCGATTACAGCAGTTCCTTCAAAATCTTGAATCTTTCTCCAGTATCTACATTAAAAGTTTTTGTAAGCAAGTGAAAGAAAAACTTACGGCCACTTCTTCGCCAAAGTAGTCATGATTGATGACTTTTGCTTCAAGTTCAAATGGTTGGTGTATTGGCAGCATCAAATAATCTGCTCCAAAGAAGACCTGCAGACCTCTATTTTTAACTTGAAACAGTAGGCCAGTCTAAAAGAAAATGAATTAACATGTTCATTACTTAACAGTAATGTTAAGTGCCCCGTAAAATTATGTGGTAACCCCAACATAAGCCACTTATGATAATAGTTGACACTATTATTTGCAACGCTCTGCGTAAAAAGTGACTAAAATATATGGAGTATCGAAGTTTTTGTAAGAACATATGGGTTTTAGTAAAGGTTGCCATCAGAGGCCTTTCAAGTCTATAGCGGACTGTTTAAGCAGTACTTTTAAGGGTAGACAGGCCTTTCCCAATGTTACAATACCTGTGTAATCCTGAGCCCTGTGCTTTGCTTGATAACTTGACATTTGACGTCATACTCCTGTCCTGCTTGAAACGAATGCGCTGGTACGACCAGTCGAGACCCTGTGGTCTTTGACAAATCCACTGCTTCGTTGTCAGTCGAAATACTGCGGATAGTCCAAATAAACTGAAAAATGATTGGTAATTTATGTAGCCACTATTGTGACCTACTGCTGGGCAAAGCCCTCCCTTCTATCCTTCCGATGGTAATAATGTGATCGATATTTATTCAACTCTTTAATAGAAACTTTTAAATTTTTAAGATGATAACAGGAAAAACATTACTGTTTTATGTTTGGAACAGTGTTTTAATGACTTTTACATTTTAACAGACAAGGTTTCTCTACACTACATTTTTAATCAAGCGCGTATCGTCTCACAACGCACAAACACTTCATTCATGTCAAGTATGAGTAAAATTTATATTAAGACCGTATAGTACAATATAACCTACATAATAGTCCTGTGTAGGAAAACAAGTAGTGACAATAGCTGCAATTTCATAGTCTGTATCAGCGAATGTCTCTTGAGCTCCAACCAACACAATAGATAGCAAATCTGATCTCCCTTCAACGAAATCTAGTTTTTGATCGCCTTGTGTGTTGTCTATGTGGAAGGTCTTTGGCGAGCTGACTGAACCGTCGGCTTCCACGGCGCTTATGTTGAAGATGAAGTCAACGCCATGTAGTAACTGAAATAGTAATTATTTATAAGTATTAAAAAAAAACGATTGATGCAAGTGAAAAAAAATCCGACTATTTTTGCCTCTCCTTATAACTTGTGCGATTAGCTGGTGATTTGTTGGTAATAAAAGCCATACAATTAAATATATAGGGTGTATTGAACAGCCTAGCAAAATCCTGAATGCAGACCATAATTCTAGATGATTTTAGTGTGGAAATTTTCTCTGGTTTTTTCTTCTATGTTCTAATGTTTTTTTTACTGTATAATCAAGTGATTTATTCGAATACTTTTTATTGTGCAACTAAAATAAATTTTGATTGCCACATACTTGGCCACAGCGATGGCATATACAGCTCCACAGTTCTAGTTAGCCACTATTTGTTCTATAGGTATTTTATTGATAAAGCACTCCTACCTCTTCATTCTTTATGATGTAGACATAGGGCTCCGGTTGCTGTTGGTTCAGTTTTTTCTCCAGCTCGCGTACAGTCTTCCACAGGAGTAATGTGAATCGCTGAGAAGGAGCGATTAGCGGCGTCCATCGCACCGTCCATACTATGCCGAAATCTGATCCTGCTGCTGTCTGTAGGCTGTAGAAATCAGGGTTTGAAAATATCCGATATTTATTTTATGAATATCAAAATTTCAGATATTTATAACATATTATTATTATTCATTTATTCTTAAACAATATAAATATTGTATTTAAATGTTCTATAAACTATTAGTACTTAAATTAAACTTATGCTAACATAAAAAATAAAAATCTTTTCACTGTACAAACACAAAAACAATAAAACATTAAGGAAAAAATTTCGAAACAAATTTACAAATCATCAACAGAGTAGCAGCACTTTTCTAATTACAACTTTTTAAACTTTTTCTTAAATAGGGTAATGTTGATAATATCCTATAACTCTCAAGGCAATTTGTTAAATAATTTGATGGACTGATACTGAGGACTATGTTTTACAACATGCAATCTGGGAACAGTATTTTTTAAATCCATTCTCCTGGTAGACTTTCTTTGAATCTACTCTACATTAGAATGATCTCTAAACTGTCTCTTGAATAGATCCACCAACAATAGTAATATATATATTAGCTGGGAAGAATGAGTAAGCCTAAATCTTTAAAATTCGGACTATCGCGCGAATCTCCCTTTTTTGTAAAATAAATGCGCTTTTCATGTTACATTGAAAACTGTTTCTCTACAATGCTATGCTGTACCTAAATTTTGATTCAATGAGACAATGAGACACAAATTTCAGTTGGTTTTTGGTAAGAACATCTCTTAAAATACATAGCAGGCTAAACTTATACTTACAATTTTCTAAATGACAAATTTCCGGCTTCCAGTTAAGAAAATGATCAATCTTAATACCAAGGGAACTTTACTTCTTTAATTTTAATTGCCCTACCATTTAAATGAACATCTAAGGAATCTGTACTACGAGAGGTGGTTTTAAAAAGCAAAGATTTGTTTTTTCAGGATTTAACTGTAAATAATTAGCACTAAACCAAGAGTTAAAAACAAGCAGTGATTTGTTTACCTGACGGTGCTGGCGATTTAAATCCTTACAAGATATAATTGCATTATTGTCATCTGCAAAGTTTATGATCGAGATATTAGAATCAGTCTTGTACATATAGTTGATTAGAGCGTTTATAAGAATGATTTAAAAATACTGGACCTAAATATGAACACTGCGATACCCCTCTTGTAACTTTAATTGTTTTAGACCTTTCTACGATTCGTTTCCATTCTCATCAACATCCTTTATTCCAACAAACTGTTTGCAGTTGCATAAATAAAAATTTAAAAGTTCTAAATTATTTTCTCTAACTCCATAGTGTTTTGTAATAAATAAACCATGGTCTACAGAATCGAAAGAGACCAGCAACTTTATTGTTATTAATTAAGCTCTTTCGTAATATCTGCAATCAATGTGTCCATAGCTCTAAATTTTTGTTATACAGGGCTTTAGGTATCTCTCTTTCAACCTCTCGGGTGGTTAAGTCCATGAAACTGAACAACTTTCACAAGGAACATAGATAAAAATAGGAAAAAAAATTTTGAGTTCCCATACAAACTTCATCAGCATATAATTAGCGCATTTTGTATGGGAGATCAAAACATTTTTTTCGTACAGGAAAAGTCGACCTAGAACCATTAAGGGCGTGTAGTTTGCATCGTTTCTGATAGATTCGACTATGAAACACTCTACCCCAAACTTAACCGCTCTCGAGTTGTTGGAATTTGAAGTTTTTTACAAAAAATGCCGATTTTGTGTCTATTGTCCCCTTTTTTTTGTTGTGTGCCTCTAATTTATTTGTTTTTGATATTTTGATGTAGACTGATTGTTTTATTGTTCTAAATACTAAAATTGCAAGTAATTGCACCGACTGAGTCGTAGAAGACGATTGATAGTTATTTTTTTTAATAAATCGTCAAAATGTTTTCTTTCTTTCTTAGATATTGAAGAAAAAGTCTATTAAATATGTGCTGCAGATGTGTCTAAAAATATAAACGGTTTCTCAGCTTTCCGAAAAGGTATAACGAGCTAGAGTATTATTACAATTCCTAGACAAAAACTTTGATGAAAGACTACCAAGCAGCTGTAAAAATTTACGGTATTCAAGTGTTAAATTTACAACTTCGGTCAGAAAACTAAGTAAAACAATCCAAATAGGTAACAAATAATGTTTATTAATCTTTTTACATAAAACCTACAATACATGTTCCACATGTTCGCCTCTGTTTCGCAGACATACTCGTATCCTGTGTCTTAAGCCACTTTTCACTACACCAGTAGTTAAGTTTCTTCTTATTTCATTTGCGACATCAATATTTTCAGCGGGGGTCGTAAGTCTTATCCCTAAGACGCCGACCTACCTCGCCGAGGATACCCCTGGCCTCACTCACTGGCCTCGGGTAAAAAAAAATACGTACGTAATTATAGTGTTATCGGGCGTATCAATCGGTGTATCTTCAGCCTTGGGACAGACGAATTCAGGAGCTAAAATGCGGAACTTTGGTGTTTCTCCTTGCTGTAAACGTTGAAGTTCTTTATTATATTTCATTCGAAATAAACTGCCAGTGGCTTACTTAACGATACAAGTGCATTAAGTAATGTGTAACGTGAGCCCACCTAAAACACGAGCGAAGTGAGTTTTACAATACAGTAGCCGAGGAAGCAAAACTAAAAATATGACAAAATCTTATATCGTATGGATCCTTACCCAAAGTTCTTAAAAGATAATATTTTCGGTTAAAATTGTCTAAAAACGTATCTTTACTCGAACAATGTGTACTAATATTTTACAACTTAAACACGAAACAAAAAGGAATTAACCTTTTTATAACACAAAAATGTTTTTGTGGAACAAATAATACGCGTATAAAACTTTGAACTTTCAACACATAATTAAATACTAAAACAGGTCCTAATTTGCTTATATATCATGGTAAAAAATACGAGTAGAAAAAATATTAAATAGTTCATGATGAACTGAGAAAAATTATAATGAAGTGTAGAAACTTACCACAATTGTGAATAACATTACAAAGTACACAGCCAACATGTTCCTGATATGGATTGATTACACATAAAGGACTTAGTACCTACTTATCTATACTCATTCCCAATACTATTTAACATGAATTTGTATTTTTGAAAACGAATTTATTTCACAAACATGGGTGTAATTATGTGAATTTATGCGTTTATATAGCGAGCGTTTTCTGGATTTATCGCTATGTCCTGGCAAACAACGGTCATAATAACTGCAGGCTATTGTCCTGACCGAGCTTTTTATATTGCCAGCGTAGTGTTTGTACAATATGTTACAGTGAAACTATAAATATTGGACGATTTAGGAATGGTCGATATAAAAAAAATATATCTCTACATTTTACGAAAATAAAAGTCGATAAGCTTTCTTTCATATGCATCGCAACATATTTGCTTCCGTACAAAAAAACTAATTTTATTTAAAAAACTAACTTTCCGCCCGTGTGGACTACAGGTTATATCGGACCCGGCTTTGGGATAAAATGTAGCCTATGTTACCAAGGCTAATCTATCTCTGTACCAAATTTCATCAAAATCGGTTTAGTAGTTTAGGCGTAAAAGCGTAACAGACAAATAGATTTACTTTCGCATTTATAATATTATTAGTGATGGTAGGGTTAAAATTGTTGTCTTTATATCACGTTGTAAGTATACATTATTATTTACTTTTGTTGAAAACGAACTGTGCTTTGGATAGTTACGCAATATAATAATAAACACAGTAGAGAATCACAGTTTACTTCACTGAATTTTTCAAATAATGCTTTTTTCTATCTCTTTCTTTCTCTCACCACTTTTTAATCCAGAAAAAGATAGAAGAGGCTTTCGTTTCAATGTTACGTTCTTACACTGGTTTTGTTTGTTTACTTTCAAAAGTGTAAGTGTCAATCTATCAAACAATGAAGAATCAAATCCTTTATTAACTAATATGCAGGGTCCTGACTCGCTGATTCAAACCCTTTAAACATTAAGATAAAATTTTGATCAAATGTTTCCGCGACAGTGTTAAAAAAGAACAAGGAAGAATTGTACAAAAAAAATATGATCTCTTCTGTATCAAACTTCATCTATAAAACAAGGAACACCGTTCTCTATTCTAGTTCAATCCAGATTTGGTTGGCTCGCTGTATACCTCTACTTTACGTACAGAACGTCGAGACATCAATTTACTAAAGCCCTCAACAATTCTGTTCAACAATCTGAATCGCTAACCTCTGTACATAACAATAATGATGGACCTTGAATCACTTTATTTGGTCTTACTAGAGACCAAATATATTTTTTAAAGAAAAATGTAAAGGGTTTAAGATCTGAGCAAAATTTTCATACAATATAGCAACATACACTCGACACTCGTGCTATGATTCATTTCAATAATCGTAGCTTTTCCCTTGTTTGAAAAGTTAATTTCAACAAGCCAATAATTAAAGCCCGTATCTGATTGTGCACTCAGTTAAAAACATGACTAGACATAAATGGCAATTTTATTAGAATGACCTATAATTAAAGTGTGACCTATAAATAAAGTTCACATTATATTGTAAATGCGATGATAAGTATAATATACACCAACACTGTCTAGGGATATTTCACGATTTTTCATACAAGAAGTATGCTTGAGAAGCTATAAAAACTCGAGACATATGGAGGACAAATTTTCAAATGAGCAACTGCTACCCCTGAATTTTTAATATAGAGGTACAACAATTAGTACGTAGATAAAGATGGTGTTATCATCATATGTAATATAAAATTATTTAATCCGGTTATACTTACGATCGGCTTCAATTAGGCTCAAATCAGAGTTCATTTGAATGTTGCATTTAAATCTAACTGTTTGTGCCACAGGACAAGTATAATTTATAGGCCTTTTTATAATTCGAACGGCACGGCACGTCACGGCAGAATTTGTATTATCATTTCCCCCTATTCTAGTATCACTAGTGCATAGGAGTCAATGGTAATACAATTTTGCCGTGCCGTTGTCGAAGTATAAAAAGGCCCATTCGCTTTTCCTAGTTATTTTATTCCATTGTCGCCCTTTTCACAAAACTTTGATACTTTTGTGAGAAATGTGTAAGTATGCTGTTCGCTGTAGTACTGACCGTCTCCGTTTTGTTTCAAGACATGTTACCACTAACGAAAATGATCGCCTTACTTTGTGTTTTGAAAGAAGACCCAAATCACCCAAAACATGTGAACCAAGTTGCGAACTCTACATTTTACTAAATAAAATACGAACTCTGCATTTTACTAATCGTGAACCTTATTTTTGTTAAAGTTCGACTAATTTCCAGTAGATGGCTCTTAATATACTTTTGTTTAAGACGCGCTTTAGGTCTAGCTTACTTATTTTCATTATCAGTCCTAGGTAACATGATTAAAATATTTGGCAATAGTTAGTTAAAGCGGTAATTTTTTTGGTAGCTTGTTTAAAAATAAAAGGCCAAGATCGTTAATATCCGGCCGAAACTAGTTCATTCTTATCAATATGTCTTGCCTTGAGACAACAGAGCCTTGGGAATAGTCTGGCGTGTGTGCGCATGTGCGAGCTCCCGTCTCTACCTTCTCAGGAGACAGCGCGGCGGAACGAGTCGCCGCGCGCCGCATGCCGAGCGCCGGCGGAAACGACCGAACAGTACCGAACCAACCGCCTAGTGGGAATCACGCTCGCCCGGTCAACACATTTATTGACCACTTCCTGCGTTTTTCTCATCAGAAAAATACCTCAGCTGCCGAAGAAACTGCCTAATTTTACAAATAATCAGTGATCGTACAGTGTTTCAGTGATAAATAACAATTTTAACCTTTATAAGCCAATTGACAATATTGTGTAACAGGGGACTAGAAATGCGCGTAGTAAGCGCGCGATCGTTAACAGCCGGTGATGCGTTTCGTAAATTAGCGGTTGTTTACTAAATACAGAGAAGTATTACGACGTCCACAACGACAAATTTACAATTAAATAATACATTCTACACAGTTGTTGAAGTTTGTGAGAAAAAAATAAATTTTACATAATGCCTACTACGACAATACCAGAGAATATTGCTCTGCTTAATATGATGTCTTCGGACAACTATGATGATGATTTGAAGAGCGTCCAGCTACATTTTCCATCGGATAGACGACTGCAAAGCGACGGCGCATGCGTGGAGGAGCGGGTGAGGACTTCCCGCGGGGACATCCTGGTGGCCGTCCGAGGGGACCGTTCTAAGCGAGCCATTCTCACCTACCATGACCTCGGCCTGAACTATGCCGCCAACTTCCAAGCGTTCTTCAATTTCGTCGATATGAGGGCTATCCTTGATAAATTTTGCATTTACCACCTTAACGCACCGGGACAGGAAGAGGGCGCTGCACCGCTGCCCGAAGATTATGTTTACCCGACTATGGATGAATTAGCATCCCAAATTGATTTCGTGCTTGGTCATTTTGGCATAAGATCGTTTATCGGATTCGGCGTTGGGGCTGGCGCGAACATTTTAGCGCGCTATGCACTCAATAACCCTCAGAGAGTCGATGCTTTGGCCCTGATAAACTGTACCTCAACTCAAGCAGGCTGGACCGAGTGGCTCTACCAGAAGATAAACACTAGACAGTTGCGGTCCAGTGGGATGACCCAGGGGGCATTGGATTACCTGATGTGGCATCATTTCGGGCGCAGCACTGAAGATCGTAATCATGACTTGTCGCACATTTACAAGGAATGTTTCGCGCATGTCAACCCTATAAACCTGTCGATGTTCATTGAGTCGTACCTGCGCCGTACTGATTTAGGGATCTCTCGGGATGGAAATTCAATTAAGGTTCCGGTATTGAACGTGACTGGGGCCTTATCCCCTCATGTAGACGATACTGTGACATTCAACGGTCGTTTGGAGCCTTCCAAGACGTCTTGGCTGAGTATTTCTGACTGTGGGATGGTGTTGGAGGAACAGCCGAGTAAGATCGCGGAGGCTTTTAGGCTGTTCCTTCAGGGGGAAGGTTACTGCAGGTAGTCACGTTGTCGAGACGATGAGAACGCAGCGCTGCCCATCATATTTATAGTTGCACATGTTGCTTACACGCGAGCTTTAACAACACTGTTGTAGTCACATTGAGAATGTACTCGTAGACGACTCGTTGTTCCTTGTTTAGATATTTATGGAAATAAATTTATTTTACGGCTTAAATGGCCTTTTATTCCCTTTTAATTAGATTTATCTGGTGTCAACACCTATTTTTGTAATGGCATGGAAATAATTTTATTAGGTACTTACTAAATGTACTTATACGTACAACATTTAGTATACGGGATGATTTTAAATGAGTTAGCGAAATTTTAGGGACTAATTCTCGTTATTAAACTTAACAAAATTCCCCAAGGAACCTATATGAAATTCTCAAAAAAAATGTTTGACTCCCCTATTCAATGGCAAATCAGCTTATCCCACAAATTGTAGTATGTAGAGGTAATTTTTTTTATATTTAGACCTTTGTTCCTTGGGGAAACTTGCTTAGTTTCTAGGGTTGATTCACATACTTAATTTTAGCTACATATAGATAGTTTCAATTAGATAGTTTTTAGAAACTTTATCTAATACCAAACTCACTGTAGAAAGAACAAAGTAACTTAGTCACCCTTTTAGTATTTTAATTTTGAATTTTCTTTTAAGTGTGGCAATTAGTAAAATGAAACGAGTTTTGATGAGGGGTTCCTGATTTCCATATTCAATTAAAACGCTGCATTAATCCAAATTGAATTTGCAAAGCGTTAAATTATGAACCAATTTCAATTTGTGACATTTTAGAAGCTTTCTCGGGTGCCGTTTTGATTGTTAAACTTTTAACCTATTATTCAATGTTTTTAATCCTTACTTCCCTACTAATATTATAAATGCGAAAGTAACTCTGTCTGTCTGTCTGTCTGTCTGTCTGTTACCTTTTCACGCCTAAACCGCTGAACCGATTTTGATGAATTTTGGTACAGAGATAGATTAGAGCCTGGGAAAGGACATAGGCTACATTTTATCCCACAGTTGGGCACGATATAACCTGTAGTCCACGCGGGCGGAGCCGCGGGCGGAAAGCTAGTGCTTAAATAAATTGGAAGCGTCTTATGACTGTGGAAATATGTATTAAACTTTTTCAACACTTTAGGCTATAGATGCTGACCTTTACGTCGCCCTTATGCCACTCATAATAGAGTCGGCTGTTGTAGTGCAAATGGGTGACCTGACGTGCTGCTGTTTGTACAATGTTATGCTAGAGGAATTTCTACGCTGGATAGCAAGTGAAATACTTTGAATCAGGAATGACTCGGCGCGAGGGCCTGCTTCACTCGAAGACGCTGTTCTACGAGTAACTCTCCAAATAGCTGAGCTTTAACACCCCACTCGGGTCACCTCGACTGCAATGACACGAAGATGTAAGGTCCCACAAAATACTCGGTCTTGACTTTTTTAAGCCTTCCTGCGTACTTATCGTACGTTACTTAAAAGGTGGGTAGCAGCAAAAGAACTGACGAATGTTGCAACCCAAATTCATCCAAAGTATAATTCAGTTCAAATAATTTATTTTAGACCTTCAGTCGTCAGACACGAAATTTACATCAGTAATGATTATCTGGTGTCGTAGACTGTGACCTAAATCACATGTGTTTCGAAGGGAGGCCAATGCGCCTCGGTTGGGGACGAATATAATAAAGGCTGATAAAAAAAATTACGACGTTTTTTTTTTAACTAGAGGATGCCAAGGAATTCCCTTTCGGTGAGAATTTGTAATTTGTGATCTCCTTCCTTTGTTACTAAGGATTGTAGAATAATAAATTTAAATATGCTTTTTACTTGTCGACATCTGTATATAACCTTAGTGCAAAATTTTTACTTTCTATGTCCATGTATGGTATCAATGAAAAACCAAACAAAAGTGTATTACAATGCCAGTTATAAGATTTATTCTTACATTTACTTGTTATATTTGCAGGCAAAATAAGTACGGTATCAATTGTTAAATATTATAAGATCCTCTCCAACCTTATTTGCAAACAAGGAAGTCTGATTTGATTTCAATAAAACAGAGGTAAAAAAAGAAGACTGATTTTTGGTTTTCGAATAAGCAGATTGTAATTTTTTTGTTTCCCAACGGTTTTGGTTCAGTTTAGACGCGGTCGCTCACTGTAGGTTCTAACGGAGGAACAGCGCTGTTCTCTGGCAGCATACGCTGAATCAGCGCCGTTTTAACATACAGTTTTTCTTTGTTTTTATTTTAATTATTAATTGTATAAGTTGTTTCGTTATTTTGTATTTTTGTGTATATTATTTTCTTATGTATAACTGTGTTTATATAATCTATCTATCTATCTCAATATGCATGAGATATCCCACCGTATCTACACAGATAGAAACCCTGAATACTTCCTGAACATTTTATAGTTAGCATGCATGTTTTATGAATAGATAATTTAAAAATAATAAAAACACAGTCTTTTGTTATCCAGCTATCCTCCCCTCTTCTCTTCCTCCCATACCCTGTGGCTGTATATCTAGCAAAGTAAAGCATACAAAAGCTGGCTCAGTAAAAATGTAAAACGAATGCAAAGTCAGCAATTCCGGAATTTTTAACGCTACGCCGGAACTACTAGACCGGCTATTGTTACATTTCTACTGGAATTGCACCTGCTCGGTATTATTTTAGTTTTATGATTTCTGTTGTTTGGACTATTTAAGTCGAAACAAGTGTAAAATGGTTTGGTGCGTAATCGTCTTTTTATACTGCTTTATTATAAAACTCATTCGCCTAAGCTGTAATGTTGCATAAAAATTGTAAAAAATTAATTGACAAAATGTGAAAACGTTACAAATAATTTCGTTTATTATAAAATTAGGTAATTAGTGAAACATATAACGTGAATTTACGTATGCCCTTATATGCATATGGAGTAGTAAATATATTCAAATTTAAAATGGATTTTTATTACGTTTAAGGTAAAGCTTATAAGATCCGGGAGTCCTCATATCTAACATCCCTGATATAGCTCGTTGGGTACACCTGCGGATAGGTACAGAACCGTATTGAATACATAAACGTCAAACTCTGCCTTTACGATTAATATACCTTTGTATACAGGATATAAGGAACAGCTTAGCAAATATTTAAATAGTAGAATCTACTTATAAACTACGATCGACAACAAGTAATTATTTATCCTGGAAACGTCAAGTTACGGTGTTTTCTTTATTTACCTATTTTGGCGCTACGCAATGTATTGTGAAACCGCGCCCCGCGATGTTCATTGCTGGTTTTCGTGTTTTTACGCTGTTATCATTATTATTTTTACTGGAAAATTGTATATATTATATTAAATAATTAAATTTTAAAGCAGAAAATATTAAAAAACTTGAAAAACAATGAAAATTTTCCTGAGGAAAATTCCACTAGAAAATCATTCAGAGTAATGGTCTGAGTTTAGGGCTTCAGTTTTTGCTAAGCTGTCCCTTATACCTTGTATACCTGTGGACCCTTTTACTGCCTTTTTTATTTTTTGAATTATGTACACGAAAAATTATAGTTTCGCAATGATAAATTATCGACTAACTATCTATTTAGTCAAAGTTGCAGTTTTCGAGTGTGGCCGAGCCGAAATAAGGGAAACGCCATTTGGTGGTTTGAAAGTTCTGACACCAAGTTTAGTTAAGTTCACCACATACTGGATTATTACACCTATAAACTCACATACGCTCACGCCATAATGCCTAACGGGGAAGGCAGAGTTTCAATGGTTCTAGAACCACTAGATGCCACGTTTGACACAGGTACACTTAATACCTATTTACCTAATAGTAATGAGGAGGAAAAGCGTATACTCACCTATTTACTTTTCTGTTGTGTAGGTTACAAGTAACATAATGCATCTAATTAGTGTAATTGGATTATATGTTTCCGTGAAACTAGTCCCCAGTGAGTTACGTTCAGAGAATACTGCGGTGAGTTTATATGATAATTTAGGTTAGGTGAATAGTTAGTTAATTGAAACTCCCAATATTTATTACACAATTTTAGAATAGTACCCGGGCGACCAGCTTAAGCTCGGGTTGGTTGGTGACACTATCTTTTGTATTTTTTTGGAATTCATTATTTTCTTGTTAGAAAAGCATGACTTTTTTTTTTGGAAATGATGTTACTAACCTGTAAATTTTCATCAAAATCGTTAGAACTGTTTTCGAGAAACCGATTACAAATATATGAGTACACATTTCAGACCCACTGTACGCCTTATAAGCATGGGATACTGGTTCTTATAACTCATACTTATGTATATGTTATTTTACTACAAAATATATACTTACATAAGAAATATTGTATTGCCACTAACGTATACTAGCTCGGTAATTATACAATACTGTAAGATAATACTTGCCTGCCTATATTTTGTATACTGCGGTAATACGATATAGGATCCCAAGGATCCCCGAGTATAACATGATATTGTGTATCTATTAGGTATAATAATCTACAATGAATAGATTAAATTCACCTTATAACGTACTTAGGTCACAGGGTCACCTCCATTATTTGTGCTAAGTTATTGCTTCTTTTATTGACTCGGGCCTTAGGGGATAGATTGACGTAAATAAACATTTGGATACTTACGCACACAAGGACAGAGTGTCGCGCACCCCTGGCTGTAGCACCCTATAGGTTACAAATAGCATTTCGTGACACGAAAAATTTATATTAAAACATGCGAAGTACGCGCGAGCCAGCACAACAAAGAACAAAGGCTGAAAAACGCCAGCAACGCGAAAAATATTAAAGTTTTTATTCAAAGCTATAATTAATTTTCGATTCGCGCTCAGTGTTCCAGGCGTATTTTTTATCGGGGAGCGTTTTTCCTGGACAAACGTGCATGCCCGGGGGAGGTATGGGAAGGAGGGAGCGGGGGGGGGGGGGCTAGTTAAATGGACTCGAATTGCGAACGAGTGGTGCTTAACTCCCCATCCTCCCACTGACCACTGGGTGAACGGATTATGAAATATTTTATCGGAAAAAGCGAAATAAAGAACTGCTGGCGAGTCGATAGCCTATTCCGAACACCGTGGTTGGCGGGGTTTGTGGTGCCTATTTGAATAAATTTGCCTTTTATCATATGCATATAGAAGATTGACTGTCAGAATAATATTTTTTGAGGCTTTTTAAAAATTTAAGTATATCGTTACATGCCTTTCTTTTGAAATATCAATTTTTTTTATCCACATTAATAATTTAGTGATCTAAGATTGTGTAATAATAACAATAACGTTGTATGATGCCTTTTCATAAATAAAGCACTTTCAAAAATTATCTTTACTTTTATATTTATCTTTTTGGGTAGTATGAAATTCACTAACTCAGTAATTAAGAAATTCCCTACATTTAATATACAGGGCTTTAGGTAAATCTCTTTCTACCTCTCGGGTGGTTAGTCAGTCCATGAAACTGAACAACTTCCCCAAGGCACATATTTTGAGTTGCCATACAAACTTCATCATCATAAAGCGCATTTTGTATGGGATATCAAAAATTCTTTTTTCGTATTTTGGCCTATGTTCCTTGGGAAAGTTGTTCAGTTTCATGGACTGATTTAGCACCCGAGAGGTTGAAAGAGATTTACCTAAAGCCCTGTAGTATCTAAAATACCTAAAACAGCCCAGATCCATAAAAAAACTTATTACAAATATATTATCTTACACACAAACACAATTTTTCGAAATAATTTTAAGATATAACACATAAGCTGTAAAATTTACAATAAACCAATTTAAAAAAAAAAACTTGTGTATCTGAGTTACTAATAAAGTTTACACACTAAGTACTAACATAGTTTTTCCTGTGTTTTTAGTGGGATTCCTACTTGATTTAAAATCTTGATTATACAAAAATTTTAGTACTTATAATCTTGATATACATATACAGGGCTTTAGGTTAATCACTTTCAACCTCTCGGGTGGTAAATCAGTCCATGAAACTGAACAACTTTCCCAAGGAACAAATTCGGAATACGAAAAAAAATTTTTTAGTTCCATACAAACTGCGTCAGCTGATAGCGCATTTTGTATGGGAAGTCAATTTTTTTTTTCATATTTCGACCGTTGTTCCTTGGGAAAGTTGTTCAGTTTCATGGACTGATTTACCACCCGAGAGGTTGAAAGTGATTTACCTAAAGCCCTGTATAAGTAGTGTGTAAGTTTTATTAGTAAGACCTTCAGTAAATAAAACCAAACAATGTTTGCCGTTTTCAGCGACAGCGCCGAAGTCCGAGCGATAGGTAATATTGGCTGGGTTACGTTCTTGTCCTGAATTCCAGGGATGCTTCATATTGGAATCTCCCCGGGATTGCCAGCGCTACATTTTTGCGAGAGAAACTAAGAGGAATTCGATACGTCCCCGAATAAGAACAGTATTTGATACTGAAATAGTTTTAAAGCATTTCTCTGAAATACCGCCGCTAAAAAGTCGAATTGTACCTACACAATATAATAATAGCAATATTGTACAATTTTGTATGCAAACACGTGCCCGATTGAAGTGTAATTAATTCATTGCGTAAAGGGTTAGGATTTTGAGACTAACGCTTTACAGGTTTTTAAACTTGTGTCTTGATAAATATAATAGGTAAATATTGGTATTTATACACACTTTTTGCCGATATAACGGAACATGGGCAAATATTTTTGAAACGATAGAATTCCAATTCGCATACGAATTGCCAAGATTCGCATGAGAATCTCATACATTTTTTTTTTCAATTCGTATGCGAATTGGAATTCTATTGTTTCAAAAATCAGGCCCCTGGATCCTTATTTTACTTTTTCGATGGATGTGAACGAGGTGATTCGCATCAGGCAGTATTTTTTCTGTAGGTACTAAGTTTTTTTTTAAATATTAACGCTTTAAAATATTAAATGGTGACTTTATATTAGTTGGAATCTCTCCCCATAAAACTGAACAACTTTTTCCAAGGAACTTTAAAACTTAAAACAACAATCAACGATTCGCACAAGTTGTATAGAAAGGCGAAAACTTTGATAGTTAGATTCTGTTTCTTGAAGAAAATTGTTCAGCCCGATTAACATCATTAATGTATAACTAATTAAAGTCTATTAGGCCGATTTACATCATTAAATGTCTAACTAATTTAAAGTCTAAAATGTACCCCCAATGTAGTCCGAAGTTCATGAAATCGTGGTTTCTGTGGTGGTGTCAATGAAAACTCTTTCTGCGATAAATAGATTTATTTTACAGTAACCAGATTCTCACATAGATACTTACTTAATTTTCGTTATGTACAAAGTACAATTATATTGTCATAAAACATTTAATAAAAATTGACTAGAATCCGACGTTATCTACAAAATGTATGTACAAATGTAAGCTCCGATAAAAATTATTATGTAATAATATTAATAATACAATAATATCAGTCTGGCTAATTATATTTACATTTTTATCTAAAGTTTTCCACGTAGAGTTGACTAGCTACAGTTACATAGCAAATCAAATGTAACTACAAATCCTGAATTATTTTGTTATATATTTATTTACGTGTAATTTTTGTCAAAATTCAAACCTTATGTAATAAAAACATTTTTATAGATATGTCAAAAGTGGTTTCAGAACCAATGATGCTTTGCCTACTCCGAAAGTGGGGAGTATAATATCAAAAGGTGCGGCAGATCTCATTCTGATTCATATCAGTATCAAATATTGGTTTATTCCCACTGACTGACTCTAAAATAAACTTCAAAGAGAGTAAAGTCAAAGAAAAAAAATACTTTAGGGAAAGGAAAATGTTCGGCGCGTTATATCCCTCACACGGGTAAGCGTTTTTAAAATAGTAAATCAAAGAAAAACTTTAAAAAATTAAACTTTAATACTTTAATTTGAAAAGAAAATGAAACTAATACTTTAATTTGTTTTTCCAAATTAATCTAAATAATTCTTTTAGCGAAGACCTACCCGTAAAAAGGTGCAGAAAAAATCTATCCTTCACGCTTAACATGGCGATTGGTGATCGAGGTAAAAACTTCAGAAAGAGGCCTATTGATAATTTTATAGACGATGTAACGATATGCGGTGGGTACTGTCTTATTTTTATATTTAAGGCGATGGGAAAAAATAAATAAGGTGGTGCTTTTCGTAACTGGCCCCAATTCTTGTTTAATCTTTTGTTTTAACTAGCACTGACTGTACCGAAAACGTTAGAGAACATTGAATCACTGGGAAAAACGCCATATTCTTGTATGGTAATTTCATTACAGTCAGGATTTGTTGCTACAAATAATTTGCCTTTACCAACTATCCATTGACAACATGAGACGACAAAATTTTAAACACTATTGATTATATATTTCATACAACTGCTTACATTATTAACGGACTAACTTGCAATACACTGGAAAATCAATGAAATTGCTAAGAACACGAACTCGTCTAACATTCTATGGTAATAAGCAGGTGGGCTTTCTTAGAATTGTAAAATTTTCTTCGTTATGTCTCTGCATAATCAATATTCATTAAAATGTTGAGTTGCTAAAGTAATTTTAAAGTTAAATTTCTAGCTTTTGAATATTGGAGAGCACGGAAATTAGTCTGTAGAGTTTCTAAGCTTTCCTAATTAAGGTTTTATATTTTTCACGAGACTATAATTTTACTATTTAATTACGTTTGCTTCACAATCTGGATTTGATTTTTTTGGAATAATTATATTATTATAAATCATGTGCCAAAAGCAGTCATATTATCTAAGTAGGACCTCAGTGCGTTGTTACCTTACAAAAACCTAAAAATTACACGTTTATTGTAACTTCAGACTAAAACTGAGAACACACAGATTTTTATTGATTAATAGGCAGTGCTTTTTGAATAGTTACATACCAGCAGGCCGAGTACGATAGTGACAGCGCCGCGACAACACCGCAGGCGGTCCTATGTCAAAATGTTAACATTGGACAACGCAAAAGGGCGAGCAAGCCTTTGCGCGGGACCCTCGCGCAATCAAAGTGAAGTTTCAGCGTGAGCCGTTGTCGTTATCGTGCTGGAGCTGCTGGACGGCTATTCCACAAATTAATGGTGTCTCAATGACGGTAGAATGATAATAGTGACCACTTTATCCGTTCAAGTGGCGTAATTTAGAACTATATAAACCTCATACATTTGATGACAGCTACCTTGGCTCGGGGCGCCATTGCTAACTGAATGTTAAGTTGTTAGGAAGTTTGAAACTTAATGTACAGTTGGCGGTGGCGCTGCTGGTCGGGGCGGTCGTTATCAAGATGAGGTTTCGATAATTTAGAATTTTGACACCGGGACATGACCGGAACGGATAAAATGGTCACCATTGTCCTAGTGTTTCACAGACCTATATCGAGACAGACGAAAAGAGCGCTTCAAACTGTATGAGAACCTAGTGTGTCCAATTTTTCGTACCTAAAATGACGTCACGAGCGAGATTTAGTCATAGGAAATCAAGACTGTGCGGAAACGATTCAAAGGCGCTTAATTAAGTAAAACAATAATGTAAATCTGATTAAAATCGATTATCATTTACGGCATAGGTCTTAAGCATACTGACTTAAGTCGGACAAAACTGTGACCGTAGATCACACTTTTTACACGCAAGGTAGTAAACTTTTACCGTCTATCTCGATATAGGTCTATGTAGTGTTTATATTCTCTTTGACATTGTCATTTAACTACAATTGAGACGCCATTGTCTAGTGGAATGGACGCCCAATACCTTTTAATAAAATCCAACTTTTTACTCCCGATTGAAACAGCAAATTCCTCACACGTTTTCGCGATTCGAATTCGAAATACGTATTTATTTTGTCCGTCATTTAAATGCAAATTAATTAACATGCTGCGTACTGTCGAGCTAGGGACAAACTGAGGAGGTGTGGCCCCGGTGGATCTGGCGACCCAGAACTGAAGATGGGACGAATTTTGTGGCACAAATTTGAATCTACCTACTGTTGCTTTAGTATAGGGGCCTTAGTTATGGACCGTTGCATATTATGTCAATCCAGGGTCAAATTAAGGAGAGGCGCTTCGTGGCCTGCTTGCGCGACTCATACAATGATCACATCATCGTGTATGGGTCGTGCTTTTGCTGTCGCCGCTAGCTGTGCTCGTGGTGTGTTCGGGGTGACAGTGATCCAGGGCTGGACTCTGCACTGGAGTCTCCCGCGTATACTTCTGAGAAACCTCCACTGCCCCCGCCACCCTGACTGCTGCCTCCACCACCTAAGAGAAATTGACCAAGATAAAGAAAGCGTGGAAGTTGATGCAAAAATATTATAAACTAGCTTTCCGCCTGGGACTTCGGGTAAATTTTATAACCTATTTTACTCAGGGATGACGTCGCATTCTAATGGTGAAAGAACTTTTTAAATCGGTCCAGTAGTTTCGGAGCCTATTCAATGCAAACAAACAAACAATCAAATCTTTCCTCTTTATAATATTAGTACAGATGGATTTTTTTTAAAGAATGGATGATTGCTACTATTTCGCAAAAAAAGATACTGAACGGATATTGATAAAACTTTATAGTCTTAAACGTCAGAGGCTAGCTTAAGAGATAACTATTGGAACGAGGTATCACGTACTCAGAGACGTCAATTAAAGTTAACAAGTAATTAAATGTCATGCTATCCTTGTTTATATCAATAAGAGTGAAAGAGACAGTCTGAGTACGACTGCACCTTTGCGAATAGGCGTAGAGTCAGTAGGGTCAAAAGAACGAATGCATATGTATGTATTTAAATCGTTTAATGTATGTTTGTATGTATTTCATTGTAATCTTGACTTGTTTTAAGTGGCATCCTGAATGTCCTATAAAATAAAGATTTTTTTCTATTCTATTCTATACGGCAGAGTCCACTAAACTAAATAACTTTCCCCGAGGCACATAGGCCAACATTTATATTTTTTTAAATTTACCTATCCATACAATTTGTGCGATAAGCTGGTCGCCGTTACAAAGAGAAATTGAAATAGTTTTTTTTAGAATTTCATGTATGTTCTTTGGGGAAAGGTGTTTAGTTTTAAAGGGGAGATTCACCCCCTAAAGTTTCGCTAACTAAAGTCACCCATATACATTATCTAATACTATTTAGATTTATGACATTTAAAAAGGCGGATGCGGCGATTACACACGCACATACGCTCATATATACGCACGAAAAAAAAGCATGATATCTTTCATATATTATTACTCCTTTTTCTTATAAACATAATACATCTATACTTGCTTACATATTTTATATTTCTTTTTATTTGCTTTCTGAGTCTTCTGTTCTAACTGTTATTGTTATTATGCGGTAGAAGAGCGAAGTCTCCTGGCACAGGTTTTATAAACTGTGCCAGGAGACCCCGCTCTAGGAGATGCCTAGCCATGTTTGTATTTAATTTTAAGTTGGAACAAATAAACATTTTTCATTTTTTAAAATTTTTTTTAGCAAGGAAAAAGGCAAATATAAGCATGATGCGTCGCGGATCCGCGCTTTAGCGAAGCAAAGGTTAATAGTTATTTCTACAACTGAAGAAAAGCAGTAGAAAAGTCCTATTAAAAAAGTTAAAACAAAACTTAAAAAGAACTGAACTAGTCGTAGTCAATTGGAATAAAACTGCATATCAAGTAGGGTCCTATTCATATAGATGAGGTCGCTTTAAAGTACGTTTTATGTGGCTATCGATTTTATAAAAATTGTTTATAGTTAAAACTAAAGCCTTTCTTCGCAAACTATAAAAAATCTTAGCTCTGTTTAACGTCTGTAAATGTTTGTGTTTATACTCCGCGTTAGATAGGAAGGCAGAAAGAGATAATAACGCTTCGAAATGAGTTTGTATTACGCTTGTAAGTTATTTCATAGTCGCATAGGTTTCATTTGATTTGGCAGGGTAATGCGAACGGTATAATACTTCCTAATTAGAGGGTTATCGTGCTATATTAAAATAGAAAACAAGGGTCGTGACAACTATTTTATAGCGGTATAGCTACTTTTTGCCTTCCTATCAGACGCAGAGTATATTAAGGTAACGCCTGTTAAATTATCATGATTTTAAACTAAACAAATTCAGAGCCATAATGTGATTAACAGCATATTCGCTAAAAGTTGCTAAAATTTATTTGGGGCAAGACTCTTTAGACAGGCAATATTTTTTAATGGAGTGACCAAACGTTAGTTTGCGAACTTTTAGGACGTGCCTCTTGCAATAAAACTGAAATGCAGGCCAATTCTATTAGAAAACTGCGCGCTTGCTGTTGTCATTTTTTACATGATAATAATCCCTTTTTAACGGCTCGGAATACTGTAGTTTAGCAATGTATTTCATATGAAACCAGGTTATATCGAGCCATCAAAAAAATAAATGTCGATGAGTTGCTCAATTTGATACACGTCGAGCCGCAGTGCATTTTAAATATAATTTGCCTTCAGCTTTTCATCGGGAAATTTAGGATATCCTCAGATATGTATGTAAGCACAAATTGTATAGAGGGTTTGAAGATATATTAGTAAAGATAATCACTAACCATGATGTCCAAGAGGAACGCAGTACGAGGTGCCAGGGGCGCAGTGGCGCGGGCGCACCTTCTCGTACCGACTCAGCTGCTGCAGCTCACAGTCAGAGTGGTGCTTGTCAACTGGCAAAATTGATTGGTTGGTTAATAAAGACGGAAGCGTTTTAAAAATACTAAATTTAAAAATCCTTAATATACACACCGGCACATTTAGCGGAACAACTTATGTTTTTCATACAATCGACTCAGCTTGGGAGTTCTAAAAATATACGTTTTACATGCATAACTGCACTGTTTTTTTTTTTCAAAAACTGACAAAAAGCCTAGAATCTTTCTCATGTAGCCAATAGAAGAACAAAACTTTTAAAACTTTTTATACGAAGTTGTATGATAAGGTTTTTGCAATGTTCTCTTTTGGCCATCCGGCACATTCTTGAAGACTTCTCGTATGTTTTATATTTGATTTTAACAGACAAACATTTTGGCTTAAACTAAGCGTAAAATTTCAATAACAGGATCAAATAAAAATTTCCATTTATAAACTCTAAAGTTAACTTCATTGTATGAAAACATAAATTGTTCCGCTAAATGTGCCGGTGTGTAGGTTACGCCCTCGTAACGTATATCTAAACTCACTCGACATTGGCTAAAGGAGAGCCATAAACAAGAAATTCAATCGACTTGAATTACTAGTAGTTCTCCGTATGAGATACGCTTTTCTAACTTACCATCACCTCGATCTCGATGCCTCTGCGGGTGTTTCCGGCAGGGCCTGTGTGGCGGGGCATCGTTGTCTCGATGTCCAAATGTGCGGAATTGCAAAGTATGGTCCAATGTTGCTTGCGTCTCTCCTCCCACCGCGAACGTCGCGTATGGACTTATCTCGTACACGTCTGTGTTAAAAAAAGGATTGCTTGTTTAAACTTTGGGGATATACATACCAACAACCAACTTCACGACTTTTTAAGCATTATACTGACCAAAAATGTAGAGTTTTGAAAATAGGTTTGGGCTTCTAGGCATTAAAATAGGGTTTTAGGGCATTTCATATTTAAACATGCGTATTTATTTTCGCCTAAACTCCCTGCGCTGCTTCGAAATGAGGCCCTTGCCCAATGATGGGTAAGTATTTTGGGTAACTTTGTTTTTTTTTGAGAATTTCATGTGTTCCTTAGGAAAATATGTTCAGTTTAATAGGTCACCCCATCCGGGCGTGATGAATTATGTTTAGAGCTTTGTGGGTGATTAAAAACGGAAAAGAAGGTACAAAAATACAAACAAATATTTGGCGCCCAAAATGGGGCTTATAACAAAGAAGATTTATCTGCGTACAGCGACGCTTTGCAGTGCCCGAAAATAGGTCACAAATAGCAATAATACACGTTATGAGTATTTCAATACTCCACTGCCCACCCCCTTTCGATCGGCCAGACGAGAATAACCCTATCAACCGCATCTCTTGTCAGTTCGAACACCTGACATAGGAAGGCTCAATTCACCCATCATATATTTATCGGAAAGTTACCTTCAGTATTTTAACTATACAATCAACTGGGAAAGACAATTTTACTCGTTAAGGTACCTGCTGAATCGATACATAATTAAATGCCGAATAATTGATAAGCTGTATAACGAAACCATATTTTGTAACTGTATCATTAATTAAGGATACAAACAAATCGTTTTGTTTTTGGATCACACTACATTACATACGCTCACGCCTGTAATCCCATATGGGGTAGGCAGAGCACCAATGGTTCAGAACTACTTGATGCCACGTTTGACATACATTCTGAAGGTTATTAGATTAGTAGTGAGAGGTTGTCAGCCTTTCGCCCACAATACAGCAAAAACCTCGCGTCCCTATTAGGTACTGTTTTTAAATTCAACTTTTGTTTTATGCATGTAAGTGAGAAGATAGGGGGCGTCCATTAATTACGTATTAATCACCCTTCTGGTGAGATGTCGTGAGATTTGGCCCGAATGCTTAGTTTTAGTGTAAATACGTTAATTGATGATTTATTTAGAAAATTTACATAATTTGCCTAATTATTTTTAAACTTTTAATAATCGAACATTAAAAAACAGCTATGATTTACCAACTTAAATTTGAAAAAAAAAGATTGTTCTAATTCAGTCCATAGGAACTCAGAGTGGCTACTGGAACAACATAGTTTAGTTGGTTTGACTTAGCTTTCCCACAATTTAACACTATTTCTTTTGGGGGAAAATATTACGTGATATTTTAGAGACCCCCCCTCTCCCCCACGTGAGATTGAGTGAGATTCGGCCCGACCCCCTCCCCCCCCAAAACGCCTCACGTAATTAATGGGCGCCCCCTTACCTACGTCTAAGATCGCATAATTCAAATGAATGGAGTTCTAAAAAAATTATGGATGCATTTATTATGTTTAGACAGTTCTCGCTATTTTGAGTGCAAAATCATCGCCCTAATAGGTATGAATATTGTCTGAATAAGAGGCCCTTAATTATGGAATATAGAAGTGATAGCCCAGTTGGGAATGAGCCAGACTTATAATTGGAAGGTTGCGGGTTGAAATCTTGGTGCAGGCCTGTACCACTAAATTCGTCTTTTTGGATTTATGTACGGTTTTCTCATTAATTATTACTTGCTCAGCGGTGAAGGAAAACATTGTGATCAAACCGGCACAAGGAAATTCGCTTCGAAAGGTGCGTGGTCCAGAAACCCGCATTGGTGCACTATGACTTAAATCCCCTTCGTGTTTCGGAGGGAGGTCCGTGCCGCTCGGTGGGGACGTACGTGGGCTGATAAAAGAACTATATAATAAGTGTTATTTTCCGCAATAGAGGTAGGTCTTACCAGAAGCCGGGGATAGTTTGTCATGTTTGTAGTCGTGTTGGCAGTTGCGTATGTTCTGTTGCTCAGGGCAGACTGACTTGTCGGTGCTGGCGACAGAGTGGCTGCAGCGTCTCGTCTCCTCCTCTGATCTCCCACCGCATGGCCACAACGTACTGAGTAACGAAGCTCAGATCAGGCCCGCAGTAAGCATATTTATGGCACACACAAGTAAAAAGAAAACCAACGATTCAAAGAGATAGAAGATATGCTTTTGCTCGGTAGCACTTTCTGCCAGACTTAAAATAATAATAGAAGTAGCTGATTCATTTGGATGCTAGCCGTCTTAATGATGGAATCTTGTCTTTGGATTTTTGTTACCCTAATGTCTAACTAAATGTATTACTGTAAGCTTTAATATTTCCAAGTAAAACAAATAAAGTGGTATTATACTGTGGGTCTGTTATAGAAAGGAGTCTATTGAGATTACGAGATCAAATTCATCATCAGTATTGTGTATAGGCGTGGTCGTGCTGCTAAAAAAAAAATACTAATTAGAAAACTAAATCTAATTCACAAAGCTTTGAAGAAGCTTAACTAGGTTTCTCGTTAGCAAAAAAAAGGGTAAGCGTAGAAAGCTTGTATTCGGAAATTACAGAGAACGCGACATGTCGTACGTAACGTAACTGAATTGCTTTTTATTTCGTTTTCTCGTACCTACAGAAATTACCTTCGTTTGTGAATCGATTGGGGCCGAGCGAGATTGGGTCGTAGCTCACTCGAATTGCGAATTCGCTTCACTTTATCTGCATGTATTGCGTTTTTTCCATGTTTTTTCTAATTTTTGAAGCGTTCATTTTAGTTTGAAGTCAAGCTGAATACAAAATATTATGCCTGGGCTTCCGCTGCTCTTTTGTGGAAAAAGAGATGTATTCATTTGCTACGGGGTCTACATTGTTTGATTCTTTAGCCCGAATAAGAAAGCAATTGTATAAAGAGAACAATAAAATTAAAAATTAAAAATCAGTCGTACATTACTTGTGGACCACCAACAGCATTTTTATTGTAAAATACGTTAATAATAAATTATTATTATCAGGCATTGGTTACTAATAGTCTTGCAGCGGTCACCCCAACAACGGTCTATAAACTCATTTAGTTATGAAATTACTTCTTTTGCTTGTTTCGTCAAGAGCCGCAGTCACGAAACCTTAAAATTGCGTGACAAAATCAATTTGGTGGTAGGTAATCGAGAACTAAGAACTGAATTTTAAAGTTTAGTTTTCATTAGTGCCAGCGAGGTAGATAAGTTAAAGTAGATAAACTCCTAATAATTAAAGATTCACGGGCACTGATAAAACATAAAAAAATCCGCTTGTTACGAGGATTTCTCTAAGAGACATATATTTTCTTTCGGCGTTCGGTGTCGGATAAGAAATCCTCTTATCAGATTAACTAAAAACCTGTAAAGTACGAGAAAAATCTTGCGCTATTAGCCTTACTTTAATACATTTTCTTTTTGTAAAGAAAAGCTTAACTGAATGGATGTTTTTATGTCGTTTTCTGTTTTATTTTTGTAATGAATTTTGAGAATTCATTGGAATATGGCTCAAATGTACTATTCAAAAATTTGCTTCGTAAACAATAGGTACATAACAAGAATAAAAAAAAATATATATAGAAAATTATAAAAATTAAATAGACTCAAGACAGCGGTAAATGCTAGAAAATTTTGGATGCTATCCGTGCTGTAAGTCATCGTAAAGGTTATGAACATTTGTCGCATTAGTCTACACAACAAAAAGCAATGTTAAGTCCATTTAACACCCTCTTTACATATCCTTTGATCCAACATATACTTTCCTTCTCTTTTTGTGTGTGAGTAATTGGACACCAAAGTTGCTCAAAATCATATCCAGAGATTCGAGCAATAAACTATTTTTTAAAACTTGTATGGTACTAGGAAATCTCCATACTTGCTTTTTAACGCTACAATAAAACTTTTTAGGCGACAACAGTTATTTCATTCAGGTTACGTACCCTCTTCTAGCAACCAAGACCAGCAACAGCGCGGTGACTGCCAAAGCGGCGAGTGCAGCAAATGCTAGTGACACTGCGCCTAACACCCGCTCAGCATCACCTGCCGCCACAGGAATTACTCCAGCTCCTTCTGAATGGAATGCCACTGGACGCCGCAGACGTTCTGGGTTGAAAAAACCGAGAAAGACAAACTGAGTAAAGAAACTTATCGTAACAGTTTGTAGCAGTCTGCTGCTGGAGGTAGCCTCCTTCATTCAAAGGTAGTGCCATGGGTTCAATTGACAAAGCCCTATCCGTTGATCGGCAGGATATAGCAAGAATACACCGCAACAAACCTCCAGAGTGGGTCGTGGTAGCTGCGTAGATCACTGCTTGGTGTCTCGCAGATTCTGTAGCAGTCCACAAACGCAGACCGTACCATGCGCCCGCAGTTAGGCCTCCGATCACAACCTGAACAACATAAAATAAAATAATGCGTCGAATATCAAGAGAGAAGTACCCGAATCCGAAGATCATATATGAAGCGAATTATGAATGTAGAGGAAGCGAAAGAGGTGTGCTTGGATCGTAGCAAGTGACAATCTGTGGTATCTGCCTACCCCAGTGGGGCAAAGGTTTGAGCTTTTGTATGTGTATGCATGTACATCGAGAGAGTTGAATGGTAAACGGAAATGGGATGCGATTCACTTTTGGTTAGACTCATTTCCTTTTTTTAAAATAACGCCCAAGATTTAAAGAAAACGAACTGCTGAGACATAACGATCTGTGAAATCTTGGTAGGTATGATTTATTCGACACTAACCTCCCGGTGGTGATGAAGTGAGGTCAGGTCAGCGTCTCGCCAGGCTGCTGCGCCGGTAGCATCAGCCCTCCTCCACTGCAGACGAACGAGCCTGGCTCCACACCGCACCGCCCGCCGAGCATCTACTGCCAAAGCGCTGCTGTTGCTCCACACTGCTGCTTCAGCGCCATCCTCAGTCCTCTCTTCTCCTCCACCTTCCCACACTAATACTGACGGAAAAGTCATTTTTAATTATCTTATTTTAAACCCGTCACAATCGAAAAATCATCTATGATAATAAACCTAAGAAGAATTAAGATTTTACAACCATACGGGACTGGAGCTGGAAACCATAATATTCCAAAAAATAATTTAATGACTATAAATATTTAGGTTACGTGTTATTTCATACTGGATATTTAGCTCTGTTCCCACTAGTTCCATTGGTTGTTCCATTGATAGAACTTTTATGTTAGGCCCACAGAACAGAGCAAGCTGGTTATTTTTCTTCGGGAACGTAGTCGCATTCGGGGAGCAGGTAAAATTACGTTCCCTTACCTGGTGGTTTTGTCCTCACGAGCAAAGGCGCAGACGGTGGCGAAGGGCCAGCTCGGGAGTGAGCTATAGCTCTTACAGAGTATGTGGCTCCACAGGATAATGCCCTAAGGATAACGCTGGCTACTTCCCCACCAGCTTCCAGTCTTCGTTCTTCATCGCCTCGAACCAGACTCGGATCTATACTGTCTCCAGAATCGTCTCGGATTCGGGACCACCATATTGTGAACCCTAGTTGAAAGAAAACATTGATGAATTACAATTACAATTGAAAACTAGTAGATATTACTATTCTTATGTATGATAAATGTGAGGATGTTTGTGATTAAAAAATATGGATTAGAATGAAATATGACACAATAAATAAATTGAGTTTTTATACAGCGAAAAATGAATAAGAAAAAGTTATGGGCTAAAAGCAAGTCAGAAATGTAACACTATGACAATTGACAATACCTACTCGAACAATGTACGCTTTACAATTGTAACAGATGTAACTAATTAACTTGATTATTAAGACGACATTAGAACTCCTGATTTAAACTCAGAGAACAATATAAAAGCCGTAAAACTCGCACAGCTGGATGATATGTAGTCCACTAAGTAAAGAGTGTGTCCTAAGTTAAAAATAGTAGCAAATTTATATGAAACATATGTATTAATGTATTTGAGGCCTTACTCAGATAATGAATACCTAACATTATTTTACGTACGTACATCAGGTTTAGTTTTCGTCAATAGCTGCAAAATCTATCCGAAAAAATAAAGAGCGTGAAAATTTCTTCCCATATTTTCTGTAACTCTCGCTAAGAGGTCTGAATAATGACGTATGTAAGGAAATACAATAAAGCATCTTTAGTCTTGTTTTTGAAGAATTATTGTAGTGTAAAATTGTGTAAAAAACTTACCATGAGGTGGAGCAGCTGGATGGTGCGTCGTTCTCCAAGTTAGTTTGGCCTCTTTATGAGCTGCGTGCTCCAAAGTAAGAGAGGGAGCGGATGGAGGTGTTGCACATTCTATACGGTATGTGACCTCTTCCGACCCAAACGCATTCCGAGCAGAGCATGTGTAATTGCCGCTTGTTGCTGCGTCGACTTCTGTTTGAATAAAAATGTTGAAACCAATACAAATCCAATCCAAATAAACCAAATCCAACTACAAAAATCATAATAGCAACAAGAAAAAATAGATATCTACTATATAAAAATAAGTCTGGTTTTCCTTCCTGACGCTATAACTCCAGAACGCACGAACCGATTTCCACGGTTTTGCATTCGTTGGAAAGGTCTCGGGCTCCGTGAGGTTTATAGGATACTTTTTATTTAAAAAAAAATTAGGACGCAGGCGGAGCCGCGGGCGGAAAGCTAGTTTGATATAAATTTTTATGTCCTATAGCATAAAATAATTCGATAATATGGGTATTGGGTAAGATAGGAATATTGAGAATAGAACGAAAATAACGTTAAAATATCAAAAGGTAGGTACAGTTACTCGGTAAGTAACATTTTTTTTTCTGAAATCTTAGGTCTTGGCCTATGATACGATACGCGCATTTTATTCAAAAGTATGTAAAAGTAACCAGTTTAGTAATCACTTACCGTGTATAGCAAGATGACCGTTCGGTGTCAGATGAGTTCTAGGGTCGTGCGTAACAGGTCTATCACCTTTTAACCATCTTGCTCGTGGGGTTGGTTCACCACGCCATGCACAGGCCAGACGAAGCGAATGTCCACATTGTACACGCGCCCAAACTCCAAAGGATAGAAGACGAGCACTCGCTGAGAATAAAAGTATTGAACAAGACAAAACCATTAAAATAGTGTACATGATCTTTGTAAACCATAAGTTGAAAATTTGTTAAGGTGGCTGTGACAACCTTAGCAATCAATCGCAATTTGGATATTCTCATCACTTCTAAATAGCCAAGGTTAGCCAAGTTCGCCACACACTTGACTATACCTGCAGGATAAAAAGAAGATCACTCCTAAATAAAGCGTCACCGGCGGTGGAGAAATAATATTCGAGGAGAAATAAAACTCCTTAAGGTTCCTTCTTTAATTTACCTCTAGAGGTAGTAGTAGCAGGCATGGGTGCAGAAGGTTCTCCCTCGCCAGCAGCTGAATGGGCTGCCACCCAGGCTTCATAAGTAGCGCCTTCAGACAATGATCGAAGCTCTGTTGATCCTCCAAGTCCTACTGATAGATCTCCTTCTTCAGCCTGAATGGTCGTTGTTTGAGGTGGACGATCCCTAAGAATAACAGAATTTTGGAATTTAGCATCTCCTTCATATTCGTTTGTTTGAAGATGAAAGGAATAAATGCCTCACCTTCCAAGTTCTCGATAAAATATTGTATAATACAATATGGGTCCATTAGGTCGATTTGGAGGCAACCAACTCACTGCTAAAGATGTTACGGATGTTGGCACTACTTTAACTGCTGATGGAGGTCCCGGTGCTGATGCAGAAAAACGAACATTATTACAAATATTATCAATACGTCAATAGATTGTTAAGAGAAGATATTCCTACCATCTTGATGTGTGGTACAATGCAAAGGATGAGCGGGAACTCCATCGCCCGCTGCTGTGTACGCTAGCGCTTGCACTGTATAGTTTGTATATGGTCTAAGCGCAAGAAGTAGTGTCTCAACTCCAGCTACTCTTTTGACCTCCGCTCCTGCTCCTGAGCTTGTGCCACCGCCTCCTCGCACCTCCCACTCCAGCCAATCTGCCGCTGCCGACAAACAACTGCCATCACTCAGCTTAGAGTTAGGAAGTATAATGGAGTCCAACTTTGGGATCTTATGAAATGCCAAGGTAAACTGGAAATCACTGATAAACGACTTGCCAAGACAAAGCAATCATATTCCCAGTTAATTCTCGGCAAATGATTATTAAGGTCGTATCTTTTGTTGATGTTTTCTTTGTCTGTGATATGGACGATATGTGTTATTTATTGTTCAAAGTTTTGAGATGAATGTGTTGCAACTTTACTCACTGTGTTCTGGTCGGTAGAGCAATTTATATCCCAATAACGCTCCATGATGAGCATGTGCTGGTGGGGGAGACCATTCCACTTTTAGACTCTGTGGGGATACTGCACGACATCTTACTCCGCGGGGGCCTTCCGAGGGCACTGAATAGAGTAAAACAGTAAATGGAGAGGGTGAGGTTAAAACGTGGTGAATTGTAGTGTGTACGAAATCAATAGGCTTGTTCAATACAGTGATATTACCATTACACATCATCCTTGATGATGATAAAGAAATTAATTGCAACAGCATTTAATGAAGTACTGAAATGTAAGCACTTAAAATATGCTGCATTTAAAAAAATCTACAATACAGAATATTTGTATTTGTATGCCCACATAGTTAAGTTGCAAACAAAAGATATCAATAATAAAAGGAGGTATTTCAGATAACTTTCCTTACAGTGACTATTGACTAATGTCGTTGATTGAAAAGAAATAAATAAATAAATAATAATAATGTTTACTACCATAAGAAAATTATCAAAACAGTTATAGTAACTCACCACTTTCTTGGGTCAATGTGTTAACAGGTGCAGTTGCTGGTCCAGCACCGGCACTGTTAAAAGCTCTGACACTCACCGAATACCTGCAAATGTTTGTTTAGTTTGCTTAATCTTGTCCAAAAACTTTGAAGATGAAGATTTGAACTCTACAAGTCTGTCCATAGTTAGTAATCAGCTTATTTTGTGCAGTCTCCAAATAAAATATTTGCTCACGCTTTATGCCAAGAAGTTTTAAATTAAACAATAACCTCGTATAATGTTCCAGGCCTTCAATAGTGTATTTATTGATTTGTCCTCGAACAGTAGCGAACTCCATACCCACATTAGCACCTCCGGAAAGAGATCCATCGGCAGAAGGCCACCACCACACCGTGTAGCCAAGAAGCTCACCGTTCCAAGATGTGGCTGGAGGAGCCTGTTTATAAAGGATAAAAAACAGTTCTTAAATCTAAGTTTAATATGTCCCAAGGCCAAGATCACCTCTGGATTGTAAGTGAATGACTAGAATACTGGTCACAAAACTGCTGTAACATGTTCTGAGTCAGTACGTATCAACAATTGGCGATCACAGTACATTTCTGGAGAAAAACATAAATGGAAATCAAACTCTAGTTTTTCTTTTATTTTTTGGGCTTTGTTTTGTGAATAAATGAGTACCTCATCATTTTAAAATGACATCATTATGCCATCAATTCATTATCAATGTGTAGGAAAAATAATAATGCTACTAGTACTTCTTTCAGAAAAAATCTGTAATATCATCACTTACCTGCCAAGCCAATTCAATGGTCGAAACCCTTGGAGCGGAAGCACGAAGGCTGATAGGCGCTCGGGCAGGAGGCTCATGTAACGTTAGAGCCAGTAATGCTCTTGTATGGCTTGAAGCAAACTGTGCTGTTACTGTCCTAGCTCTAACTAAATAAGCCGTTGCTGGTTCTAATCCTGATATGGTGGCTCCTTCGGTTCTAAAAATATAAATTGTCCCAGTTATGTTGTACCTTTGGCAAATCATAGTTGAAAACCAGTGAGCTTATAACAGCATCAAGATATACACTCACTCGTAAGAATCCAATGGATGAGCAGATACAGAAACATTATACGTTTCTGCATCTCGCCAAGAATCAGAGCTTGTAGAATCGTGTCTGCGATACTGAACGACATAACCAAGCACAGGAGAGTTGCCATCGTAAGGTCTTCGCCACTGCAGACGAACTGATCGAGAAGTCGTTTCTAGAACTCTAAAGTTTGCTGGGGGTTCCGGAGGTTCTGTTGGAAAAACAACATAATTACGATTTGAATCATAAGGGCTGCGTATATGTTTTAAGTAGTAGCCTATACGTTCTCTAAAATAAAGTCTTTTTATTAATTTTGACTTATAGTGAATATAAAAAATCACCTTGTACAGCCAAATGAACGAAATGATCAGAACGTCCGTAAGGGTTAGAAGCTTGACATCTATAAACCCCCGAGTCTCTTCTATCAGCGCGTTCGATTAATAGTTCGCTTCTTAGACCTTCTGAACTCCTCGTCTCTGATATGCTCATTCTGGAAACCAAATAATTCTCTTAACCTACGTTAAATTTTAACCTTGGCTGAAACACATTTTTTGCTATTTGTCATTGTTCCACGTCTCTACTCTTTTTGTGATTATGTAGTTACTGTTCATGCATAATTAGAACCTTTGCATCTTTAAAACTTAATTTATAGAGCACAGGACAGTTAGAAAGACGAACAGATTTTTTTTATTTTTACACTGAAAGCTTATTTTCGTAAAAATAATGTCCGATGACGTAACATATAAATGGAAATTATTACTGCTACCCAATGGAACACGGTGGCGTCGGTGGTGGTGGTCTTTTGTGCGGAGGGTAGTAATTCCCCGTTTTGCTGTTGAGCTATCTTATCCTACAGTGCCTACTCACCCATATTTTATTTTGTCACTTACTTATTAAACTACTTTGCATTGTTTTGTTTTAGTTTTATGTTGACATTAAAATTTACTTATTAACATTATTAAACATCATGATATTTTAAAAATGGATGTTCAGATTTTTCTTACCTGTAGTCAGAATTAGGTAAAGCTCGTCCAGAATGACTCCAAGCTGTAGAAAGTGGAGTGTCACCTCTTGCAACACAAATAAGTCTCACAGTATCTCCTAATTTAGCCGTCACGTTGACTGAAGGAGTTTCAAATCGAGCTGGTTCTGTGAAAATATTATTAGTTCGTAAATATTTTTTCGAAAGCTTCCGAAACTTTTTCAGTTATCTTTCTTGTTTTGTCAGACCTTAAGTCTACTTGCCAAAGCAAAGTTATCAATGGACGAATGAAAAAAAGTCTTTTTAAATTCATGTTTTCGGCAGCAATACTGTCATTCTCTCTTTAAAACTGTTCCAACTTATTAGCTGAAATTGAAAACAGCCTTCTTACAGAAATTCTTTCGCTTTTAGTCCATTAAATAGCATATAGGCAAACAAAAAAATCCTTTTAAAATACGGCAAGATTTTAATTGAAACCTTGGTTGTATTTCTTCACATGACATGACATTAAAATTTATCAAAAATAAAGTTCGAAACCACGCCATTATCTATTTCACCTTATTTTTTATTTATTTTAAGATGGGTTAACTCTTGACCTAAATTTTGACCATAAGGTCAAAGATGAGGTCGACGATGGAGAGAGTTAACCCAGAAAATGCCTATATAGGCACTGGTACTCTCACGCACCGACGGAACGCAGCAAACTGTTTGGCGTCGGACTTCGGTAGAAGGGTGGTCGCGAACCAGACGGCCCTTTACAGAGCCTACCACACCGCATGAGACCATAGGACGACACCTCAGATACACCTATTATTGTTAAAAACAGGATTATAAGTGAATACCTTGAAAAGTTGAAAAAACAATTGGACCTCACTTCACATTTGAACCTTACCGTTTACATGTATAGTCAGAGTTTTTGATAAAGCAGGAGGAACACCATTATCAGCTCTACACCGGTATTTTCCAGAATGTTCTGCCCTTGCCGCTTCCAGTCTCAAAGAACCATTGCTAAGCACTACCGGGTCTGACACTCCGCCTAATGCTGTTTCGGTATTGCCTGTGGATCAAAAACAAACTTTTCTAAGTGGGTATTTGGAAACATAAGTTCTTGCAACTTGGTTTTATGATTTTAATTTAATAATCCTAGGTACTAGGTAGTCCACCAACCCGCATTGGGCCAGCCTGGTGGACTATGGCCTAAATCCCCTTCGTCTTTTGAAGGGAGGCCCGTGCTTCTCGGTGGGGAAGCCCATATACGGGGCTGATAAAAAAAATTGAGTGGTTAAAAACTGAGGACTTCGTATTCATGAAAAGATTTAGGACCCAAAGTCAAGCCTTGCGGTACTATTTGCGATAAAAGAGTTAATATTGTAGAAGTCAAGATGTACTTATAAAAAAACTGTCATTTTCAACTTACCAGAATATTTGGACCAGTAAATAGTAGGTGTTGGATGGCCTCGGGCTTCACAACTAACTGTCAAAGATCCATTTAGCAGGACTGCTGCATCAGTCGGTTCTATTTGCCAATATGGAGGCACTGTAACAATATATTTTTTTAATTAAACAATTTATTAAAGGCTTGAGGTCCAATATCAACCGTCTTTGTCTTTAACCGAGTAGAAAAACTATAACTAACCTTGAGTATTTAATTCAAAACAATATCCTTTAAAAATATTGTTTAGTTACGTAATTACGGTGCTTTTGAGCGGGGGTGTACATATGTGGGCCGATGACAATTAGTTAAATGTAGTAGAAACAAAGAGTGAAATATATACGAATAAATTTTGAAAGTATAATAATTAGAGGAAAACTCAGGGAATCTTACCTTTAATAGCCAATTCACTAGAGACATTAGCTTTACCAGCTGTATTTGTAACAACACAGGTATAAATGCCACTGTGAGATGCTGTCAAACTCTTAAAAAGTAGCATGCTGTAGAATTCTGCACCACGCTCATCAACCTAAAAAGAAATATAACCCTCAAAACCCTTAGTAAGTATTTACTCTAAAAATAGTTTTCAACCGTGAAATTAAGAAGCATCGAAAATATAAAAAATTTAACCTGCAGTACGCTTGAAATTGGCATTCCATCTTTCAACCAAGAAAAGTACACAGGCATATCACCCGAGGTGACAGTACAAGTGATCTGGGAACGGTCTCCAGCTCTCAGTCCTGGTGGAAACACGATTGGCGACAAAACGGGAGGAGACACAACTGAGATTTGAACCTAGACAAAAATACAATTGTTAATATTATACCAAAAATACTTATGCTTCAATTTCGCTTTATTTCAGTCAGTCCGTTATAATACATTTATATCTAGAAAGGAGTAGAGCCAATTATTATTGTATCATATCTCATTAACCTCATTTTTTACTGTCTTGATGATTGTATATAAGTAAAACACATCCTTTTAAGTCTATGTCATACAGTCATACTTATCAAGCAGTGCTTTGGAGACATTTCTAACATATATGTTCTTATATTTAAATTGAGATAGCAAGTACGTAGTACATATAGTAATATGCAGTTTCCATTGGTAAACTAACCTCCCTTCTAGCTAATTCTCCCCCGGGTGTTAGCACGGAACAAGTCCATCCTCCTTTGTCCCTGTTCTTATCGACATTGGTAATGGTCAGCATACCGTCAGCCTGATGGTAGCGAGGGTCATTGCCTGCTCCACCTTCCCATCTCACTGACCTGAGTGGAATACATGGAAACAAATCAGACAAATGGGGTTGACTTTTTCGATGAACAATAACAACTATGTTTCCTAAATTGAGATTTTACTCGCACCTTCATGAAAAGTATAATGATTTGAAGATATAAAGTAACTTACTCTATGGGAAATCCGTAGTAAGGACACCATACAGTGACGTCAGCTCCAGCAACCGCCTTCACAGAATTCATGGCTCGAATGTATGGAGGACCTGTGTAGAGGACATTAAAAACATGAAAGCTTTCTTTTGAAGTCAGTAAAAGACAGCGTAAAACGCTAAGACGTTACATTCATTTGGAGTAAGTATTGTATGTATTCTGGGATCTTTCACGAGCGGCGTGACTAAACTGATCTTCACTCCGACGCACCCTGGTATCAGCTAGTCTCAGTAACGCAGTCTGGCTGAATGATCCTTTCACCATGGCAATACAAACTGGCGGCTTTAGGTCGCTGAGTTTTTTAGACTAAAAATTATAATCTCACGCAATATTACAAATTTACAAGTAAAATAATGATTCCACAAAACTTGAATGAAATCAGGATAAAATAGGTAGACTTTTTTGACCTTGCTAAACAAGAATCTGCCAGGTGCCACCGCGTATCCCCCGTCCATTAAGGCGACTACAGCACCTAAATTACGATTTTATGATGCGTAGATAAGCATGACGCACTGCATTGAATCGAAGAAAAAAAAATACTACGGTAATATTCAGGACATAAAGTAGATAAGTAGTTTGCCGAAAACATGATTCAGCACTTTTGGTTCGATAGACAAAGCTCACAAAGTCACCTCTAAATACCTAATATTTGTATCTTTTAAGCTGTAAAAACCTTAGTAAAATGCATACAGGAACTTGAATTTTCTATCAAAATGTTCGTGATTGAACACTCTCGGTAAGTAGTTAACGCATTTTTCGATTTAAGCTGTTACCTTTCCATAAATCTCTTTTTTCTAACTTTCGAACATGTTTTTACGCACGCACGCTTTCATAGTCCGTAAACTTCGTGTATCGACACTGTTCGCACTGCCGGCCCAGGCCTGTTGAGAGACGGAGATGGCACTATTCCTATGTGTGCTGCCTTTATCGGGTGCTGTAGTCGCCTTAAGCTGTAAGCTGTTTTACGATTTGTGTCTAGTCTCTAATTTTGATAATATTTCTTTAATATCATTTGATTTGATTTTAATTTTAAGTTTGCACTTCGGGGAGTGTGCCCCTGAGCTCTACGAGCTCATCCCGCCTGCCCCTTTCTTCTGGTACCCCCCCGTCCGACGTTCGACCGGACGTCGGACGGGGTACCACCCTTACCTTGGCGAGATTCCTCGAATCCGTACTGAGCAAGCTTATCTTTATCTTTTTTTTAAAATCTGATTTAACAAAATAAAACGAGGCTTTAGATCACATACGTGTCTATGCCAGCCTCATTGGAAGCCTCTTAAAAAGAATAAAAATAACTGAAAACTCCTCAACCCCATCACTCCGTGATGCGCTCATTAAATGAACACATCACAAAGCAATACAGCTGAAGAGCTTCAGGAGCTAGTGGAACAGCTAGCCTTACATTAACTTCTCCATTTTGGAGTACTCCTGTACCTAAAAACTTAACTCTATTGACTCTGGTAAGATCACACTCAACCAAAAAGTGCCATAAATCCTCGGTCTTTTTACAACATGAGCAAAGATCCGAGGATGAAACACGCATCATATGTAAAAAATATATTTAAAGGCAGGTGGCCAGACCGCAGTCTGAAAGCTGCCACCAGAAGCTCACGAGAGAGACCGGCACAGTCAAACCACTTTATATTGTGCACTGCTAAGGAATGGAATTCTCAGCCTGCGTCTGTATTTCCGGGCTCATTTTAAAGTTTGATTGATAGGCATCTTCTGGTTGAGCTTGCTACATCCTTGACCATATCTTCGGGCCTAAGCTAGATTATGGTCAAGAGCGAACCCATTCGTTATAAAAAATATAAAAATCACGAGCCTCACCATAGACGTTCAGCCTGGCAGCATGAGCTACGGAACCGTGAGCATTTGTGGCTCTGCACTCGTACCGTCCGCCGTGCTCCACCTTGGCACTGTTGAGTGACAGTGTCGACAGCATGTAGTTGCTGCTAGATCCCATGCCGTTTGGACTGCTTTCTCGACCCTCGGTTATTATTGCCCTGGATACATTTGGGTGTCATTATACTTTTTAATTTTTCTATTTCGATTTAATAAAAATAAAGCTGAACACATCTTAAAATTGGCAAATTGTCCTAATTTTTACTTTGTCTCAGAATCTGAGATATTATAAGTAGGAAAACATGTTCTTCTGTTCTGTTTAATTAACACGATTTTTAAGCATATTAGGAAAATCCTAAAAAGTGGTTTTGATAAATGCACCAAATATGCAAGTAAAAATTAAATACTGTATTCGCTTGTTTCTTGTTTAATTTGGTCTTGGAGAACTACTTGCATGTTGTTTATATTTATAGCACACAAGGAGGTGTAACTTTACAAATGGGTAGTATAAATATTGTTGTGTGTTTAGAATAGATAGTGCTAGTCGTGTTTCACTGATGCAGTTTAGATAAGCGTATGTAAGTGTGGAATACTGATTGTGTCGATGTATAGGTAGGGGAATATTAATGGTATCAGTTTTCGATCGAAACAGCATTCTAGTGGAATAATAGACTCATTTTATATTTTTGGCCCCGACAAAAAAATGTGTTTTATAAATAAGTTTGACGAGTGTATTTGTGTTTCTGTGGCATTGTAGCTCCTAAACGGATATACAAGGTGTTTCAAAAAAACCCAAAAAAAAAAGATAATTCAAAATTAATTAAAATTTAGCTTATTGCGCAGCCCTATTACAAATATGACAAGTATGTCATAATAATTATATGAAACTTTCATTTTGAAAGATGTAAAACCGTGCAACTGATTACAAGAGTTGCGACTATTTCACTTGTAAAATTAAATTTTGGAATTTCTTTTTTTGGGTTTTTTTGAAACACCTTGTACATCGACGTAAAACGCATATAGATAAATTTTGATGCGGTTTTGTTTGTTTGAAAGCTGACGTAATTGCGTTGGTTCTTGACTGTGGGTTAATCATATTTTTTTCAGCCGTTCAAAACCGGTATATTCATTTGTATTTCTAATTACTTATTGAAATAAGTAAGTTAATTCTAAAGTCTCCGAATATGTTCCTATTATTTTGTCGGCTGGTTCGGTCAAGAGGTCGAGTGTCTTTATGTATGTCTTTTAGTGTGGTTTTAAATAAATGGGATGAGATAAATAGTCCTATTTATTTAATAACCGCGAAATAAGAATACATGGAAGTTTATGCAATATTCAGGCTTTTTAATGAAACTTTACTGTAATATTAACTTAACTTTACTGAAACTTTACTTGTGGATATGTCGCCGGAAAATTTTAAAAACTGTAAAATAACAATTTCACCAGTGAAATTAAATCACCGCGATACTACAAATTGCCTAATAAAATTATAAACTTATGAAACTTTAAGGACCGCTTGCATTAAATTAGGATAAGTTGGGTTATTTAGGTTAAGTTAGGCTTTTTTAGGTTCGGGCAGGTTAGGTTCCATTAATATTATAAAAAAGTCCGTCAATGTGAAAAAAAATGGGTCAGTTCACTAAGCACCGAGACTATAATAATTATACAGGGTAATTTTATTATCACTATCAAAATTTTTTGTATGTAAGTACGTAAACTGAATGAAAATTTAACAGACCCTTATTTTTTGTTTCTAAGTTTCATATAAATATTTCAAGCTAGATCGTCTGAAGCATGAAAATAAATCAAAATTTTTGTATTGAAAAAAAAAAACATCGTCCAATTGACTTGAACATTTGTAATAGTACTCTTCAACACAATTTGTGACACGCGTTTATCTACTTTTTACAAAATTCATCCTCTAGGAAGTTAAAAAGTGGTATGAAAATCTGAAAATTTTGGAAAAAAAAAATCTTTTCCTCCTTATTTACATTCTATCAACGTTACTGACACCGTAAGAAAAATTTGGAAAGTGATAAAAAAATTACATTGCTTAGTTATAATTTTACTAATAATGTAATTTTACAATTACATAATATTGTAATTATAAAATTACATTATTAAGAATAACAAATAGGCTACTTTCACTCTGAAAAATAATCTTGTGCACCAACTTTCGTTAGGGAAGCCAATCTATCAAATAAAAACCTCACCCATGATGCGAGGGTATGTTCTGTCCGTCCAGTGTCCACCGAAAGCGAGGGGGAGGTTCCCCCACAGCAGAACACTTCAAGGCCACTTGTGCTCCTGGCTGCACCGCCTGCTCTATAAAGGTGTACACCAGCTCCGGACGAGAGTCTGAGAACGGTAAACAAAACTGCTTTGAGGATACTACAAAACTAAGTGTTACATATAATTTAATACTAAAAGAACCAGTCTTGTAATCGGAAGGTTGCGGGTTTAAATCTTGGATCGGGCTTGTACCACTAAATTCGTCTTTTCGGATTTTTGTACGGTTTTTTCAATATTATCACTTGTTCAGCGGTGACGGATAAATCCCGCACGTCTGAGACGAGTAAGTTTTCGATTCGCGGTTAGCCAACCCGCATTGGGCTAGCGTAGTGGACTGTGGCCTAAACCCCCTTCAATACAATACAATACAATATTCTTTATTGCACACGTAGGATTACAGAATATGTTTATACAGCGAATTTGAAATAATGTATACAAATAGGCGACCTTATTGTTTAGCAGCAATTTCTTCCAGGCAACCTTATGGTATAGGAGTTATAGATTGAAATTCGGGAAAGGCGCAAATATTAATTAAATAATAATTATAAATAAGTTGACTTTTTATGCACTAAAAATATATCACAAATATATATTCATTGTTTCAAAGGGAGGCACGTGCTCCTGGTGGGGACTTATATGGGCTGATGACTTCTTAAATCTACTCTGAGGTACACCTGCCCGATCATCACATGCATCTGCAACTTGACAGATGATCTAAGCAGCGACTGTGTGAGATCGGCAACGCCGCTCGTAACTAAATAAACCGATTCTGGAACGACACTTCCGTCCGCACTGGTGACAAGTGTACTAAGGGTCCGTTAAAGAACAGAATCCTTTAATATTATGCCTTTTAGCTAGTTTTTCGGCTCAATTACCTACCTGATACTACTGTGGTAAAATTGACACGAATCTAACTCGAAACAATCTCGTCTTCCTTATTACTCAGTGGCGTTTGCAGAGGAAATAGAACCTCACTCACCTGTCGTCCTCTTTAACCGCTTCCGGTGGCGTACGTTCACTTCCGGTTCTAATGAGTGCGATGCTGGAACAAAATGAACCTCTTTATTATAATTTTACGCTCGGTTTGGGGGCAATGGAGGCGTCGTTCGTGTTTTGAACCAAGTTGAGTTTACAGAGTTGTTATTTTAATTAGGGACTTTCCCCAAGGATGATTTGAAATTTCCAAAAAATATGTCAGACTTCTCATACAAGGGCAAATCGGCTGATAGCTCACATTATACATTTAGAGAGGCGACATTTTGTTTTTATATCTTGACTTATGTTCCTTAGGGAAAATTGTTTAGTTTCGCTCAAATTTAAAGTCACCGAATATATTAGTCTAATTGTTTTTTTTGTCAAGTGTTAAAAATAGAATCGCTAATGCATCGTGCATACTGTACAAACCTTATTTTTACTATGTATAATCCCTACAAACATTATAAAATGCGAAAGTGTTTGTTTATTGACCCTTCCTTCACCGAAAGTGACATATGCTACTTATATTGGGTGACTTTAAAGTAAAAAAAATTGAGGATGAACTCACCCACGAAACAACAACTTTCCCCAACGTATATGGGTATGAACCAGCCCATGAAACAACAACTTTCCCTAACTTGTGCAATCAGCCGATTTGCCTTTGTATGGGAAGATGAATTTTTTTGAGAATTTCAATATAGGTTCCTTAAGGAACATTTCAAAGGGCTCTAATCTCTCTCTCTATGACCTAAAGCGATAGAGAGAGATTAGAGGCCTTTGAAATGTAGTGCTGGAGGAGAATGGAGAAAATTAGTTGGACAGAAAGGATAACAAACGAAGAAGTTTTGAAGCGAGTAAATGAAAAGAGGACAATATTGACCACAATAGACAACAGAAGAGGGTCTATGATTGGTCATTTAATAAGGCATGATGATTTTTTTCGAAGTCACTATGGAAGGCAAGGTGGAAGGAAGGAGAGGAAGAGGGCGACCGAGAAGACGATTCAGCGACCAGTTGAAAGAAAAAATAGGAGTGTCAACTAATAGGGAACTGAAAGATATCTCTCAGAACCGAATAGAATGGAAATTGCTACACCGACAAGAGCGCGGCTCTTAAGATTAAGAAGAAGAAGAGGAAACTTGTTTAGTTACATGGTGAGAAAAAAGTTTGAAAAGTCAATTCATTCTAGGTACGAGATCTTCACAAGGGAACCTCGAGACGTCAATTCCATTATCAATACTATTGTTTCTAGTATTAATTTATTTTATCACTTACTGATCGACAAACAAGAGCAACAAAGTATTGTGTCTCCTCTCAAGGAGATATTCGTTTAAAGTGTCTCTTTGTGTTTTTCTATCCTACCTCCCAACACCTTTAACCTAAGGCCAAATATTTTCCACTTTAACTAAGACTATAAATAATGTATGAGTTGAACGATGTCTTCTTACCGTCGGTGAAAAGCTCTCACATCTCAATCTACATTTTATTTTCCTATTTTAGTTTCTTATTGAGACTTTATGACCTTTTTATTCATAACTAGATAAGAGAATAATATGCTAGTATCTGTGGTAATCTTCTATCACTTCTATAATCAAGAACGATATTAAATCAACTTTAAATTTAAAAAAAAATTACCCCTCCTGACATTCACAGAAAATAACTTTTAAACGGCTGAACGAATTTTAATGAAATACACGTAATAAAAGTCTCGATCACATATCTTTTATATAAAAAAAACCATATTGAAATATGTTTATTCGTCTAGGAGATGCGATGCCACAGACATACACACCAATACACAGACATACAGACTCACAGATACACACGTTAAACTTATCATACCCCTCTTTTATTTTGGGTGTTCAAAATCGTCCACATCTAAATGGAAACCTCTCTTTTTTAAAGTGTAAAAAACAAACTATTTTAGGGGGCTAACTCCCCCCCCCCCCACAAAAGATGAACGCCGGATACGGAAACATCCGGGGAACTATTCCAATTTGGAAGTTTCCTCTGCTAGTACACCACAGTTGGTTATCCTGAAATAGATTCTAAAAATGTGTTTCTCTCAATTTGAAAGTTTAACTCAAAAATCCGCGCTTCCTTTAGGACGATATTAAATGTTACATTTCTGTGAAAGTAATTTAGGTAAGTAATATACCTATCAAAATAAAATGTAAACAAAATCAAAAACAATTTAATTATTTCAAAACATTTGAGGCCCTTTCAAGCAAGCATATCGTGTAGATCCTTCCTTAAGCCCTGGTGTCACAGTTTTCAAACCACCAGATGGCCTGTAACTTTGTTTAACGACTATAGTCAATCAACAACAACACGGAAACGCTCGTGAGAGATTGCTACTTAGGTCACCTATCAGGTTCCTTGCGTTGCTTAACCTCTATAATCGGTTCAGATCAGCGAGTGCCACTAAGCTACGACCGCTTCATCGACAATGATTATTGCAGTGAGTGTATAGAATAAAATAGATTAATGGATTATGAATGAATGAATGAATGAATGAATGGGTCTTTATTTGCATAAATGTGGTTAACAGGGTTGATGTTAATACAATGTTTTGAATCTCACATCTACTATATCTAGCATGCAAATATATGTCCATAGGCAGAGATAAGTGATAAGTGATAAGTGATATGGGCTCCCATTTTCCGCATGTAGGCTCTTGAGTGGCCCATTATGCGTGTGGGTCAGTGGTTATTCCAGCCACTTCAGCTCCGTCCAGAAGCTCAGAATCCTCCTGGGGATTTCGCAGGCTTCGCGGAGCGACCTAATGTCTGCAAGGATTTTTGCCCGGTGTTCTGCCACTCCCATGCAATCCAGGATTACATGGGCGACTGTTTCATCAGCCTCCAAGCAGCCCCTACAGAGGGGACTGTCGGTGACGTTTAGTACGAATAGATGCTTGTTCAGAGCACAGTGGCCCGTAAGGGTACCCACCATTATTCGTAGGTTATCTCTGGATAGGTTTAGCAGTCTGCGCGTCAGACGCGGGGAGGGTCCTGTAAAGGCTTCCTTCGACTGCCGACAAGTGGTTACGTTGTCCCACCTGTCTTTGTGTTGCATAAGGGTGCGTGCTCGGATCCAAGTCCGTATTTGGCTAAATGGAATCGGGATGGTTGGCACAGGGCCTGCCAAGATGGTGTTTGATCCCTTCCTAGCCAGTTCATCTGCCGCATCATTACCTATGGAACCGCTATGCCCCTTAATCCATTGCAGGACGACCCTGTTGGCTGAAGATATTTTATTCAGCGCTTGGTGGCATTCGGTAATAAGTCCAGAAGTATATGAGTGATTTCCTAGGGCTTGTAGTACTGATGCGCTATCAGAGAGTATCCTAATGATGTAGTTTTGGATACTCCTTCGTGCAACTGCGTTAGCTGCTTCCTTGATAGCCACGCATTCACATTGGAAAATGGAAGCATGTATCCCTAGAGCTAGTGATATGTGGATATTCAGATCGAGAGAGAAGACCCCGGCTCCTGAACCGGTTTTCATTTTGGACCCGTCCGTATAAATGCGGACTTCATGGATTCCAGAATAGTCTTTCTCCTCCTCCTTAAGTTGTATATGATACTTTTTCTCAAAAGCATAGAATTTTGGAGTCTTATCACACGGGGCTGCAATAAGAGGCTGATGTTGCAGGGCCCTGTCCAAAATAGACATGTGTGTGCTCTTACAGGTGTCCCACAGTCCTAGTTTCTCATAGGCAGAGAACGTGAATACAATTTTAATAATGTTAAATGTCAAATTAATTAATTATGTCATATGTACCAATTCATTATATATTATTATTATATATTAATGAATTGATGTGGTTTTTTTTCTACTCTTTTACTATTAAGTATATCCTGTTTACCATTCATTATTTGCAATTCCCACGGTACAGTGTCATGCATTGATTTACACGTCACACAATAGTTGATATATTTTGACACAAGTAATTGAAAATGCACGGGTCAAATATTTTAATCACAATCTGATTGCTGTTTGATTTACGTTTCTGAAATGCGATTTTAATTTCCGCGTAGACAATTGTAATTTTAGTACAATTAGTTGGGTAAAATGTAACCATTAATCATTAAATTACCTATTGTTAAGTAAATCAAGTCAAAGGCCATTGTGCGGTTTGAAAACTCTGACACCGGGGTTAGTCAAGTTCGCCACACGCTTGACTATACCTACACGATAAGAAGGAGGCCTATTGTATTTAATTATTGAACTGTTTTATTATTGAACATCTTTATTTATTCGTAATTTTGGCGCGTGGACATTTGAATACGCAATTAGTAGTACAAGGCGTCTATTCCACTAATCAAAGGCGGTTGAATGACAATGGTGACCGCACAGACCTATATCGAGATAGACGAAACGAGCGCTTCAAACTGTATGAGAACCTAGCGTGTCGAATATTTCGTGCCTAAAATGACGTCACGAGCGAGATTAGTCATGGGAAATCAAGACCGCGCGGAAATGATTCAAAGGCGCTTAATTAAGTAAAACAATAATGTAAATCCGATTAAAATCGATTATCATTTACGGCATAGGTCACAAACGGACTACTTAAGTCGGACAAAACTGTGACCGTAGATCACATTCTTTACACGCAAGGTAGGTAAACTTTTACCGTCTATCTCGATATAGGTCTGTGGGTGACCGTTTTATCCGTCCAGGTGGCAAAATTCAGAACTATCGAAATCTTATACACTTGATGACAACTGCCCCGATCAGCAGCACCACCGCCAACTATCCGTTAAATTACTAACTACCTAGCAACTTAACACTCAGTTCGGAGTGGGGCGCCCCCAGTCAAGATGAGAGAGGCCACCAAGATCCCCTAGAGATAGCTGCAGCTCTAGCACGATAATGACAAACTCGCGCTCGGCTCACGCTGAAACTTCATTTTGATTGCGCGAGGGTTCCGCGCAAAGGCTTGCTCGCCCTATGGCGTTGTCAATGTTGACATTTTGACATAGGATCGCGGTGTTGTCGCGGTACTGTCACTATCATACTCGGCCTACTGTCATCAAATAGATATTTCTAAATGTCGCCACTTACACGGATGAAGTGGTCACCATCCTATGCCATTACATTGTAAACTTACATTGTAAAATTACAGTGTAAACTTCTAGTGCCCAACTCAATGTGTGTAATATTTATTTATTTTCAGTATTATGTTAATAAAATGTTTGTGGAATAGAAGAAAAAATTCAAATAGTTTCCTTAATAACATCGGTAGCCCTGTATAGGTAATACAGGGCTTTAGGTATCTCTCTTTCAGCCTCTCGGGTGGTTAATCAGTCCATAAAACTGAACAACTTCCCCAAGGAACATAGGTCAAAATACAAAATAAAAATTTTGAGTTCCCATACAAACTTCATCAGCTTAGAGCGCATTTTGTATGGGAGATTTTTTTTTTCCTATTTTGACCTATGTTTCTTGGGGAAGTTACTCAGTTTCATGGGCTGATTAACCACCCGAGAGGTTGAAAGAGAGATACCTAAAGCCCTGTATAAGTAGACATAGTTCTGTGGCTATACCGTCGGGTTTTTACTGTCAAAGTAAGATGGGTACGCCAGTTTGGAAATGTGAAGGACATGCCCGTTCCTTTATTTTCTTTTTATTCGGGTTTAGGCCTTGACTTTGTAGATCGTAAGTGGTCATCGGGACGAATTGGCCTTAGAATCTTAAAGCGGCCCTGAAAAAATGTACTTTAAGGGATTTAGATAAGTGCTATAGTACAATTCGTGTTTGAGATCAAAAATTATGTTAATTAAAGTTTTAATTGCAGTAGTAAATTGTCAATTGAAATATTTTTACACATTAGTAGGGTTAGTTGAGACCATAGTATTAGCGGTTACCTCATTTGAATTGTAAAACTATTCTAATAATTACAAAGAGTGCACGAGCAAAACACACACTGAACAAGCACAATATTCTCACAAACATTTGACCACACATACATGTACTTACACACAAAAGCACGCACACAGTATATATTAGGAAAAGTATTTTTAAGTACCGATAGGTTATCATATGCAGAGCTAGAAACACATCAGGTTACCACACACATGCACTCTGTGCTGTTGCGATAAGAACAGCTTTGCAATAAAACCTGTAACCAATATTGTAATATAATGTATGGTTACGGAGAAATATGCGATTGTAATTGTATGAGCATTACTATTTATATCACTGCGAAGCTCCATTTTTGAGAGAACAGCGTCAAGGCGTCATGATCCGTTTTCTATTCAAAATTTTAAAAACAAATCAATATCATTTCCTCAGTTTTTTGAGGGTCCACATCTATTCAATTCCATCTGGGGAACCGTCGTGTGTTATTCATGTGGGACCCTCGTTTGCTCCCACCACGTTCTGACCTATAAACTGAAAGCCGTGTGATGTTTTATGCAGCAAGCAGTGCAGCGTAATAATATTTGTCCATTGGAATATCGCGCCGCCACACTGTGCTGCCAGTCAATTATTTCCTGAATATGTTTCTCCATGCAAATTTTCTTTACACGGAACTTACAATTTGCTAATTATAACTTGCTTTCGTTTTATATACACATGATACCTAATTCTACAATTTGACTTTCAGTTCAGTGATGTTAACCATTGAATTGACGACGGTTCATGGGTTCGATTTCTAGTTGAGGCAAACATTTAAGTTAGATACTTTATTGCATACTTGTAAAGGAAAGAAAAAACATACTATACAAACTTATACCCAAAAATGTGCCTGGGCGGCCTTATCTCTAAACAGCGATCTCTTCCAGGTATCCCAAGGCGAAAGAAAAGTAAAATAATAAGTACTGGGAGTAGCGCAAAAGTAGTGATAAAAAATAAAACATAAAAATCAGCAAATATTTGTCTTTATTTGCGTGCCACGACACAAGTTTGAGTGTTAATTATTTACAAACAGTCGTTTTGTAATATTTCGAGTATGCATAAATTGATATAAGCATATACTTAAATAGTATTCATGTGCCTGGGACATGAATTCTTAAAGTAAATAAATGGAAGCTAACTGAAACGAGAATTGAAGTGAAGGAATTACGTCAGGAACAGCTACTCAAATTCAGCTTTACAGCTTCAACCCGACTACGTCAATAAAATCTACGTTCCAACCATTCGGTCAGTTGCACATCAGTTAATAATTAAGGAATTTCAGAAACTTCTTGGGTCGACACAGTTCTATATTGTGAATATTGACGCAAGTTCCACTTCCTGCTTCTGCTCAGAATTATTCTTCCTTCGCTATTGCATCATTAAGTAAGTGTTAAACTTGATTAAACCTGGTTTACAAGTTGGTTTTCACTTTGTTCTTCAAATGTTGCAAAGAATACACAAAGATTATGGTTAATTTATTCTTTAATCAATTATAATCTTACAATAGCAGGATACTCAAGATGCTCAACACCTCCTAAACAAGATACTCAGAAATGACCATACCTAAAAGGAGTACTTCAATGTGTAATTTCATTTTTATTTATTTTGTAACAAAATTAAATTGATAAAAATTTATGTACAGGCGTGACAACTTAAAATTTATGCACTCTTAATATTACAGAAACGTGGAAAACATGTCCTGAACAGTCCAACAGCTATCGCAGGTAAACGGGATGGTAAATATCCATTTGGTCAGCCAACACGACGGCAGCAAGGGAGTGTTGATTTAAAAGAAGAGCTGTGCTTTCAAAACATCAAAATGTAGAGAAGTTTTCAAACGAGTTTTAGGTAAGTACCAGGCGTAGGACTAGATCCGCCATGCAGACAAGCAGTGTGATTTTTTTATTTATTGTTAAAGCTTTTGCAATGAGACCATCAGCTTAAAAGCAAACATAAAGTATGTATACGAGTAAAAAACGATAATTAATAAAACCAAATTATCGTAATTTATAACATGTTCATTCACATCCGTAAAATCTGTCAAATGTATAAATTCGTATTTCCCCACAGAAATACAAATTCAAATAAACAGCCTGAACCCTTAAACCATTTGCTAATAATTCCTAAACTTTGAAGTGGAGTCAATAGCCCATATTTCAACAGCATTTTGTAGGTTTTGGTGCCTTAATTAGAAATCCGGTCCATTGGAAAACTTTATCCGGTTTCGACTTTCCTTTTATATAATATTGCTGTTGCTCACCAGTTTATATTTAGATGTTTATAATTTATTCGGGCTCTCAGTGGGTCTTAGCATTTGTTCGGAGCTGTTCCAATTTAATTTCCTTAGTCAAAGTGATAACTGTTCATAAGCGTATGTTTTTGCTATCGAAGGAATACATGTTGTGTCGGTCATTGCCAAAAATATAAATAACTAGCTTTCCGCCCGGAACTTCGTTCCCGTAGGAATTCGGGAAAATTTTCTAGCCTGTGTTCATCGGGGATAATGTAGGATTCTAATGGTGAAAGAATTTTTCATATCGGTCCAGTAGTTTCAATGCAAACAAACAAACAATCAAATCTTTCCTCTTTATAATATTTTAGTATAGATAATAAATTTAAGATTTTATTGACCAAGGAAGTGTCTGACTTAAATAAACGCTGGCATTTACGATACAAAATCAGAGGCGGACCAAATCACTAAACTATAAGATCTTGATCTGAAACTACGAAAATAAGAGCCATATTAATTCTAAATCACTTATATAAGTTCTTAACTTGGAAACTGCCCATAAACCACATCTAGTCGTGTTTTCAAGAGCCCCAACGGCTAACAAAGTGACCCTGTGTCCTGGTGATAAGAATGAGCTAATAACTTATTTTTCGCACCAATTTCCTCAGAGCTTAGACCTTATTTTTCTCTGTGAGTGAGTAAGGAATTTATGAGGGACCCAAGGCAATAAAATACCTCTGCGAGAAAATGAAGGAGCAAATCGCAATATATTTGTTTCTCGTGGCTACGCCAGTTCTGCCCGTCGGCGTGTAAAAAATATTTATTGGAGTCTAGCTTAACGTTTGCGACTACGTCCGAGGAAATATTCTGGGATGAAAATTTTAATGGAAGTTTATGGTGTTCTTTATAAACTATCTATAAAGTTTTTATGGCTGGTTGACTTTAGTTTTACTGCTGCCGTGGTTTGACCGCCGTGAAGTAATATACCTGCTTAAGGAGAAGCTTTAGAAAAAAGCTAGAAAACTCACGAAAATGAGAAACAGAAAGGGGATCTGAAAAGAAAGCGTTTGGGAGATGTCTCTCCTATTAGTGGGATGAAATAATTTTCCACGTTAAATATCAACAATGCCTATTAGCAGAGAACCACAAATCAAAACATCATCTAAATATGTGTTTTTTGTTCTTGTAGATTTTTTTAAAGCGCTGAATCAATTTCGATAAAATGTATATGGGACCATCTCAGGAGTATAATTTTTCGAATAAAAAAATATTTTGATAAACGGCTGACAATTGGCGGATAAAGGAAGAGGTTCTTAATTCGACTGTATGTCTTTTAAAAACATACAGTCGAATTAAGAACCTCTTCCTTTATTTAAAGTCGGTTAATTAAATTAAATTAAAATCTCTTACTATGGAACCGACATCCTAGAAGTATAGTAGGCTTCATAATAAATTTAAAAGGCGGCTTTCAGAGAAAACCACAAGAATGACTTACTCGGGCTAAGGTAGAAATACATATAACCTAAACAAAACGTGTAGTTTGCTTTTGTCTTGAACTTATGATTATTTAATATCAAATACAATATAGAACAACTTTATTTAGGTCAAATTTACTTGCCAACACTAAAAAATACTGAAATCAATAAACTCTTATTTAGCTTGTATCTCCTCGTACACAACTTTCCTCAAGAAACTACTTAACTTATTTATGTGTCTATGCAAGAAACCTATACAAAACATAAAAAAGATTCTGTTTTGACGAAAAATTTATTTATTTTCGAAATTGTTAAGTTTCTTCAAATGGAAAATAAAATAAGATCTTTCTTTTTGCACATCATAAAAGTAAATAGATTCTTTTTGTGAAAGGTTAAATGTTTTATCTCACGCAATCATTCACTATGGGAAGAAATAACTTTAGCTTTCATGAATTATGTAGTTCAGGTAGGGGGGCGAGAATACGAAGTTCTTAAATTTTAATTTGACATATAACCACTTTCAGACGAGACACGAGACGGTAGCGTGGTGATTTTTCGCGCGCACCTATTTGAAGAATTACAGAGGCAGGTCATAAGAATGTTTTAAACGGAAAATAGTCATACTAATAATAAGATAGCGGGTAGTGGCTGGATGAAAACAGCGGAGGATCGTGCAAAGTGGCGCACCTTGGGGAAGGCCTATGTTCAGCAGTGGACTGCAATAGGCTGATATGATGATGATAATATTAAAAATGTAAAAGAAGATTATGGACTTTTAGACGATGTCACAGACTATTAACGATATAGAAAAGGCACATGGTAAGCCCATGTCAAATCCAATACATTTCAGAACCATATTATATCGTGATCATATCTTAGTAATCGCTAACATAATGTGACTTTGGATATTTACAACTCTTTCACGCAAATAATTTGATGAAACTTTACAGTTTTGTACAGCTTATTTCTTTCTGATTAGGTACTTACCTTTTTGTCTCAGAATGACACATCCTAATTTCTGGGCTTCTGACCTGCTGCTTATAAATTCCACGTTCCTAGAAAAAAAAGGAGAATGTTATTTGAGGAACAAACGATGTACATACGACGATAACTAGGTTTTCGTAGCGCTATTGCAACCCTAATATGCTCTTGTCTGTTCTTAGAAAAGTAAAAAATTTACGGTCGCTATGAAATAATGTCATACTAATATTTTTATTTTTATGTTTTTTATGTGTGTAATTTAGTATTCATTATAATTTCTTCTTAAATAATAATCATATTAGAATCACAAGTGTATGCTTTATTACGATTATTTCCTAAACGTATATCACCTTTAATTATAATAATTCACCTGAAAATTAAACTCATTACATGTAGGCCTGATAACTATATATTATTCAGAACATGTTTTTTCCTATTTTGTATAAATAAAAAATAATAGCATTTATTTACTCAAATATAAACACGTAGTTCTAAACCCCATATACTGGGAACAGTAAATTCAGTACCAATTACAGCCCCCAGGGGCAAAACGAATTCGAATTATTTTCCTCTGGTTCCTTTTATACAGAGCCTCCGTTAATTGCGTGTAGCACCCACTCTCTTATAAACGTGTGTTGGGAGCCTTATGTTTGTAAGTGTACTCTTTGAGCGTAAAATAAAAACTTTTAGAAGATCTTTTGTGACAAACTTTAACAAAATATATAATCTAATTTATTTTGCGTACTTTTCAGCTATAGTGACAAAAGATGATTGAAAAATAAAAAATTACGTCAAAAAGTAGAAAAGAAAAATTCCTTTTCCTGTAACTTGTGGATGGGATGCCAGCTGTTTTTTTGATTTTATATGCGGATTTATTGGAGAAAATTCTTCTATTTATTCTTTAAAATGGGTAGTCAAAAGATATACAGTTGGCTATTGAAATCTCGTATCAAACTACAATATGAGTAGCTAAGTATTACAGTTCAAAGTCCATAAATTTATACTCAGTTATAAGCAAGAGATTATTTTGAATAATTTTTAAATCATTCTATTTTTTCTGCTCTGTGGTCCGGATACGTTGCTAGATATGTTTTATTCGAGGACACAAAGGCTTTCTACATGGCGCTGATATTTTTCCTTTGTTCTTTTTCCCCGTTTTACTACCTTTAGTTTGTTAACGAGGCATTCTTTTTGTATTTGAATCTATTCGTAGGGATGTTAATAACGGTTGTTACAAGTTCTTATTTAATTTTTCTAAAATTTGCATGGCTGACTGTAAATTTTTGCGTTTCCACCAGAACAAATCACAGACTTTTCACCCGGGAGACTTTCGGAAAATCCAGCCTTAAGTCCTTGTTGCTTTTGTGCGAAACGTCAGTTACTGAGGTCCAATAGTTAGGGTTAGACAATGATTTGATTAGACATTGATTCCAAGAGTTTAATAAATTAAATTAAGATGGCATTGGAATAATGCCTGCGAGATATAGTTAAATGGTGTCAAATCATATCTTTAAGCCTTTCTTACTCTAACAGCTTTTCTAAGGGAAAGGCATAACTTACAACTGTAAGCAAACACGTATTTGCTAAATTTATTTCGATTACAACAAAATAGAAGGACTCCTTGTCACCTTTTGCGGTGCAGTTCCAAGACTTTGTATTCAAATTGCGAATGTTTTCAATCATCGTTTGGATTAGTGGGCTGTTTAATTGCCTATTAAATATTGCATGGCGTCACTGATAAAATAAAGGTAAGTATGACATTTTATTTCGAAAAATATTCTGCTAGTTGAACGCTACCCAGCTTGCCAACCTAGACGATTTATGTCCAGACTGACCTGAAACCGATTTATAGTCCCACCAAGCTATTTCATTTCCGTCCACCGGAAATATTTCACGGAAAATCTACGTTTTCATATGGTACACTTGTGGGATTTTTGATTTTCTATTAAGTTTCGTTTTTTTTCTGTGAAAACTAATATTAAGTACATTATTAAATGGTACTAAAATGTTTAATAAGGATGGTTAGTTGTTGAATTTGGTTATAAGAATTTTAAATTGAAGGGAACATTTTACTGGGAACTATAAAAATACAAAATTAAAAGGCTGAAAGCTTTCTTGAAAAGGAAACGAGTTGTGGGTGGAAAACAGTTTTCGATACACTTCATATATTCTTTATTACACAAACAAAGTAAGAAACATTTTACATTAAAACAGTATGCTCAGCCACTTTTACATTCTTTTACTATGTGTCATGTAATGTATCTATGTTGACATCAAAATAAAGGCATTGTTGATTTTGGTTCACCTTGAAAAGATTACTCGCCAACGCATGGTAAAAGTTAATATAACTCAAAATTACATTTTGGTGTCTCGAAGTTTCTTAAGTAATTAAAATATCGCAGTGTTGTACCTACCCCAGAGAAAACTCTATCAGAAAAGAAAGAACGCTTCTTAAAAATTCACTTATAGGTAAAGTACTTAATAAACAGTGTGAAGTTTTAAAAGCCATCGCCGACGCAAAGTTTTATCCATAGAGTTTTATAAAAGCGGTGAGTCACCGTTGTAAAAATTATTAACAAAAATATTTTCAGATATTTAATATTTCCGTATATTTTTATTTTGGTATTAGCTTTCTGTACTCTGTGTAAAATATCCGTTGCTCCGTTACGACGTGAGAAAAAGAATAAACAACACACTTTTACATTTATGATATTATTAGCTTTCCGCCCGGGACTTCGTTCCCGTGGGAATTCGTGATGAGCATAGGGTACATCCCTATGTTCATCACGGAAAATGTAGGATTCTAATGGTGAAATAATTGTTCAAAGCGGTCTAGTAGTTTCGGAGCCTATCCAATGCAAACAAACAATAAAATCTTTCCTCTTTATAATATTGGTATAGATTAGTAACTATTAGTTAATTAGTATTATTATTAGTGAGGATATTTTACAAATACAAAAGTAAAATGTTTGGGTAATTCATAAATAAATAGTTCTAAAATATAGGTAGTAACTGTTCTATTGCGTCTGTCACTCTCATACGTGTTTTTCGGAATGCTAAAAGAATGTGTCATTGTTTAGAAATTTTAACGGTTTATAAGAAATTTGCAGCGAACCAGATTTACGGTATGACTTTTTAACCCTCGAAAAAAAGAGGAATGTTATATTTTTAACGCGTTTATCAGTATATTTGTATGTCTGTGTATCTTTGTGTCTGACTGTGGCATCGTTTTAAAGCTCGAGATGGTTTTCAGCTATATTTGTTAAAAATGATTCAATCGTTTAAATGTTATAACCGATCTAATGTCAGGGGTCATACTTTTTTATTTATTTAAGAGTTACAAGTTCATTAGCATGTTCTCTCTCTTGCAATTCTGTGGCGTGGACAAACTTTTATCGGCACAGCGTTGCACCGTTGACTATTTACATTTTTAACACGACGGCGGCGACGCTCCAACTTGTTTGGCTAAACGTTTCAATTTATAGTTTGTAAGCCGGAGACTGTAATAAATATCTGAGTAAAGTACTCGTAAATAGGTCGTAAATCGCTTGTGACTTTAATAACCAGAATAACTTGATTTGATGACGTAGTAAACTGTAGTTTTTTAGTTGTACGACGAAGTTACGAGTGACAAAGTTTAGTTTTTTCACCCTCTAACAAAAATTTGCTACGTCGACAGATATAAATGTGCTTAGTAAAAGTATTTTTAAAACGCTCACCCGCGTGAGGGATATTCACAAACAATTTTAGGGAAAGATCCTTTATATCCTTTATACAATGGCACCATAGCTCAGTTGGTTACAGCTATTCCTGGGGTCGTGGGTTCATTTATTCTTTCCCTAAAATCTAAATATACATATAAAACAAAGTCGTGTTAGTCACACCACTTATAACTCAAGATCGGCTGGACTGATTTTGATCAAATTTGGTATGGAGGTAGCTGATACCCTGGATTAACACATAGGCTACATAATTTTCCGAAATTCCCACGGGAACGAAGTCCCGGGCGTAAAGCTAGTTTGTAATAAAAGTAATTCAAAATTCTACTGTTGTTCTTTTTATCTTTAAAAAACTAAACATCAATTTTTCCTCTTACCTTTGTTTTTACTGGACACGCTGAACATTTTTTTATTATACTCGGGGTCCAAGCATTAAGTATTTACAATTGTAACTATTGATTGATTGATGAATGAAAAACAGGACAGTACGCCACAATAACTCAAAAACCAAAATAACAGAAAAATGAGGGGTATATGTATATGAAATTAAGAGCTAACATTTAGATCTTACTCTAAAATCTTCATTTCTTTGCTAGATTTTTCCTTTAAACCTACTCCATATTTTGCCGTAGGTTATAATCTTGCTCGATTCCCATTTTACATATAAAGGACCTTAGTTTAATGTGTGTATTGTTATTACGCTAACAGCATAAATACTCGAAGATAGCAGAAAAAAATAGCTTTCATTTGAGGCATAAATATCTGTAGAGACCTATTTTTTATTTTTTTATTATTATTTCAATGGAGGACGAACAGCTAAAGGACTCCAGGACGTACTGTGATAACACAGAAGGGTTCTGTTACAATAGATCTGTCAAGGTCGCAGTGACACGGTGGCCTGTGTACACGCTTGACCCCAACCCTTCAAACTCCTTAAATAATAATAATAACAGTTAAAGAAACAGTATTTAAACTTAAATTAACAATGACGGAACGAGAAAGGCCCTCGCTGATGAAACAGTGTGATTATATAAGACTGATTTGACTGAGACGTGCGGGCAAACTGAATTATTACACACTAAATTACTATGGAGTCATTATTAAAAAATGATTTTTTGTCACTATCGAATTTTAATATCATCGAATTATTCGCGAAGAGCGTCGACATCAATACGCTTACTAATTTTGCAAAATAAAAAATTATATCAATTCAGCTATACATTTTCAATGGGCCCATAAAATATATATCCTTTTAAACTCGTACAAAGTAATGAGGACACATATTGTGAGGCCTTACTTTGATGTTCCATTTGCTGCCTTCGGGGCATTTCTCATAAACTCATCCCGGGAACTGCCCCGGGCTATCAGTTTTGTATAATGTGTTTAGAATCCGATTGCTTGTACTTAGATCAGAATGTTTTGGAAGATGAAACTTTTATTATATTGTTTAATTGTTATTCACAAACAATTTTAGGGAAAAAAATAATATTCGGCGCGAATCGGACTTGAACCCACGACTCCTAGATTAAATCTCCTGGTGCCCCAAACAACTGAGCTATCGTGCCTTCAAGTCAGGCGGGTAAGCGTTTTAAAAAGTACTTATTGATGTTTTTGGGTACTATGGAGCTAGCTAAGTCTAGTCACCCAGCGAATTCAATATCCTAAATATATAAATAAAATAAAGGTTGGTCAGTAAACATCCACTTTTTTAGTTGGTCACCCAAACAGATTTTTATTGACTCTTAATTTTCGTTAGAATAATATAACTAAACTTTCCTTTTGTCTTTTAATATTTTCTGCTTTCGAATTAAACTACTTAACTCACAGTAACGATAAATTCCACTATTTAAATATTTGCTAAGCTATTCCTTACACTTTGTATAGGCACCGATTTACTTTGGAATATTAGTAAGTGCGATCAGTTGCGGTCAAAAATTTGCTAAATAAAACTTCTTTCGTAATACCAAAAAAGATTTAGGCTCATATTACAGGAAGAGACTCAAGTCTTGATCAAGAATAAGAATAATTTATTTTTATCAATTGTAAAGAGGGTACATGAGAAACAGTGGTCGCCGCACTAAGCGTAGCTTGTATCGCGGCGGCCGGATTAAAACGGTTACCGTGAGTTTTTTTCAAGTATTAATTGTCTCTTTCTCTCACTATCAAAAAAAAGATGACTGCTACATAAGTATAGATTAGAGTCTGAGTCGCGTTCCGTAATACGGACCTTAAACCTTTTGAAAATTAATACCGTAGACTCTCTACGAGCTACGCCGTAGCAACTGTTGTAGCTATGTATTCTAATTTACTCAGGTAGAGAAAAGCAATTATATTCCAAATGTTTTCTGGCGTTTAAAATTACGAGATAATTGTGGAATTTTCCATTAAAAGGAAAGGGGACTGCGTTCAAATTTTAATTGAATGAGTTAATTTAACAAACACGTGGATATAATGATATCGTTACGGAAAAGGTAAGCACCGAGGGAAAATCTGTATATTGGGTGGCTTTAAATTAGTTAATCAAACTTTAAGGTGTGATCTATAAAGGTGCACTCATCTATCTATACACGCACGCCTATAATCTCTTTCAGAGTAGGCAGAACGTCGTGTAGGAACTACTTGTCGCCACATTTGCCATTCATTCATCTGTGTGTCTGACTGTGGCATAGTAGCTCTTAAACGGATAGACAGATTTTGAAGCGGTATATTTTGTTTATCTGACATAATTAAATAGTTCTAATCTGACTAATGTTCTAATGGTTAGAAATCTGACATAATTTAAATAGTTCTTGGCTGTATTTAATCGAAATTGGTTCAGCCGTTTCAAAGTTATAATCGATGAATTATTATTATTTATTTATTTTTTACACTGAAAGGCCCACACTAAGGTTTTCCCTTGTGTCTTGGGCCCCTCGGAACACACATAAAGACAACACAAACACCTATGACCCGAGAACAAACATCTGCTTTTCACACAAATGTTTGCCCCGACTGGGGATCGAACCCAGGACCCGCCGATCGAGAGGCAGCGTCACTACCACTCGATCAAACCGGCCGTCAAATATAGGGTGATACAAACATTTTAATTTTAGAGTTACATTACGTTTGTTCTTTTTGCACGTCAAAACAGAGCAACCGACCGACGACGTGAATTTTCGCTCAAGGATAGTTGCTGAGCTGTAGAGTGACATAGATTATTTCTTCTACTTATCGTGTAGGTATAGTCAAGTATGTGGCGAACTTGGCTAACATAAGTGTCAGAGTTTTCAAACCACACAATGGCCTCTGACTTGGTTTTAATGACTGTAGTTAATCGACAACAGCCGGGACCGACAGCTGAACGTGCCCTCCGAAGTACGGAAACGCTCGTGATAAGCGTCCTTTACTACGCGAACGAAACCGCGGGCGGACAAATACTAAAAACTTAAACGTCGAATGAACGCTCTAAGTCAAAAACAAACTTCAAATTCCTTCCTTGTCCCCTCCCACCCCCGGGGTGTATCTACGCGACACGGTGACGTAATTACTAAGGTCGACGACCTGCGACTTTGACCCACTTTGCTCTAATTCGCGTCTCGCTCCCTCTAGACAAACTTGTCTACACTGGAGATAGCTGTTTATGTCTCTAATGTCTTTTTAGTGCTGTAGTATTAAATTTATATGCTTGTTAATATTTACTGTGTTGCTCTTTTATCGTTTTGAAATATAAATAAGAACTGTATTCAACTCTTAGACATAGTATTTGAGGTGGTAAGCCCATATATTTGTTATTCTAATGAAGTAAATAATCTTATCTATAAAATTCTCGTGTCACAGTGTTTGTAGCAAAACTCCTCCGAAATGGCTTGATCGATTCTTATGAAATTTGTATATTAATTAGGTCTGAGAATAGGACGTAAAATATTTTTCCCCAAATTCCCACGGGAACGAAGTCCCGGGCGAAAAGCTAGTAAAGTTATAAATTACTACCGTTTCATTGCAAGTACATGTACAATTGTACATATATCAACACGGTCTAGGGATATTGCACGATTTTTCATACAAAAGAGGTCTGTTTGAGAAGCTATAAAAGCAGACCTAAGATACATGGAGGGCTGGAATTTTAAACTCGAAAATTAAGAAAAAATTGCGTAAATTCGACCATTTTCATACAAAAAGCAGGCAAAAAGTGCATTTTCGTTTTCGTTTCCGTCACGTTTTCACAAATTTCAAGTAAAACAAAATTTATTGACTAGAATTTCAAATTCAGGTTTAGCACTTGCTTGTCTGAAAAATATAGCTCTTCATTTATCTCCAGTATGCTTTTATAGCTTCTCAAACAGACCTGTTTTGTATGAAAAATCGTGCAATATCCTTAGACCGTGTTGATGTGTGTATATAAAAAGTGATTCTATTGCTAAAGTGATAAAAAATATGGGGTTCTTTAAATTAGATAGTGAAACTTTAAGTAGTGATTCTCCCCATGAAACTGGACAACTTTCTCCCAAGGAACCATTTGAATTTTTGTTTAGTCGACGCCGCATACTAAAGCAATCGGCTCAAGGTGAAAAAACTTTTTCAAATTTCAACCCATGTTCTGTGAGGATAGTTCATTAGTTTCGTGGGCTAATTTACATCCTTTATTTTCGCTTACAAATTCAAAGTCACGTCTCTTCATCTTTTATATTGCGCACCGCTAAGGAATAAAATTCTCTGTCTGTTTCTATATACAAGGTGTTTCAAAAACACCCAAAAAAGAAATTCCAAAATTTAATCTTAAAAGTGAAATAGTCGCAACTCTAGTAATCAGTTTCACGGTTTGACATCTTTGAAAATGAAAGATTTATATAAATAATATGACATACTTGTCATATTTGTAATAGAGCTACGCAATAAGCTAAATTTTAAATAATTTTGAATTATCTTTTTTTTTGGTTTTTTTTGAAACACGTTCCATTTCCGGGCTCGTATGACCCGAATCTGTTTAAAGTTCGAGTGATAGTATCTTCTGGGTGAGCCTGCTAAATCCACGACTACATCTTCACCGCTGGGCTAAATTGCAAACCCATAATCTATGAAACAAAAAGGTAAGTACAGAAATCTGCTTGTGTACAGCTGAGTGTTAAAAATATTCTAATAGAAAGTAATACTTACAATTTGACAATGTTGCACTGAAGTTCGCTCTTTTTCTTCTCCATCACCACTCCTACAAAAAAACAAAGAATTAGTTAACAAGAGATATAGTTAAACTTAATTCTAAAGAAATATAAGGCAATAACAGTGTAGATACATCTATTATATGTGTTACTAATAGAGTATTATAAAATACACATATTCTTAATTGCTTACATACTTTTTTAATTTTTTTTAAATTATGAAATGTCTCTGATTGCATCTTAAATATCTAAGTACAATTTAATTTGGCGGTATACATTTTTTGAGGGAACCACGGGCAACAAAAATCTCTGTGGTCCCTTCCAGGGACTACGAGAAGGGACCACGGGCGACAAACGTATTATGTGTCAAAATTGTAGAATGTGACAATCATCCTAATAATATGGTATATCTATTACACTCACATATATAAATAGTTCATTACATAAATTTCGTCGTTAATGATGGATTAGTGATGATAGGTTGTAAGCCTTTCGCCCACAACACAGCAAAACCCTAGCGACCCACTTACTGGCTTCTACAGTATGCCTGGGAAAAGTTGGCAGCTAGCACATTCTAACTTTTTCTTTTACTCCCAGTTCAGCGTAAAATTATCGCGAGGAATATCGTCATTGTAGTAGAAAAATGTAGATGTTCATCAACAGTGGAGAAAGGTTTAATTTTTTGCGTAACGAAATATTTTTTTAATTGATTACAAAAATATCAAGTATCATGGAATGATGGCGCCTTTCTGTATTTACCGACAATATCGATTCGTTTCATTAAGTTAATTAAATTGTGTATCGCCGCGCCCCTGGTGTGGTAGCAATATCACATTAAGTGTTTTTCAAAGATAAAGGTTACGAGTATGTTTGCAACGCTATTTAGGTGTGAAAATTAAATACCACCGCTTCTTGTTTAAAAGTGATACTTTATGTTGTTTTAAAATTGTTTAAGAAACATCAATCTAGATGAGAATGAAAGTTTTTAAATAAGTATTTTCCATTTGAAAGTATCAAACAATATCTACAAAATCTGTGTCCTGAGTTTTTTTATCTCAGACTAATGTAACTATAGGACAGTAACAGCCTTCTAAATTATTTATTTCCTACAGCAATCAGTCATATCACATCTCTGTTTCTGACATCGGTTCACAAACCTCTGGTTTCGCCGGAACCTACAATTATTCGCGACCATCAATATGGAGTTAATAAATCAGGGATGTGTCACAACAAACCAATTTATTTGTTTTCGCGGCCCAGACTAGGAACTTCCATTTCCTGGGCCATTAAAAGGATTCTCTTTGTTTTGTGCGTTACGTAAATCGCGCTTTACATCCGACATTGTAACATTTGATCGCATGCTGTACTGCACGTTACGTTTAGTATTAAACTTTCCACTGAAACTGCTAGTTCTGGATTCGATTCATAAAATACATAAGATTTGTAATACATTTAAAAAACCGAGGAATTATCATTCTAAATAAGTATTACATGCTTTTGAAACCTAACTAATGCCCAGTACTTTTTTAATTGGAAAGATTTACTCGTAGCAAAATCCGTAATCTTGAGTATGAAGATTACCAAGAGTCCAGCTGATGTAGAGTCAGAAACTATTTGTTAAAAGTATATTTCATTTTCCCCCCTGAAATGGATCCTCCAATCGCAATGGATCTGGTAAACATCTAAAATTAAGCGGGACATTAAATCTATTGGTAATTTTTACATACTCGGTTTTGGGTAAATAAATGGATTATCTATCTATCAAATTCACACCTATAAAATCTTGACCTCCCGTTATTTACTCGTACCACCAATTCATAGTAATTTTAGAGCGTGTATTTTAAATTAAACAGCAGAAATAGCAAGCAGCCCGCCAATAGCACGCAGCACTGGCTAGTAAATCACCGGTCAGTAGCGATTGCATTTATATTCGGGATAAAATCAATACCGTGAACTTTCGGAGCGCTGACCCGCTGCACTGAAAATAAGGGCACGCGAAACACACGTTCTCACATCGAGGTTTCATGTGTGAGTTCGCTTCGTTTTGCGTGTTTGAATGGGTATACTAAAAATAATAAAATAGACTAAATAATATGGCCCGTATTAAAGAAAGAGACTCGAGTCTTGATCTATACTTAAGTATTGATTGTTTCTTTCTTTCACTATCAAAGTGACAGGCGACTGCTTCTTAAGTTTAGATCAGTTTTAGTCGCGTTCTATAATACTTACCTTACAGTGGATTTTTGGAAATTATCGCCTTTAGAAATAAATAAATAATAAATAAACGCTACACACTCAAAGGCCCACACTAAGGTTTTCCCTTGTGTCGTGGGTCCCTCGGAACACACATAAAGACAAACACAAACACCCATGACCCGAGAACAAACATCTGCTTTTCACACAAATGTTTGCCCCGACTGGGGATCGAACTCAGAACCCGCCGATCAAGAGGCAGCGTCACTACCACTCGACCAAACCGGCCGTCAAAAAGAAAGAAATAAAAATGTGGAATAAAGCAACCCTAATTTAACATTTAAAAAACTTAACATGTTGTAAACATAACCCCCGCCCCCTTTCTATTATTCCTTTAGGATAATATAGTACCACAAAAAAGGCCACATAACAGGGGTTCGTTTTTATGCAACAAAAATATTTTGTGTAATTCGTTAGTTGAAAAATGATAATGTCATTTTACAAAAAATCTCAACAAAAATATTTTGTGTAATTCGTTAGTTGAAAACGACGATGTCATTTTACAAAAAATCTCGCCATTTATTTAAGCCAAAGGAAATTTTAACTTTAAGCTTGCTCATCGGAGTTAAAAGAACTACTATTTAAACACAGCGTCACTGGGCATTTTGTAAAACGTCTGTTTTTGCTAAAGAGCGCCACCCTTACACCAAAGATACAATATTCACGCGAATCAGTTTAATTTCAATACTCAATACTCAATATTTTATTGCATCCATAGGTTTTACATATAGGTGTTACAATTTAATAAAGTATCCAATATGGACCCTGTTCTAGGGCACTGCAATTAATAGGGGCAAACCTATTCTAGTCGCTTAAAATTAGTGAGATCAATTTGTGTGAGTGTGTGTAAGAGAGAGAAAGTTCAAAATCTGTGTTGTGGAAGAGTGTGTGTATGTGTAGTGTATGTTATGTCTATTTATTACCATGAATTACCATTTACCATGAATATGTGTCAAAATATGTTACTTCTCAGCTAGTAAACCCCCTGCTCTTGTTTCTTCCTTGTCCCTGCAATGTATTCCCTGCGGGGCGAGCCGGTGCTGATATAATGGCTCATATTATTTTACGGCCATTAAGTGCTGTAACCGCTCGAGCACTTGTGCTTTCAAAACATTATTAAGTGAACATTTTGTAATTTTACAATAGGCTATAGTCCACCACCACATAGGCTATGGCCCAATGCGGGTCAAAAACGTATTTTCTTAGACGTCCGATTCATCACGATGATTTCCTTTACCGCCGAGCAAGTGCTAAATAATAAAAGCCGAAAAAAATCCGCCACCTACAGGTTAAAAGTCTGGCATTACCAACTGCACTATCACTGCTTATTAGAAGTTGGATTTGATTAAAAGTCTTTCATACCAAGAAACACAAACACAAAACATCAAAATACGTTGTTGTCTATAAAACAATGGGGTGGATTTCGCAGACTGATAGCATCTTGCGTAACCGTAGCGTATGCTACGGATGTGGGTTGTATGCTACGTTAGCTACGACGTAGCAACGTGGTAGCTTACGAAATTGATACTGTTCGAAAGGTCAAAGGTATGAGATAGAATTTCATTAAATGGTTACCTCACTCGGAGATTCTTGAATGTTGTCTTCAATTAATTTATGATTTAGAGCATAACAAATCGAGAATTGAATTAAAATGGAAGTACAATTCTTCTAATCTCTTAGATGTGAAATGTTCAGCAATGTTTGGCATTTGGGATTCTGTTATGCTTATCCTCGAACTTTTACGATGGTATAGTTGTTTGACTAGGGGAGACCTAGGAAAGTTGTGACATAGTCGATTTTTCGAAACCCATAACGGCAAACGAACTCACAGCAGCGTGCGTTTCTTAATTAGAGGCTTGAACTCACAACTTACCTCAACTTGCCTTCTAGGGCTGAAATATTTGAGTTCCCATACAAACTTCATCAGCATATAGCGCATTTTGTATGGGAGATAAATTTTTTATTTTTTTTTATTTTGACCTATGTTGCTTGGGGAAGTTGTTCAGTTTCATGGACTGATTAACCACCCGAGACACATACAGGGCTTTAATCATGGACTGATTAAAGCCCTGTATGTGTCTGTGTTTAGTAGATAGATAGATAGATAGACAAAATCTTTATTTATACACAGTTAAATGGACAAACTAATAACAACAAAATAAAACTAAATACAACTTATAACTAATAATTAAGACAAAACAAAGGAACACTGTATATAAAAGGTGCTGACTCAGCGTGTGCTGCCACTGGACAGCGCTATTCTTCCGTCAGCACCCATGAGCGACCGCGTCCGAGCGGTACCAGACATAAAAGGTATACCTTTCGATGTAGTCATTAAGAGCGATTTAAAAAACTCACCATTATAATTCTGAACCTGAACGACTATCCCCAAAGTTGTAACTTTTCATTTTCACAGTCTCATATTTACTTTAATTAAAAATTATAGCTTTGGTTTCTGTAAAAAACAGAAGCCACGAAGAAAAACAAAAGAAGAATCGCCCCATTCCTCTCTAGCGCCCGTCAGTACAGCGCGAGACAAGTAAAACGTAGCACTTGAAAAACGATAAAAAAATCCATTCAAAATGCGCATATTTCACAACAACCCGCTAAAGCTAGACAAAGGCCTGAATTACTCCGCTTTTACGTAGGGTTGTGGGTAGCAATCATTACGAGAGCTCTTTTATATCTCTTTTTCAATATCAGTATATCAGCTCACTTGATTAGGTATGCGGATTGCTTTAACATACACTCATAGGTGGATTAAAAATAAACAATAAAAATCCGTGGTTTGAAAGATTAAACTTTTTTTTGTGAATCAGCCTAAGAAAATAGAGAGGATGGGCCTTTTTATAGTTCGAACGGCACGGCTTTTTATTACCATTTCTCCTTACTGCTGTGACATTAGGAACATATAAATTTGCCGTGCCGATGCCGTGCCGTGTTGTTATCATTATACGTAAATAGCCCATTGCCTTTGTGGTTCTAAAATTTTAAGTTTTTTTTTTAAATTTTATATTGGTTCCTTAAGGCAAGTTTTATTTTATGTAGAGAATTACCCCGTAAAGTTTCGCTAACTAATTAAAAAACATCCCATATAAATACATGTTCTATCAATTTATGAATTAATCTTTTTCTTCTATAAATAAAGTGCACTACGGCTCGAATTGAATAAAAACTTGTATCAAAACAATTACACATATCACGTAACTACCTGTCCCAACTGTAATGAGCAAATTATATATTATGTATGTATGATTTATTATATTCGTTTATATGTATTGTATATGTTAGTATATATATTATTTTCATTTCATTATATTTAAGTATTAATAATATAAGCCCTTCTCTTATTTGGTATTTTCTTACGTTGTGCGCAATTCTCTCTTCCCGTCTCGTACACTATTTCTCACCGATTAGGTTGGCTGGAAGAGATCTCTTCTAGAGATAAGCTCGCCTTTGTACACTATTTTTTATGTAAATTTTTTTTCCTAGTGTGTTTGTGCAATAAAGAATATATAAGTAACTTCCCTCTTTTCTTACCACCCCGACTCTACCCCGTTCCCAGTGTTCTGCTGTCTCACCCTCAAAGCTTTGCCCGCATTCTGTGTAAAGGGACAGCGTAATGACGACTGCCGAGATTGTTTGTAGACAAAAATACCAACGTATTTGCTGTTAAAAATGTCATTTCGTGTTTATATTAGGTAACTTTATAATCACTTTTTAATATTTTCAAATCAAAGATTTAAGATAACGCAGACCTCTTGTGTCCCTTGATAGTTTTAACTGTGTTAAAAGATACAGAAGGTCTTTCCGATTTCTCGTATATGCTTAGAATTACATTTAGAATGTACTTAGTTGTATCATATCTAAAAGAGATCACATGTTTAACTGGTCGGCAGCAGTGCGATTCTATGGAACATTTTATTCACTTCCGTTAATTTTTTATATTATTTTTATTTTATGTTATTTGATAGCCCAGTTGGTAATGAGTCAGACTTGTAATCGGAAAGTTTCGGGCTCAAACCCTGGTGCGGGCTTGTACCACTAAATTCGTCTTTTCGGATTTATGTACGGATTTCTAATTATCACTTGCTCAACGGTGAAGCACAGGTGTAGCCAGAATTGGGGGATGTTTTAGAAAAAAAAACAACAATGTATATGAAATTGGCAAAAATTTTGGTAATACCCGTTTCCACAGGCTTTTAACACCAATGTACTTCTTTTGGGAAGCACTGACCAGTACACACAATTCGCTTCGTCAATTTCAGAACTGGTTGGGAGGTAAAACAACAGATAATGCCAATGCTACTTTAGCGTTTCGAAGTGGGATAAGAGCAGGGAGAGGATCATGATTTTGAAAATTTCGGGAGGGTTTGCACCCTGGCTACGCCCATGGGTGAAGGAAAACATCATGATGAAACCAGCCTGTCCAAGAAAATTCGTTTTTGAAAGACGAGCGGTCCACCAACCCGCATTTGGCCAGCGCAGCATGGTGGACAATGGCCTTGAATCCCCTTCGTATTGCGAATGGAGGCCCGTACCCCATGGTGGGGACATTTATAGGCTAGTAAAAAAAATGATATATGGAGACTTTAAATTAGTCTGTGAAAAAGAAGAACGTGAATCAGCCTAGGAAACTGAACAACTTTCCTCAAAGAACATTGATCGAAATATGAAAAAAAAATCCCCTCTCCGTACAACTTGTGCGATCAGCTAATTTTCTTTTGTATGCGAACTCGTTTTTTTTTTATTTAGAATGACAAATAGGTTTCTTGGGGAAACTTATTCAGTTTCATAAGAAGTCAGCCCCTGAAGTTTCGCTAAGTAATTCAAAGACACCCAAAAAACTACAATGATAGGTCAACAAACTTGTGAATTAAGATTTAGGTAACACTGAATAAACATAAGGTAGTTCCCAAAACCTAACTAGATTACATGGGTCAAAATTAAAAAAATACGTATTACGACGCAGGTTTAAAAATTTTATTACTATGCAAAGTTATTAAACAAATCGCCAGAAATAAATAAAAACCGACGAATACGTAAAATAATAGTACCTACTCTTAAAAAACACTGAAAACTCGTTAGAAGTTTAAAATAAATCCGAACAAAAGTGCAGGATTGTTGGGAATAACCGTGGAGCTTGCTATTGCAAGCTCCACGGCTATTGGGCTATTGCCCGGGAGCCTGCGGCAAATTAAAACTAAACGCTGAAACCGGTCGCGCGTGGAATTTAAGTAGAGCTGCGTGAAACGAATATATTTTCTTCTAAAATGATGTTGAAATAGTTTTTAAAAACGAAATTGAGGCAAAGACAACGATACATATTTGAAGGCCCGCGCTAAGTTTTCTCTTAGACCTGTACATTATATTCTTCTTCTAATCGTGGAGGTATAATCTTTGTCAACTTTACCTAGTGTCAGAGTTTTTAAACCTCCAACACGCCTCCTTGTAACTATGAATAAAATAAAAACGCGAAAAACGTCAAAAGAGCATCGGACATAGCGAAACTGATCTCCAGGCAATTTGGCCGCATAAATAAAATTTTTGCGCTTTTTGTGTTTTGCGCTTTGGACTGTTTGCTCTTTTGTCATTGACAACATTATTCAATTGTTTGAGGTGCCTTAAGCACAGAAACGGGTATGCCACTATGGTCAGTCGGTAACCTATCAACATGACTTTACCTCACTGAATGAACGTCACTGATGGCTTCGAAACCGAGGGTGCCACTGGGCTTCTATCGGACGAGCACAATATAGGAACAGACTTAATACACTTTAAACAAAATATCGGGTCCGGATAGAAATTGGTCTTAAAAAAAATGAGCATTTGTGCACTTATGTTAAAGTTAAAGTAGGTACTTACAAATACTACACCAGCTCTACGAGTTTCGAAATCAGGTCAAGTGGAAGTAAATACCAGCACACGTTAATGCAAGTATTACACTGTAATACTCTGTGGCTACACACGCAATTCTCTACATAAAACAGGGAGGCGTGGTCAAACGAATTCAGCAAAAAACATTAAATGAGTTGGCTGCCTGCCGCGAGAAATTGAAAAAGAAACTAATAATAATGAATAAGAGATTTAATAGGAAATACAATTATGAATAAGGTGACGGCTAACGGGTCGGAATCGTAAACGAGAGGTACCGAGTGCGAAGCCCAGTGTCGCCATGTACAGGTGCAAGAAGTCATGGGTAAGTATTTTGTTCCATGCAAAAGCAATGCATGATTTCAAAAGCATTGAGCCATTTTTTATTTATTTGAAAAGCACTTCTTTTCCGGTTTGATATTATTGTAGTAGTTAGGTACTAAGACTACTAAGGGATCAGTTGATTCTTCGTCACTGAAAAAAGTAAGGTGGAGCAATTTATAACTAGATTTAAAAATCTAGGGGTCAAGCAGAGTACAAGTATTACAAGTCTATTAGTCTCGGAATCCAGCCAAGTCCGAATAAGTGTTCAACGCCAAGTTGGAGTGAGTATTAGTCGCATTTTCCCACATGAAACAGGGAAGCATGCGCAAAGAACCTGTTTAAAAAGTCCATCATTCAGAAGCATTGGACTGGCTAGCGAGAAGTTAAAAAAGAAATAAACCACCGCCATATATCACGTGAATTTGAATACACACATGGTTATTATGGAAACACTCTGAAATTTAAAACAAAATAGAAATCATTTGCTACAGGTTTTGAGCTACATCACAAGGGTCACCGAGATAGCCAGTAAAAAATAACGTAAAAATTTATACACTTTCGAAAGCTTTGAAGTTAACGGAAGTTAAAAATGAACGCAAATAATTTATTAAATAATAATAATAACTCCAAAATAAACTTTTAAACGACTGAACGAAATTTGATCGAATATGTCTACCTTTTAACAAAAAAGCCGCATCGAAATCGGTCAATTTGTTTAGGAGCTACGATGCTATAGACAGAAACAAATACACAGGCATACAGATACACACGTCACACTACTAACGATCTTCTTTTTTTGTCGAGGTTTAAAAAATACATCAATAAAAATATTTATTTATAATCTTTTTAGTTATACCTAGCTCTGACTCCATTATAATGAAAATAAAATGTGAGTTTTAGAATGTTGTTTTATTCATACCGACGGGTGAGGTCAATAATTGAGTCTCTACTAATAAATTGATTATGTCAATATTAATTACGAAACGGGATGCCCGCAAAATGACTATAGATAATTGATAATTCGATGGCAAAACATTATATCGGGGTTTATTTTTCAGGTGTATTGCTTCACAAATAATTTAGATTTGACTGTCATTGTTTACATGCTTAGCAAATGGCAATCTAGCTTATTTTACCACCCGTTTCGTAAAGAAAACGATGTTACCGATCGTGATTAAATTTTAGAGAATAATGACAACGATGATAGCTTTTTGACGAGCTTAGGTGATACTCCATGTAATAGAAGCTGTCCAGAAAAAACTAATATCTATGCGAAATGTGAGGAACTAGAAAAAGTTATATTAGATTTGCAGGATAGATTAGCCTCAGCCGAGCAAGAAATTATAAACCAGATAACAGAAAATGAGAACCTTAAAGAAGAAATAAAACGCTATAAAACGAAAGTCTGTCAATTAACTGTCATAAGTCGAACCACACCATCAAAAAATATGAGCAAGCAAACACGCGACATAATGAGTAAACAAAGATCTAACCAAAGTGTTATCAACCTAGAAAATACAGCTCAAAGTAACAATATAGTTACCACCCGGTCCAATCACACTCGAACACGCTCGAGGCCAAAATACATAAGTACTCCGAATACAACACCGATCGTAAATATGTCAAGAAATAGTTCCACATCCCCTGTCCTAAAAGAATCTTCGCCAAAAAAGCCCACCATCTACATTTTCGGCGACCAAAATGCTCGCGGATTATCAACCAGACTGATACGTAAAAGATATGGCAAACAAAATGACTTTTATAAAGTGTCGTCATCGATTAAGCCGTACGCGCAAAGTGAACACATTTTCAATGAACTGAATAGTTTAAAACACCAGATCACAAAAGATGACATAATAATACTGTCTGTTGGGTGTAATGATAGGGACCCGTACGCTTTATTTACTAACCTATGTAACGTTTTGTATACTTTCTCTGATCGTAATATATTGTTATTGAATGTTCATTTTTATAGATTTTTGAACTCATATGTTTTTAAGGATGAAATGAATAAGTTTGTAAACAACTACAAAAACTGCAAATTAATTAATGTTCTATGTAATAACCGTTCAACTGGCCGTTTGTCATCTACCCTCAATTCTCTCGTTTCAAGGATTGATAGTGAAATTGATTATTTAACTGACTTCAATAAGTTTTTTCGATAATGTAAAAAAGAAAACATGTTTTTTAAGTACTAAACTATCAAAATGTGTAAATAATAAATCTGTACGAAAAAACAATACCTTGCAGTCGGGGCTTGGGGTGGATGATAAACTAATAATTTTTAACCAAAATATAGCTGGTATTTGTAATAAAATTGATTTACTGGAAATAACACTTCAGGAGCTTCAGGACTCGGGAAAGGAGGTTGATATAGTATGTCTTAGTGAAACATTTGTTAAACAAGGTGCAGAATCAAATATAAATCTAAATGGGTATAAATTAGCTTCGTCTTACTGCCGGAAAAAAAGTAGGGGCGGGGTTGCTATCTTAATAAAACAAAATTTTGATTATAAAAAGTTAGATTTTCTTACGGAACTTGCAAACAATTTCTATTTCGAGTGTTGTGGAGTTGAAATTGTTGGTATTGGTGTGATTATTATAAACATATATAGAGTACCTAAGCGTATTAAGTCACACTTTAAAATATTTTTGTTTAAACTAGAAACATTATTAGAAAAGTTAACTTTCAGGTTCAAGAATAAAAAAATAGTTTTATGTGGTGACTGGAACATTGATTTATTGAAACAAGATAATTGTTCCAGTGAATTAAAGTGTATCTTGTTTAACCACAATTTTGAACCCCATATTTTAACACCTACGAGAAAAAAGGCGTGTATTGACCAAATTGCTAGCAATGTAAAGCATGCCAAGTCAGAGGTAATGAATTTGGGTCTTTCTGACCATGAAACAGCACAAATATTGACTTTTACCGTAGTCAAGAAGAAAGCCTTTAGCTGCTGGTTTGAATACAAAAGGGACTTTTGTGCCCAGAACAAAACCAAATTTATTGAATCTGTATCAGCTCTTTCTTTCTCCGAGGTGTTAGGTTGCGACAGTACTGTTGAAGCTTTTGATGGTTTCTATGGTTTGTTGTGTTTATTTTATAACTTATGTTTCCCGATAGTTAAGGTCAAGGTAACAAATCGAGCCCATAAGTTAAGCTGGATAACTAAGGGTTTAAAAAAATCAAGTCGAACTAAACGTTGCTTATATTTAAAATATCGAAAGTTTAATTCAAATAAACGTTTAAATAAAATGATATTTAAAAACTATGACAAAATTTTCAAAACTTGTATAAAATTAGCCCAAAGAATAAAACACACTAATTACATAAAAACACATATAAATAAATGTAAAGCCACATGGAATACTATCTCATCGACTCTTTCTAATGAATTGACCAAAAATACTATAGATAAAATTAGATACAATAATGTAGAATTATCCAATCCCCGTGACATTTGCAATACTTTTAATGATTATTTTATAGACCTGACATGTAATTTAAATAATATTAATACGACTTTTAATTCAAATTCTTCAATAACTAATAAATGCACAATGTTCTTAAGACCAGTAACGGAAACTGAAATTTATAACATCATCATGTCACTAAAAAATAGTAGAGCATGTGGATATGACAACATTATCACTGAGGTACTCAAAGCGTGCGCATCACACATTTGCTTTCCTCTTTGCCACATTATAAATTTATCTTTTTCCGAAGGAATCTTTCCAGAGAAACTTAAGATTAGTGTTGTCAAGCCCCTTTTTAAAAAAGGCGACCGTTTAGATCCGTCGAATTATAGACCCATTTCTTTAGTTCCGGTTTTGTCAAAAGTTTTCGAGAGAGCAATGCAGTCCAGGCTAAATGACTTCCTGGCTCAGTACAAAATCCTTCGACCTCAACAATATGGTTTTCGTAAGGGATTATCGACCGTACATGCTTGTTTTGATCTAGTCAGGATAGTTACTCAAAATCTCAACAATAAAATACCTACAGCAGCATTATTTCTGGACATGTCAAAAGCTTTTGATTTTGTGGATCATTCGCTTCTCTCGAAAAGACTAAATCTGTATGGCATCCGTGGAAAAGCCCTTGACTGGCTGCAAAGCTTTCTCGAAAATAGACAACAGTGCACAGAGATTACCAAAATTAGTGAATTTGGGAATTGTGTTTTAAAACAAGCGTACAGATCAAATTTTAGAATCAACAATAAAGGTGTGCCACAGGGTAGTGTCCTTGGTCCTCTGCTTTTTATTCTCTACGTCAATGACCTTGCCGAATCCACAACTCATAAGTGCTTGCAGTTTGCCGATGACACAACTATTTTATTGGAGTGCAAACCAAATGTAAATTTTGAAATAGATGCAAACAATGCTCTGAGGGATGTAGTCAATTGGCTAAACAGGAATAACCTGCAAATTAATATTGGAAAAACTAATTATATACAATTTCGTTCATATAACTCAAATCCCAAGTTAATTCATGTTAGTCACGGTAACGAGATCGTAAACGAAGTGGCTCAGTTTAAGTTTTTAGGCTTGATAATCGACAGTCATTTGAATTGGAAACAGCATGTAGAATTTGTATGTGGGAAGTTAAGTCGTTTCGTTTTCGCCTTAAAAAGATTAAGACGGACTGTTTCAATCGAAGCCGCATTAGTGGCGTATCATGGGTACGTGTCGTCCGTACTTTCCTATGGTCTGTTACTCTGGGGGAACTCAGTCGATATTAATAGAGTATTTGTGCTTCAAAAAAAGTGCATTCGTGCAATCTGCAATGCTAAGTTTGATGACAGCTGCAAACCCCTTTTCCAGAAGTTAAACATACTACCTCTACCCTGTATGTACATAAGGGAAGTTTGTGTTTTTGTGGCATCAAATCCGAAGTATTGGAGGACTCGAGGTGAGGTCAGGGCACGGCCAACTAGAAAAAACATAATTAACCTACTATATCAGCCTCCCGCTCGCAAGTACATATATAAAAATAATATATTTCACTTAAGCACTGTACTATTTAATAAACTACCTGACAATTTCAAAATGATGACCGCAGACTCCCTTAGACTTAATTTGACAACATGGTTACTTAAACATTGCTTCTATAGTACTAAGGAATATCTTGAATTTAGACATTAATGATTTGCTAACTGACCATGCTTGACATTGTTATTACTTTTACTATTTACATTTTATTTCATTTATCTTCTATTGGACATTGTATTGACTAGCATAATTTTAATTGAATTGCATATTTTGATTTTTTCTATTGGACATTGTATTGTATTGATTGACATAATTTTAATTTAATTTTCCTTATATTTTGCACGTTTCGATATAAGCTGAAAACACTGCACTTGTATTATGTGAACATCCTGTATTTATACTGTTTTCTAGCAATAAATATATTCTATTCTATTCTATTCTATTCTAGATTTATATCAATGATACTAGCCGTAAGGTTCTCACAGCTGGAAATCGATCTGCCCCAAGGATTTCTACATTTAAGATTATTAAACTCAGTCACTTTTAAAAATGTTACATGTATAACTCATATTTTTGTAGATGCCATTCTTATAGTTGTAGTACATAAAATTCGAGAGTTAAATACAATTGTAGCCTTTATTTGCATGTATTTCTAAAAAAACGAGAAATGATGAGGTACAGTATTTGCTTTTTAACTACAAAAAACTCATTTCCACGACACGTAGTGTATTGGCAACCCTTTGCACCAGTCGTTCCATTTGCCTCAAGACGAAACCCGGAGGGAATGAGCCTTTCGTCTCAGTGTAGCTGCAATATCCCTCCCTTTGAGATCTAAAAACTCATAAACACAAGAATACCACCCATTTGAGTCTTTTCTTTTATGAAAATAGCTCTGTTTGTAGAGTTAGCGTCACTAGCATTCCGACGATATGAGATTTTATTACTGTACCTACAATAGCGTAAAAGAAATTTAAGGTAGATAGATTATTAAGAACCTTCAACAAGATTAGACACCACCAATAAGTTAAGTTGGGTGATTTTAAATTAGTTACTGAAAATTAAGGATGTGAGTCAGCCTACGAAACTGAATAACTGTCCTCAAGGAACATAGGTGGAAATATGAAAAAAATGTATGTTTTTTTTTAAATGTATATGTTACCGGAAATGTATTAAATTTAGGAATGTATACAATTCCTAGGAAATGTATAAAATTCCGAAATTGCTCTAGGAAATGTTTAAAATAATGTTTTCAGTGAACAAAATTAATAAAACAACCTAACCTAACCTGAATAAGCGACGTGAATTTGTCTTGGCCACATTGTAGATTGTCTCACTTCATGAAATGTTCGAGAATTTCACATTTCATGAAGTTTTTCACTGTCTATTGACCACATGCGACAACTGCCTAAATGCGACAACCGCCTAAATGCGACAACCGCTTACCACAAACGTAGTCGTTTTTGGCACTTCGCCGGCCGCTACCGCGGCACGCTCTCTTCGCTCGCTCGGCTCGTGCGTTGGGGGTCGCAGTTCTAACCTAACCTAACGGATTGGTTGGGTTAGGCTACTAACAAACCTACTTGTCGCAGTTCCGTCTATCACAATCGAACAAAGAAGTCGAATGACTTATGAACAGAAAAAATCAAATATTTTATACAATTCCGATTGTTATTTAGGAAATGTATCAAGTATAATTCATTTCACACATTTCCTGGCGATTTTAGGAATTGTATACATTCCTAGGAATTGTATACAATGACGGATTTCACACATTTCCGTTAACATATACAATACATACAATAAAATTTCATTTAAGGTACAGAGGCCCGCAGATCAGGTTACCACAAGCGTGCAATCTATGCTGGTACGATAAGGATGGTTTTGCCATAAAATAGAGTAACCTGATGCTCTAGCTACGAGTATACAATGCGTATTTCTCTTGAATGATTTAATTTCCAAGTGGTAAAAATGATGTGGTAACTTTAATTGAATAATATCATTGCTTAAAACTCAGCTCATTTCTTTTCTATTTAAAACAGTTCACAAGCTGTGATAAGGGTTTCTTTCTTTCCACAGTGTTGCCCGCTCTGAATACAAATTGTGCACGTTTTTCAAATTATATTTCAGTACAAAGTTATTTCGGTTTACCATAGTTGGTAAATATGCACGAGTGCAGCCTTCGTACTTAAGTATTTTTAATTGAATCGTCGAGCTTATAAAGTTTATTTTATTCCTTATTGACTCATTAGGAATGCTATTGTGACTAAATTTTTATTGTTTTTACTATTTTCCGTCGAGGACTTCGTTCGAGTAGGATTACCATTGCCTATTTCTCGCAACAAATTCATGGCGTGCAGCAATTAAAGAAGGAAAGACAAACGAACAACAGACTTTCAAATCCTATTAATATTTTGTAAGGGTGCATGGTTGAATGGAAAACTACCGGACAGATTTTGATAAAATTTTGCAGTAATATAGCTTAGGCATCAGAATAACACTCCGTAAGTTTCTCAAACTCTCACGGGAATGAAATCCCGGGCGGAAAGATAGTTTATAATACTGACCAAAATTTCGGTCATAAGGAATAGTAGCCTAAGTCAGTCAATTCCACTACCTACGTAGAAAACTTACGTCAACGTACTGTCATGGCAAATCTTATTTCACACAAGGGAATCTACACGAATGAGACTCTTATGAGCCTATTCAACTAGCGACATATCTTGTTGAATACGTAATGATAAAACAGCGGACTGCGGGGGCGGCTGAGTGGGACATGAAAAACAAAAGCAGAACGAACCGCCGGCGCCGTCGCATTCATCTCTCATTCATTCCTGCACAGCATACTGAAGAATTGGTTATAAGTAGAGCATTTTCTTGCATATGTTCATAAATCTTTATGAAATCTTGCTCAACTACCTCGGTTGTAACGCATCAGGGCCCTGATTCTGTAACTTTAGTTCTGTGTCGATGGAATGGTCGCCATTTTATCCGTTCATGTAGCGAAATTGAGAACTACCAACTTTCATACATCTAATGACGGCTGCATTGACTGGTGGTGCCACCGCCAACTGAATTTTCAGTTATTAGGTATAGTTTGCGACATAACGTTTGGTTGGCAGTGGCGCTGCTGGTCGGGGACGTTGTCAGCAAGTATATGAAAATTAAATAGTTCTCAATTTCGGCATCTGAACATATAAAATGGCCTCCATTCCATCGACACACAACTGAAGTTACAGAATTAATTACAAAACTATTCTTATTTTAACAACACAGAGCGCACGCTTGTGGTATAACCTTTATAACCGCAATGAGAGTTAAGGGAAGTTAAGGCGCACACAGATGTATTATTTTCAAACAGGACAGTTGAATACAATCGATTGATAACCTCCTCCTTTCGTTTAAGTCGGTTTGATATATTATTCTTAAAATAAACTACTTAAATGTAAAAATTATTAACTATGAAAAGTATAGTAAAATATTTTTAAAAGAAAAAGCAAGTATTAACAATAAAACACTTAATCTAGACAAGGGCACGGACATCGGTCTGTGGATGCTAATATCTTTATTATAAAAAAAAAATGTAAAAATTAAGTCTGATAGAGTACCTACCACGTTCGCCTGAACTCCCGTTGCGCGATCTTCTTTTAGTCTTACTGCCACAACTCTTGAGACGAAATAATCTCGCGTAATGGAGTATATTTATATTTCCTTTTATATAGAGTAACTACATACATATGTATGAAACACTGACATTAGAAATACTGAAGTTGACCACTTCTCTAACCGAATCTACGCACTTTTTACTGTCCACGTAAAAAAACATGTGAATCAACCGACTTCAATCCCAATAATGCCTAAAACCTATCAAAAAGTCTCTTTATATAATTTTATCATTTAAAGTCAGTTAAACCTATGTAAGTACGTAAAACAAAGTGAGTCTATAAAGTTCATACTGTACAACGTATGTATTGTATACATCATGACGATGAAAGGAGACAAAGTGAGGGAAAATTGTGAGGTTCAACCGCACACGCTGTCCATTGTGCACTGGACACAAACAACATGTTTTATGAGTCCACATTACGCGCAATGGATCGAATTAGACCCCTAATTTGCCGTATTGTGCACGCATTGAAAAGCCACCTACGTTTATTCAACGTTTCCCGAAGCTAAATCAGGCGAGCTCATTCAATGAAACATTCAATAAAACTGCTTTTATCTGAAAAACTGTACGTAGCAAACCTTTTTCTTTTGACGTTTTATTAGGCACATGTAGCTTTATTTGGCGATTAGCTTTTACTAGCGATTTTATCGTCTTTCATGTTGTGATAACATACACTATTAAGAAAAGCCTCTTTACCTTGTTAGGAAACATTTCATGTTTTTTCTCGGGATAAATATTTCATGTTTTTGTTTCCCGAATTTCAAGGTAACTTGATGACACAAAGGGACATCAAACAGTTTTTGATAAAATCCAAACCAAAAATAAAAGCTTCAAGAAAGAAAATCATTTATTTTGAAGGAAAGACCTAATATTAGTCAAAGTTTCTCCATGCTTGATTAATATACCTACCTACACGGTAAGGAAATATATTTAATCCACAGTGTTATTAATCACGAAATTAGGTGTTTACTTGTTATGTTTTTGCAGTATTTTAAACAAGATATACAGTTTCAAAATAATACTTAACACAAAACAATACGGTTTAACTAGTAGAAGAAATGAGAGTATATTTGCGTTTGTCAAATACGTAGGTAAAATGGCCGGAAACAGCGGTAGGCTTGCCAGCTGTTACGTAAACCTTACCTCGTTTTACGTACAGGATGTGCTAGTTTCGGAAATTATATCGAATTGCTATTTTTAGCTAAAATTAAAATTTGCAGCTCTATTTTAAAAGTTCTAAAAATAACATAGCGAAGCTAATAACCCAAAGTTAACTGGCAGAAATTCCTGTCTATTAGGCTACATTTTAACTTTATTATTATAATGTCCGAAATAATGTTGCCAATTCTCGACTTAACTGCTGACCTCGAGTAAATCCGAGTGGTGTAAGTGGTGCAATTACCCCACCGATATCACTGAAAAATTCCAAGCTGAAGTGTATTTTGTCGTATCTTTGTGTGAAATACACAATTCTTGTATTTTTCGTCCGTATTTACTTCTCTTTACCAAGTTGTTACATTTCTATGGCAGCGCTCTCTTCGCTTGTTTCGTGATGATGATATAGCGATATTTGAGCCAAGTTTATTTAACACAGGCGAGGCGAGATCCTATACATAGAACCAGCTTCATATAACTTGGCTACCAAGATAACTTATCAAAATAAACGCGCTTACAGGAATGAACAACGATCTACTCTCTTCTGTAGAAGAGCCTTGAATAAGGAAAGGTAAGTAATGGATATGTTACAGCTAAAGGTAGGTGAGAACATAATCTTAAGATTAGCCTGCTAATCTTAATTTATGTTAAGTTTAACTGGCTAATCTTAAGTTTTTACCGGCTTAAATAAGGTGTAAGCGCACCTCGGGTATTAGATATATGTACTGTATAATAGCTAGGAAGAGGAATTTGGGATACTTATTTTACTATTTTTATATTGTACAACACCTCTGTCGTTAACAGAACTATCATCGTTACCTTTCGTAAGACCATGGCCGACACTCACCACATCAAATAATTTTTATCTCATATAAATGTAAGACAGTATTCGTATGAAGATTTGTATGGTTTATTGAAGTTTTAATTGTTTACAGAAATAAATTTTAAACGTTGTATATACTTATCCATTATAATATTAAATTCAATTTTTTTTCGTAACCATATTATTTTGTAACAGGGTTTTTTCAGAGCTTAGTTAAAATGCTTGAAGACAAATATAATTTTGCATAAATCACATCTTCGTGTTAATTCTCGGTAAACTCACCCGTATCTCTGTCTGCCCCCGATGCGCCACTCCTAACGTTAACTGCTGAACTTGAGCTGTAAATAACCAGAAACTTCCCTGTATTTATATATCCACTGCCATAAAAACACACACATACTTCATCTCAACCACGGAGATGAAATATGTGGGAAAATATTGATAAGAACCTCTGGGCCCCGATTTCGCTATTTTCAAATATTTACCAGAAAAATCTATCCACACATATTATTTTCATTCAGGACGTTTGGTTCAGCATTATTTTTATGTGAGTAAACTTTTTCCTTTAAATCGCATATTCTTACTTCTATCCTGAAGATGTTGCCCGGTGGGAATTTCGTAAAATCCTTCTCTATTCCTTGCCTACGTAATAGAAGGAACCTTTAATTCAAATTTTAGCTTTCTTAGAACCAAGGGATCGGGCTGAACGTTGATTAGTCAAGGAGTAAGTCAGGACCTGCATGTTATATATTCAGATTTAAAAGTGTTTGTTGGTTAATTGGTTTGCCCTAATGTTTGTCCAGTCGTACAGAGCCAAAGGCAGGGTGAAGTAGGCTGTTTTTTCACGCGTACGAAGTCGCGCGCGGATAGATACTTGTAATCAATATTCTAGGCAGAATTATTCGAGGTTCAAAAATAGCGGAATCGGGAACCTAGTAATTCCTTGTTTTTTCTCTGTTACTTATTTCTTCAGAGAGGAACTCTCTCAATTAGTCTTGTACGATCACTTTGGAATTATTTATCTATTACGATACGATGTTAAAGAAGTACTCAGTACTTTATATAACATCGTACTAGATAAATAATTCCAAAGTGAAAATATAAAAATTTTAATCGAAATCTCCGTATTATAGCCAAGTTTAAAAAAAACATTAGTATATTTTAGGGAAAAGCGGCAATTTCATTAACTCCTATTATAATAATGATCATGTCTGTACATTTAAATATTCTCTCGAATTTCCTTATCGTACCAATTCTTGCAGAATAATAAAATATACTTCTGTGCATAAACATATTGATTGTTGATGTTCCTTATTAGTTCTATTGTAGATGATTTCCAACATCTTATCAAAGCTTGTTACAATAAAGTGAGTTTGATTTTTTATTGTATTTCAAAACTACACCACAATTTATTTATCCTGATTAGCAGAAAATTTTAACTTAGTTCAATTTTGTAAAAGTTGGGTATGTATGTACAGGTGGCGTTAATAGCGATATTCAATTTTCTTATTCAGTATGTTTTATAATTACTCATCCCCTATAAATAAGCCCCATACTCTTAAAGGCCCACGCTAAGGTTTTTCCTTATGTCGTTGGTCCCTTGGAACACACACATAAAAACAGACACTAACACCCATGACCCGAAAACAAACATCTGCTTTTCACACAAATATTCGTCTCGACTGGAAATCGAACCCAGTACCCGTCGATTAAGAAGCAGCGCCTCTACTCAACCAAACCGGCCGTCAGCTGTAATAATCCTTTGTTGGTAATTTTGGGATATCTAATGTTTTAAAATTAACATGACTTTTATGACGGATCAAAATACTAGTTACAATTCTTCTTTACAGATTTTTTATGATAAGTTATTTCCTAGAAATTTTACAAAGATTTTACAATTTCACTTCAACAATCGAGATATTCAAACGGGCAAACTTGGAAGTTCAAAAGATGTATTTTCAAGATGTTTTCCATGAATTATTCATGAATTCAGCTTGTATTATAATAAACCTCTCGAAATTCATTTACACCCTTCTTCTTGTAAAGCAAAATAAAATGAAGCGTTTAAAATGTTGAAGGGAATAGAATATTATTAATAATTTACCTGTCAGGTTTAAAAAGAGGATATATAGTATTTAATTCCACTTTTAACATTTTGTATTAACCAGTAACTCAATTTTCGGCTGATGTACACACATCAACGCGGTCTAGGGATATTGCACAATTTTTCATACAAAAGAGGTCTGTTTGAGAAGCTATAATAGCATACTCGTGTTACGTGAAGGGCTATAATTTTCAGACGAGTAAGTGCTAAACTTTAATTTTTAATTCTAGTCAATAAATTTTGTTTTACTTGAGATTTGTGAAAACGTGACGAAAATGAAAAAAAAAATTGCGTAAATTCGACCATTTTCAAAAAGCAGGCAAAAAGTGCATTTTCGTTTTCGTTTCCATCACGTTTTCACAAATTTCAAGTAAAATAAAATTTATTGACTAGAATTCAAAATTCAAGTTTAGCACTTGCTCGTCTGAAAATTATAGCCCTCCATGTATCTCGAGTATACTTTTATAGCTTCTCAAACAGGCCTCTTTTGTATGAAAAATCGTGCAATATCCCTAGACCGTGTTGATGTGTATATTTACACTCTTGTCTTGATTTTTTTAGCTAGCCTAAGATTCTACACTGTCGAGTGTCATGATTAACAACATATTTTTATTTTTTTACCAGGCCACATACGTTCACGCCGAGGGGCACGAGCCTCCCTTAGATTTTTTAAAAAAATAAATTAATTAACAAAATTAATTTTAGTACATATTTTATGGTGATGTGTATACTTTATTTAATCTTTTTATTTTTCCGTAGAATTAATCAGTTGATTACTAATCGAAAATACTGTAATCATGCTAATTCTACATCAAACCTTGTCATGTTATGGACCGCAATAATAAACTTTCCATTTAATTTTACAAAAAAAGCAATAGGTACTAAGTACAATACCCAAGTCTAATGTAAGAGCTGCCATAAAAAAATCAATTTGGTTTTTCATAACATTTTACAAGTCATAAAAGGAAGCCTACCTGCGGTTTCTCTTTTCCTCTTCCGTTTTCTCGTTACAAATACAGGCTGTATATTTTTTTCGGGCCCGGGTCGTTGACATCTGCCATGCGGGAAGTAATTCCACGTTCGCGGGACCTGCGGGACAATAATTTACGTTCCGTAAATACACGTGAAATGCGTAATTTGGCTGTGTCTGAGAAAAGGTAATTACAAAGTAAGCTAAGACAGGGGTTGCAATATAAATCGTATTCGTTCACGCATAAATACAAAAATAAAATAGTAGCGTTAGTAGTTTCTATGTGATAGTGTTTTTATGCATCCGCCCTTAAGTCTCATAACTTATTCATAAAATTGCAAAAGATTATCTTGAAGTATTTTGACCAGAGCTACGCTTATTGACGTAGTATAGTCACAAAAGATATATTATCTTCTTCAATAGTGAAATTTAAATTTGTGAAAATAAGACTTTAAAAAATTAAAGATCTATTTTTACCCGACTGCGCGACGCAAAGGCCTATGTATGTATGTATGTAAGTATGTTTGTACCTTTGCGGCACTATTCAGACCAAACGCGTGGGCCGATTTTAATAAATGATACGTCCTTAGATTCGTCATGAGACGGCGCGAAAGTCATAGAAAGTATAAAAATTTAAAAAAATCGAAATGGCTGATTTTGGACGCCATAATGTGAAAAAGAAAAAAAAAGAAAATTGACGAACTATATCAAGTGGGGTATCGTTGAATAGATATTTAAAAATCATGTTTAGGTTTCTCATATCGTTTTTCAATCAGAATTGCCGTTTCGGATCTATAACGATTTAAAGTTGGTTAGTAACGATTTTCGCTTAAATGTAGGCTTTTAATGCGGAAATCGTTAAATTTTAAGTCCAAGTAGTCGAGACTTTTGTTGTTGTATATTATTAAATAACATAACAATTTTAACAATCGGGTCCCATAAAAAATCCGGCTTCCTAATAATGGGTCCCAATTATAAAATCGTTATGTTATTCAATAATATACAATAACAAAAGTCTCGACTACTTGACTTGATTGTTTTTTTTCTTTTCAGTTTTTATTACGCAGTCGGGTTTTTTTATTTTTTAAATTAATTTATTTTATTCACGTATCCCATCAAAAACTTTCTGTACAAAAAATTGCGTTGCTAGTTTCCCTTTTTTGAACTTGGGTTAACACGCTTCCGCGTGTCTTAATATTTGTCCTCTAGGTCACACTAAAGTTGAGGATTCTAACTTTATTCACAGCGAAGTCATAGGGGGATCTAAAATGTCCTGAATGGCTTCGAGAAAAGGACAGTATGAAAGATGGCGGCCGAAAGGAAAGAAAAAAGAAAGAAAGAAAATAAATTTATTTCACTACACTGTTTACAAGTAGATAGGTAGGTACTTATAACTAAAGGTGACGTTGGGTACAGCGTAGTCTCATGAAAAAAAAAATTTAAAAAAAAATGAAAAAATATTTATTACCAGAACATTAGTAACAAAAAAGTATTACCCCGGTCCCCACACTAGGCAAGCCTGTATCGTGGGGTCCCGTACAAAGCATTACATAGGTAAATGATTTTGTTTGAACTTACTAAATTTATCTAAATTTATAAACAATCTTATGCAATCTTAAAGTTAAAAATGCTAATGCAATTCACTATTTTGACATATTTTAAGTAACATTCTGTATGTTCTATGAGATAAAGCTATTTTTGAGTTTGAGTTTAATAATAAAAAAAGGATGCAGCTCAGCATAATGTCTGCTATGACCTGCTGGGCCTTTGCTTTGTTTTGCTCGACTTAGCGGGGGCACCGGCGCGCGCCTGATATTTCAGAAATCTTTTAGTTTTAATTACTTAGGCTAGTAATGTTTAATTTATAATCTTCATTCATCTTTATTACATGCAAAGCAAAGCATACAAGCCATGATTTACTCGTCACCGCTGATTTTCGTCAGTAGACCCGAATCCAAATCGACTCAATGTGTCTGTCACCCCTTTTTCTTACTGTCTATCTATATAAAGAAAATAGTGTGTCGTATGGGGGGCTTCTCAGTATTGACACCCTGTCTACACAGACTGATGCCTACCGAATAAAACGGGAAATAGGAAAAGATTTCCGATAGGGATGTTAACGTTGGCAGACAAATAAGTATTGTCAAGTTCGGCACATACTTGATTACATCTACAGGATAAGAAAAAGTATTTTTACCATTGCCCCTCGAAAAAGGGGCCGTTATTCTTCAAAAACAGTGAATAAAACGCTGTTTATTTCACTGAGTGAATAAAACATTTTGAATTTGGAACATGCGCGAATATACGGATTTTAGTAAGAAAACAAAAGAAAATGTGCAAGGAGGTTGCATACTCTCGCTATAAAAACGTATGGAATATGGCTCGGTTAAAAATTTTAAATTTAGAATAAGGAATTCAGCCAATTTTCTGTGCAATTTTCATGCAGTCAAAAGTTTCTGTTAAAAGTTTTTGTCTCAAAATCATAAAATGAGTTCGACATCCAGTGATGAAAGTGAACCTCTCGTTTCAGAGTCATTTCTCGTTAAAGCAGCAGCTATTGTTGATAATTTATTGTCACAGAGTAATTATTTTCTTTTTCTCGTAGTCAATGGTAAAAAGTAGAGTACCTAACACGTGAAAAAAAATTCATCTCGGCTCTTGTATTCCTCGAAAAGAATTCACCTTTTTTTCACTTGTTGGGTAATCTACTATTTCTTAGGTATTGCGAAGGTTTTACCTCCATGATAACAATCTACTTAGAACGCCATTGGGCCTTTTTATAATTCGAAAACGGCACGGCAAAGTTGTATTACCATTGCCTCCTATGTAATAGTAATACCAGAAGCTGAGAATATAGGGGGCAATGGTAATTCAAATTTTGAAGTGCCGTGCCGTGCCGTTCGAATTATAAAAAGGCTCATTAGCGAAAAGTTTTATAATCAAACTGATTCGCAGCTTTTGGCGCGTTTGTAAATTTTATACACTCTTGTCGTAGACACATTACTATTATTAATTTGTACACACTCTTCCATGGCTTCGGTCGCGAGAGTTAGGTTCCTCTGAATAAATGCTCGAAGTGATTCTGTGACTTTTCCTGTTCTCCATCAGCTAGATCCCCGGTTACTACTTCTGAGCTACTCTACAGTACAGACAACAGCATAAGGTATACAGTTATACTACGGCATTCGTTTCTATAACAAACAAAAAAAAGGCTACGGTCAGCTTCAGATGTACAGTTACTGTGACGTATTGGTAATAGAACGTTTCTGAAGAATAAGATAAGACGAAACATCGGGCCAAATGTGTAGAAAGGAATAAAAAGTTGAATTTTCAGGGTTCACATGAACGAAGCCTAAACTAAAATCCAAATACCAGAGTGAAAAGTAAACGCTACCGAAAACGAATATAGCTCGTTATACTAATGATTCTCAATCAAATTAATAAAATTTATGAAAAAATTTGCATTTTAAATTTTAAAAAAATATAATTTTTTTTACACTATTAAATGTCAATTAAATGTAATGAGCAAATAACTCAGTAGCCATTTCTGTCCCACTCTTACTTAAAGTGTAATTAAGAAAAACAAAATCTCTCGAGTTGTTTATCTATACTAATATTCTAATCTATACATATTATAAAGAGGAAAGATTTGATTGTTTGTTTGTTTGCATTGAATTGGCTCCGAAACTACTAGACCGATTTGAAAAATTCTTTCACCATTAGAAAGCTACATTATCCCCAATGGACATAGGCTACATAATTTTCCCGAATTCCCACGGGTACGAAGTCCCGAGCGGAATACTAGTAATATTATAAAAAGAAAAGATTTGTATTTTTGTATGTAACGAAACTTAAAAACAAGTGGACCGATTTCAAAAATTATTTTACCATTAGGATGCTACATTATCCCTGAGTAACATAGGCATTATTTTATTGAATTCCCACGGTGTAACAAAAGTTTAATAAAAAAAAGATTTAAAATGTAATTTTCACTATAATTTTATTAAATTGGACAATCATCAGTACAACGAGCTATATTCGTTTTTGAAAGCGGTTCCCTTACACGTTTTTGTTAATAAGTCTTAGACGGTTTATTTAATTGCCTAAGGATTTACCTTTTTTTTACCTTACCTTTATTGAAAAGGATTTTGTTATTACTCCTTTTCTGAATATGTTTCTCGACAAACACTATTGATTTTGAAGCGAGTAAATCTTTCAATCAGTAACCATCTAAAAAGCTTAGGGGTTCAACTCTGAAATCCTTCGAATCCGAATTTACGAGTGTTTATTTATAAAATCGAAGCGACTTTTTTCCATATGGGATAATCTTCGTAAGCGGCTTTTTGTTTCAGGCAAAACCATTTCAATCGCAATTAAATTTGGGATCGAATTGCGAACGCTCGTACCAAGTGTTCGACAAATAGTCTGCCCCAATTTATTCCTTTCCAGGGTCGTATTAGGGGAGATAAAACACTGGATCCTGGAAAATTACGTCCGGTTGATTAAATGGAGTAATTTGCTTTAATTAAGTCTTTGAACAGCAATCGTTTATGTTCTGTTTCGTGCTGCAATTTGATGATTCTTAATTACATTTCGTTGCATTTTCAACTTGCAGGTAGTATTTGTGTTAATCGTTTAATCATCAAACTGATGCGGGAATATGAAACCACAATTCAAATTAGAGCACTGGTTAGCGTTGGTTTAGTCTGGAATAAACGTCAGTTCTAGTGTTTTTATTTTATTTGTAGTAAGACATTTTCTTTTTTTTAATCGATTTGATTCTAAATAAAAAATAAGTAAACAAACATATACCAATCCTTAACTCACTTACGAAAAGCAAATGTAATTATAATATTGTTGTACAAATTATACGTAATGTTAATTGTTATTTTGATTGCCCCTGCTTAGTTATAAAATGTTAAGTTGTTCTTATTTATTGTTGTTATGGAAATATTTTACAAATAGGCAAAAATTTATTACTAACTCGCGATACCTAAGATACAAGTATACATATACTTAGTTTAGGTATCACAATAGCATATTGACCTACTAACCATTTTGTAATCCGTAAATTTTAGTTTAGTATTAGCATAATTTGTATTACTTTTAAATACCTAGTACACAAACTATTTATTTTACATTTTACTGTATTTAGACTTATAATTATTTTATTATAATTGGGCCATCGAACCGATACGACACGATACCACAGGAAATAAAGGTACCGTATATATTGCGATGTAATCATTTCCCGCGAAACGTCTTTTCACCCACACACACTCCGGTCCTGTTGCTATCTGTGATAATGAGATACGTTTCAACGAATGCCGGAATAAAACGCGTTTTAATTTCATTGCGATCGTCAGGAATATGTTAGTGTAGGAACAGCGAATACGTATGTGTGAGTGAAAGATATCATGAGCATTCGTAGTCTATTTTTGTATTTTGAGTAGGTAAGTACTAGAGGATGTCCGCGTCTGCGTTCCTGGGAGGATTTCATAAAATCCTTCCTTGTTTCTTGCCAACGTTAAAAAACTAAATAAGACAAATTTTAGCTTTCTTAGATCTATGGGTATGGGCTGGGCGTTGATGAGTCAGTGAGTCAAAAGCTTACAACTGTCACCACTATTACTTACAAATGTTTCATCTAAGGACCCGATACTGTTAAAAATATTGGCCACTGTAACTGTTGCGTTAATAGGATTGTTCCACTAATCAGTGGCGTCTCAATAACAGTGGAATGACTATGGTCGCCATTTTATCCGTTCACATGGCGAAATTGAATTGAGTAAAATGGTTACCATTGCCATTCAACCGCCATTGAGACACCGTTGATTAGTGATCCAGAACAATTTTTTTTTTATTTACTTATAAAAAATCAAAACATACATTTTATTAATCTTGGTTTCGATAAGCCCTAGCGGGTTTGTCTCGAAACGAGTTCGTGGACATAATTAATATGACTTATCATAAGACAGTCGTTGTAGCCATTGTATTCCACAATCCGGGCGAGGTAGTCTGCAAATACGAGTAAGATTTTAATTTTATGCACTTTTGCCGTTTGTGGAATGCAATG